>JAVJIF010003143.1:0-352525 GCA_038442645.1 Agave tequilana | reverse complement strand
GTGGGGATTTTGGTACCCATTTTCTTTTGGGTCCATGAGGGTTAGCATTATAAGAAACTCAAACTTTTTATTAGCAAAATTGAAGAATTTATTCTATCATAATAAAATCTTGCTAATGGCCTTTGCGGCCACAATGTGTACACTTTACACTCTAGATGCATATGTGTATGAGTGTGATCATGACGTGCAAAGTGTGCATATGCATGATGTTGGTGTTGTGCATGAACATGGGGAACATGTTTTTTTTTGAAACAAGGATTCTAATCTTTTATGGTTAATTGCACAATTGCTCAAATTGAGCTTAAACAATCAATTCTATTTTTCAAAAATTTAACTTCATTTTGATTAATAGTGGCATGTAAAACATGGTCAGATTGAGAATTATTCTTTTTCTTTTTAGAAACATTTCTTTTTCTTTTTCAACAATTTTTCTTTCAAGGAAGTGTTTTCATGCAAAATAACTTCTTTTTGTTTTTCTACCAAAACAATTTTATTTTTCAAAGCATTATTTCCTTCATAAGATCATTCATTTAGAAAGCAAGGAAACATTTTCATTTTTCAAAATTTCATTTTCTTTTCAATGCATGCAACTTTATTTTAAAAGAATCATTTTCTTTAACATGCAATCAAATTTCTTTTTCAAATTCTTGTTATCCTTTTTAGTCATGTCATATTTTTCAAGTAATAGTTGACAAAAGGATGTAAGCTCATCATATGACATATCAACATCTCATCTAGCTCGGATTCAGTGTTTACCTCAGGGGTTATCCCCTTGGACCATGTAACATACATTGGAAGCGTCACTTCCAACATCCTAGTCGCTCCCCGCATAGTATTATTTTTGTTCGCCAAGGGAGATCAAATCATTTCATACTACACAAGCCGAATCAAGATTAGCAACCCTAGATAAAATAATTATCATTTAGGGTAGATCTTAAAGCAGGTAGGGCTTTTGCATTAGCCTCAATATTTTTGTCATTTAAACAATAAGAATCTCTAGTAGTGGCAAATAAATATGAATACCTAGGGTTTTGAGGTATAAGGATATCTTAACCTTCCAGTTTGGATGTTAAGAATGTCAAAGATGGGAGGTGATATGAAATCCATGCTGTGTGCACAAATATTGTGATTAGCTATAAAATGAGGATCTTTACTCTAAGTTGTTAGACCCAAATCAAGAGCACGTGGCTCTGATACCAATTGTAATCACCTAGAGGGGGGTGAATAGGTGACTAGCTAATCTAATGGTCAATTAATGCGGAATTAAAACTTATTTAATGCAAACTAAAACTTCTTAAACTAACCACCAAGTATAACACAAGAGTGTAGCCGGATTTCCCATGAAGGGCTCTGGACTAACTCCTCAAGATTCCTCTAAATAAGAGTTGAGGTGCCGCGTTGGCTCTCTTGTTGAATACAAGTATTAGCAAAAAATCCCAAGCATATAATAATAAGCACACAATATATCAAGCATATAAAGATAAAGACAATATTAGCATGCAAGATATAAAGACAAGTAAGAGATAGAGAGAGCAATCGCAAACACGGGAGATTTGTTTTGAGGTTCGAGCACACTTGCCTCTACGTCCCTGCCTTCAACACTAGAAGAATTTCCCTATAAACCGATCCCACCGGATCACTTGTGCCGCAACACCTATAAGGTGAGTTCACACTTGAACTCTTAGACTCTCTAGTCCCTTTACTCGTTCCCGCAAGAACACACCGTAAGAACACTAGCTCGCCGAGGCCGCACCTCTACAAGAGTTCACACACGAACTCAAAACACAACGAACCGGCAAGTCCGCCTCTTCAAAGTACAAAGTAGAACTTTGGTGATCACAATACTTTTATCATCTAAAATCTCTCACACAAAGATCCCTATAGGTAGATATAGCAATGGATAGCTCAAGTATTTGTGTGAGAAAACTAGGATGGAATGTGTGGAGAAAAACATAAGAATCACTTTGAAAAGACACTCTTGATAAACTTTTTCTTTGATTGAAAATATTTGCTCTCAAACAAGTGGAGAAAACCTCTTAATGACTAGGAAAAGCTATCTTTAACTCTCCAAAATCTTCTACAAAATAGCCCAAGGAAGCCCCTTTAAATAGGCTTCACAAAATTAGCCGTTGGGGCCAATCAGCAGCCCTGACGGCTGTCGGTCGACCGGCCCGGTCGATCACCAACGGTCAGATTTCTGACCGTTGGAGTTTTTGTTGATCGGCCCTGTCGACCGCGGCCTAGAACAGAGAGCAGAGCTCTCTGCCGGTCAACCGGCCCGGTCGCCCAGTCGGTCGATCGGCCCTCCAGCCAGACTGGCGTGCACGTCTGTGCACGTCGATCGACCGACTCAGTTGACCGACTCCTAACTCGGTCGACCGATCCGGTCGACCGGCAGAAGCCAGACATGTCTTTTTTAGGGATTTAAAACTTGGCTTTTTATCTTAAATAAAATCCCATAAATTCATGAAAAATCTACAAAAATAGGTTCAATATTATATTTGATATGCAAACATGTTTAAGCATAATCAAAACATGTTACAAACATTTTGAACTATTTTTGTAACTTAGAAATTTTGTCTCAAAACAAAAACTGTATTTTTCCAAATTAGTTTTTTCAAAACCTTCTCCAAATATAAAAACAAGATATTTTAAACACTTTTAAAGTATAGAGTGTATGGATATGATCCACCATACATACATGATGAAATATCTATATTTTTGACAATAAGCACTAAAATGGTTTTGGTTAAAGACAAGTATACTTTGAAAACCAAAAACCAAACGGTTTATTTTTCCAAAATGAAAATCCTTTTATGAAAACACATCTAAATCTTGTGTGTGAGTGTATATGGTATACTTAAGCAATCCACTGACTATTCTACCTTTTACATTTTATCTAAAAGCAAAATCTTAATAACAACAAACTAGACTCAAGTCTTGATCTTAAAGGTTTTTACTTGAAGTCTTCACATCTTCTTGACTTGGTCCAAACTTGATCCAAAGAGGTAGACTCCTCTGAGTACTTGATGTGGTCTTGATGCATAGACTCTTGAATCAAACTGTGCTAGCTTCAAAACTTGACTTTAAATCTTTTGTTGAAGCTAAACACCAACTAAGATCTTGATCATAAAATCTGAGACTAATTAAACACAAGATCATTAGTACTATAACTACATGAGTTGATCATCATCAAACTAGAATGATAGGCCTTTGGGCCAACAGCTTCCGTGCAGTGAAGAGAAGTAATAGCATATAATCTTTCAAGTATGAAGATTGAGCTTGTATGTATGTTCTTGAGTATATAAAGATTTAAACAATTTCACTTAGAAGGTTAATCTTTTGAGTTATATTTCTTTGAATTCAACCAAGAAGAGTTAGCTAACTCCTGTTTGGAGGTGGTGGTTGTACCCCTCAAAGGGACAAAGAAGAGACAACAACCCATCATTGCACTATCTTTCTATAAACACACACAACTACCAGAGTCCTAATCCCAAACAAAATTTAAGTATTTGAAAGCTCAACTCTTTGGTAAGTTTTGTTGCCAACCCGAGACATATGGACAAGTGAGACATTAATATAATATAGTATAGCCCTGATGGATCGTTCTCGACTATAAAAATCCATCAGTGTCATACCCTACGTGAACTTTCATACTAATCAGTGAACATCCCTATGAATATAAGAAATGTGGTACAATTTGGATGAATGGACCCCCACCTCAATAAACCCTCCCCCCCCAATATCTAATTTTCTCTCTCAAAATTCCTAATACCCTAAATATCTATCTAGAGCTGAGCATCGGTCTGTGTGCAGATTTTTTTTAAAAACATTTTATGACCCGGTCCAAAATCGCACCGCTCCGCACCGTACCGAACAAGACGTGAAAACTGAACTGAAATTTCAGTTCATTTTTGGTTCAATTTTGCGGTTTAGCTGTTGTAGGCGGCTGCTGTTGCATTGTTGCTGTCCGTCGTCGCTGCTGCTGCAGCTGTGCAACAACCCTGTGTTGTTGTTCCCTGCTAACTGTTGCGACAGTTGTTGAGAGAGAGAGAGAGAGAGAGAGAGAGAGAGAGAGAGAAATTTGATTAGTTTTCTATTGTTCAGCTTCAGAATCTCTCAACTGAACCACATGAATAGAACTTCATAGAAATTGCCATGCCAATAAAATGCTCACTCCTATCTCTTCCCCCTCCTCCAATCCCTTTTTCACATAGTCCCCAATCCTTCGGTCCTAATCCTCTTTCTCTCTATCTCAGTCATGTCATGCTGCCCTTTGATCCTTTATTTGTCATCTCTTTCACCGTCACTAATTCTTAGTATTTCTAATGGCTGACTACCATGCCACACTATCTGCTACAGCTTGTTCTTAGTGCTCACCATCAAGTTTGCTGTCTCGCTTGTAGAGAGAGAGGGGACAAAAGCTTAATAGAAGAGTTTCTTAACTCATCGAAAGATAGTACAGAGATAAGAATATAAAAGGAGCGAGAAGGCAGTCAAATGTAGGCCAGAATAGTGGTCAAACCGATCGCCCGTCGACCGACTTGCACAACGTGCACAGGAGCAGCTCGATCAACCGCCTGGTCGACCGTAGTAAGGAGAGTGGTCAACCGGAGTGGTTGACCGACTGGCATGGCCAACTTTCTGTTGGACTCGGTCGACCGAAACGAACGGTCGGCCGACAAGCGAATCTGCTTCTCCTGTTGGGATTCAGACTTTGTTCTGAAAAGGGTCGAATCTAATTGTGGCTTCCTAAAACCCTGAGACTCTCTGGATATAAATAAAGGGGCAAAGCCCTCATGAATTGTAAGCAAAGAACAAGTTGTAATTAATTGTTGAATCAATAAAATCTCTCTTACCACGAGGATGTAGGCAAATTGCCGGATCTCGTTAAATATTGTGTTTGATTTTCTCTCTTGTTTCTTTATTCTTGTCTTTTGAGTACTCTGGTGCATCTCTCTCTAATGCTTGGATTACTCATTGGTTGTTGCCCGCGCATGCAACAAGTGGTATCAGAGCATCCCAGGTTCTTCATGGGATCGTGTGTCGATTCCAAGAACATTGGTGGCTATTTGGCGGAGATCGAGTGTCGACCTCGGAGCAGCGTTGGGACTGTTTGTGGGATTGTGTGTCGATCTCAAAACAGTATTTGGATTGCTCAAGGAATTAAATTTGGTAGAGTAGATCATTTCGGAAACTCTTCTAGGATTTCAGTTTGAGGTAACGATCTTATCTTTATCAAGTTTTTTGATTTAACTCTGTTTGTTTTCTGCATATTTTGAGGAATCAATTGAGAAGATAGCTGAAGATAGTACATCTATAGTGAAATTTCATGAAGCCACATTCATTGAATATTGATGTGGTGAAGTTCGATAGTAAGAACACTTTGGTATGTGGAGATTTGAGGTGATAGATGCATTGACAACATCAAACCTCGAAGACACTCTATGGTTGGAGAATAAGCCCGAAGATACTCCTGAAGAAAATTGGGACAAGATGAATCGAACGGCGTGTGGATTGATAAGGTCTTGTTTAACTCAAGACATCAAATATCATGTGTTATATGAAACATCTGCGAGGCTGTTGTGGGAGATCCTGGAGAAGAAATCTCTGACGAAAGTATCGAGTCACAGTTACAATTGAAAAGGAGGCTTTATCGCTTCGAGATGAAGAGAGAACTTTCCATTGATGAACACATAAACAACTACACCAAGTTTCTGTAGGTCACCTACAGGGGGTGAATAGATGACTAGCTAATCTAATGATGAATAATGCGGAATTAAAAACATTAAGCAAACTAAAACCTATTATGCAAAACACACCAAGTATAACACAAGAGTGTAGCCTCCCGTGAAGGGCTCTGCACTATCTCTTCAACATTCCTCTAGATTAAGAGTTGAGGTGTCACTATGCCTCTCTTGATTGAATACAAGTGTGATCAAACAATCCCAAACATATATCAATAAGGCACAAGATATATCAAGCATATAAAGATATAAGCAATGTAAGCATGCAATATATAAACACAAGTGAGAGATAGAGAGAGCAATCGCAAACACGGGAGATTTGTTTCGAGATTCGAGCACCCTTACTCTATGTCCCCCGCCTTCAACACTATGAAGGATTTTCACTAAAACGATCCCACCGGATTACTCGTGTCGCAACACCTACAAGGAGTTCACACTAGAACTCTTGGACTCACTAATCCCTCTTTTGTTCCGCAAGAACAACACACAACAAGCACACTAGTTTGCCGGGCCGCACCTTTACACCGAGCTCCCACAAGAACTTGAAACAATACGAACCCGTAAGTTCGCCTCCTCAAATACAAGATAAACATTTTGGTGATCTCAACACTTTGATCACCTAAAAAACACTCTCACAACAAAGATCCATAGAGGATTGATATAGCAATGGATAGCTCAAGTATGTGTGAGAAAACAAGATAAAGTAGTGGAGAAAAACTCAAGAAATCTCTTTTCAAACCACTCTTGAAAACTCTCCTTTTATAAGGAAGTTTTAGCTCTAAAACAAGTGGAGAAAATCTCTAAGATAGGTAGAAAAACTGTTGGCCCAAGGTTACAATCACCCTTGTTTAGTGTTTTTTGATGATTACAAAACATATTAGTTATTTGTACTAATATTGTTTTATTGGTTGAGTGTGTTTCAGGGATCTAACTCATCTAGAAGGTTTATTTCCTATTAGCAAAGGTTTTGGACTCAAGTCAACTCAAATTGGGCTCAAGAATCAAGCTTTGAAGATCATATGGTGAAAAGCCCTCTTTGAAGCACTTGAAGTCTTTAGAATCAATGTAAGAATTAGAATGTTAAAGTTTGAGTGTTGGATATTGGCTCTAGGATACACACACAATTTGGTTTTGTTAAAATGTGAGTCTTGTATTTAAGTTTTCAGGTTTTAAATTAGTTTTCATGCCTTAAATATATATTTACATGACTCTATATTTTACAAAAATAAATACCATGTTTAGATCTTGTTTATATACTCCTACTAGCATATTACTTAAGTTTCCTTAAAGTCAAAAATTATTTTGCAAAATTTTTCAAGTCAAAAATGCACTGTTTTTCCTGTTTCATGCTGACCGGTCGACCGGCCTTTGTGCCTGGGCGTGCACGTCTGTGCACGTCCGACGGTCGACCGGGCGGTCGACCGTCTGAGAGCAGGATTGCTCTCGGGTTTTCTGGGTCGACCGTCCGGTCGACCGCCAGAGGAAGACTGAGAGCAGGTTTGTTCTCAGGTTTTCTGGGTCGACCGGCCGGTCGACCGCCAGAAGACCCGAGCCAACGGCTCTTTGACCAGCTGAGCTGGCGGTCGACCGGCCCCGGTCGACCGCCAAGTCTGCTGCTGCTGCCCAACGGCTCTTTCCTCTTTTGTGCAATTCTGAAATCTGTTTTTTGATCTGCTTTTTGGCAGACTTTTACAGGGTTTTTCAGTTCTTTTTCAGAGCAAATAAGCTCTAAATAAATTATTTTAAACCTATTTTTCTCCCTATAAATAGAGGAGAAGACTCTCTTACTAAATACTAAGAAAATTCTCAAGTTTTTCATTGTTTTCAAAAGAGAAGAAAATTGTTTAAGCTACTCATTTCCAATTCTTTTTGAGCTTGTTTTTCAGTTGTGTTTGATAACAAATATCACTCTACAACTGAAGTTTTCTCACCACACTTCTTAGAGCCAAAAATCCTTACTCATTCTATAGGAAGTTGTAAAAGAGTGAGAGTTTGTAAAAGAGTTTGGTGATCTTGTTTGTGATCACCTTGGTGACTTGTAATCTTTTTCTTCTTGTGGAGACACCTCTTCGGTAGAGGTTATTATAAGTTGGAGAGCTCGGTGCTCGGGTCTTCGGTAGACCATTGTAAGGCGTCCTCGGTGGATAGTGGAAACCCTTCACGGAGGTGAAGGCGGGGAGTAGAGCGGTGGCTCGAACCTCGAAACAAATACTTGTGTTTGCGATTGTCTTTTGCTCTTGCTTTCCATTTTGCCTTTAAATTTCTATTGCACTATATTGCTTTCAATTCTTGCTTGTGATCTTGTTTCTTTCTTAGTGCTATTACTTCAAACTTGTGATACTTGTGATATATTGTGTTCATCTCACTATTCATC
This sequence comes from Agave tequilana, assembly GCA_038442645.1. NCBI lineage: Eukaryota > Viridiplantae > Streptophyta > Magnoliopsida > Asparagales > Asparagaceae > Agave > Agave tequilana. Next base: position 344,404 of record JAVJIF010003143.1, on the reverse strand, counting down.
CATCATACTTTGCCTTGATCGATCATATCTCATACAACAAGGTTGCATTGCGCACCTCTAACCCATTAAGGGGAATTGGGAGGAAGGAGTTCAGAACCTCTCACGGGGTATTCGGCTCTTAGTCTTGTTTTGAGAGATCGTTGCATCATTCATCATACTTAGTTTTTTAAAAAGAATCATTAGATTAGCAATTACACCTATTCACCCCCCCTCTAGGTGTTTTTCAAAAACTAGCACAAAAACTCTCTTGAAATCTTATAGAAAACAACCTAAGGGAATCCTAATTTATAGGATACTAAAATATGGGCCGTTGGAGGACAACTCAGCAACTGAAGCTGCGGCCGATCGACCGGCCAACGGTCAAATTTCTGATTGTTGCAGTGTGCCAGTCGACCGATCCTGCGCTTTGACCTACCGGTTGACCGCCCGGTCGACCGAGGCCAGATCCAGAGAGCAGTGCTCTCTGAACGGTTGACCGGGTCGGTCGACCGGCCCACCAGTCAAAAGACCTGTGCACGTCTGTGCACATCGGTCGACTGGCCAGATCGGACCTGGTCCGGTCGACCGTCCGGTCGACCGCCAGCATGGTCTGGCTGATAATTAGGGATTGAAAATTTAGATTATTTAATACCAAATAAATCCCATAAAATCACATTAATTTCACAAAAATCAGTTCTTATAAATATTTGAATAACAAATATGTGTGACTAAAATATAACACATATTGTAAACTATTTGTACTATTTTTGTGATATAGAAATTAGGCTTTAAACCAAAATCGGTATTTTCCAAAATTCAACTTTAATTTGAAAATTGATTTTTCCAAAACTTCTCCAAATACAAAAACAAGATATTTTAAACACACTTGAAGCTTAGTGTGTATGAATATGATCCAATACACATATGTGATGAAATATTTATGTTTTGATAATAAGCTCAAAAACAAAATAATATTTTCTAAAACTGAAACTATGTTATGAAAACATATATAAATTTTTTGTGTGTGTGTCTATGAGCTTGAACAATTCATAACTAATCTATCCTTTACTTTTTATCTAAAAATAAAACTTAACACTTGCAAACATGACTCAAGTTTTCTTGAAAATCTTCTCTTGAAAATCTTCTTCTCCTTCTTGACTTGATCCAAATCTTGATTTAATGAGCTAGACTCCTCTTGAGTACTTGATGCGATCTTGATGCGCGAGCTCTTGAATCAACACATGCTAGCTCTAAAACTTGGCTTCAAATCTTTTGTTGAAGCTAAATACCTACTAAGATCTTGCTCAAATATCTGAGACTAATTAAACACAAGATCATTAGTACTATAACTACTTGAGTTAATCATCATCAAAACTAGAGCGATGGGCATTTGGGCTAACAATCTCCCCCTTTTTGATGATGAAAAAACTCATGAAGTTATTTATATATGGATTAAAGTTAAGCTTCATAGAAACTCCCATTAACTCATGCATTGCAATAAACATTAAGATATCCAATAAAGTACTTAAAATAAAAAACATATATGCATAAACAATGAAATAAACTCACCAATTCTTCTCCCCCTTTTGCATAAATAAGAAAACAAACATGCATATATAACCTCTCAAAATTTTTCTCCCCCTTTTTGTCAATTCATCAACAAAGGGGCGAAAATAAATCAAACAATAAGAATATATATGCGATATACATTCATGAAGAGGAGAGACGTAAAATTAGCTTCCCCTGCATACATATATTACATGAAAAAGGATGACAAGACCCTAACCCACATAAGGTATAATATACAATGCATAAGTGAAGATGTTAAGCTCCCCCTACACACGTGTATCACATAAAGAAGAGATGTCAAGCTCCTCAATGTGAGATACACTTAACATGAATCTATATATAGAGAAGATATTAAGCTCCCTTTGTATATAGGCAATACATATCAACAATTTTTGAAAAACCACTTTAAAGCAAATTTTGAAATCTCTTAAGTCAACAAAACAAATTTTGATATCAATTGAAATCCCAACTGAAAACAATGTATAAGTTTATTAAGCATTTAAATTTAAGTCAAGCTTAGCATAAACATAATTTGTGCTTTAAAACATGTAAAAATTGTAAAACAAGCACAATCAAATCATATAGATGTATGAAAGTGAAATACCAATTGAAATTGATATTAATTGAGATTTGAAGCATACATATATAAGAAAACATATATGAGTATACAAAGATGAAATATCATGAGGATCATGTGTACTACTCATAACTATCCACCCTATTCATGCACATGTTTAAATAGATTTTTAGTAAGGCACACAAGGTTTGGTCACCTAATCATCCGCCCTTGAAGATTAGAAGTTTTTAAAATAAGATTTGAAAATAGTTGTAGATTGAAAATGCTACCAAATGAAGAATAAATAACTAGTTTAAAATAATTTTTAAAAACTAGTTAAACATCCTTCAAACATGAAAACAAAATCATATATATATCATGAAACATTGCTAAGTACAGCTCATATAAAACTCATGAAAATAAGGTCATGAGAAAACAAATATAATGTGAGTGCACAAGAATCATGTGACTAGCATATTAATGAAATAATCAATAAGGCTTAAAGTAAACATGAAATTCTTTTATCAAAGACATGAAAATCATAAAAATTTATCTTTTATTAAAATCAAACTTCAAGGTATATGTATGTTCTATCAGAACTAAAAATATACATACATATCCCAAACACAAACAAGTTCAAATAGAATTTGCATGAAGGCAAGTGACTCAAGAGTATGCATGTATATTTATTAGTTTTAAACAAAAATAGCATATACATGAAGAAAAACATGTACAAAGATACGAAAGATAAGTATAAATGAAAGATCATCAAAACTAGGTTATACATGTATATGTAATACATACAAATGAGTAATAGCTTAAACATATAAAATCAAGTGTTACTAACTACTTGTACAAGTGTATACACAAGTTTTAATGAAAACTACATCTAAACAAGTAATCACCACATGAAGCACAAAAATCAAAACATGCTAAAAATATTTATATAGAAGCATGTAAACTAAATTGGGAGTTTAGAGATAGTTACCAAACCATACACACTATTCTCTAAGTCTCCAAAACATGGTGGTCCTCCCGTCAAACTTTCTTGATAGCGATGCATCAAGAGGGTATGTTTATCTAGCTCTTGCATCCACCACCAAGGCACCATATCTCTCACGCCATGTGAGAGCCCACACCTACATCAAATATAAGTGGTGGTGATTTTGTACTCATTTTCTTTTGGATCCACGGGGGTTAGCATCATAAGGAACCCAAACGTTATTATTTACAAAATTACATGATTGAATCTATCATAGCAAAATCTTGTAAGATGGCCTTTGCGACCGCAATATATACATTTGTACACTCTAGCATGCATATGAGAATGAGTGTGATCATGATGTGCATAGTTTGCATATGTATGCCGTGGGTTATGTGCATGAACATGTGGAGCTTATTTCTTTTGAAATAAGGTTTCCAATTAGAATGGTTGAATGCACAATTGCTCAAATTTGAGCTCAGACAATCAATTTTATTTTTAAAAATATGAATCTTATTTTTATCAATAGTAACATGAAGAGCATAAAATAATAAGAATCAATAATCTTTTTCCTTTTAGAAATGTTTTCTTGTTCTTTTGAAATAATTTTTTTCAAAGAGTTATTTTCTTCGAAAACAATTTCTTTTTCTTTTTCCACCAGGTGATTTTATTGTTCAAAAAATTATTTCCTTCACAAATATTATCTAATTTAGAAGACAAGAAAATATTCTCCTTTTCAAAAATTCATTTTCTTTTGAAATACATTCAAACTTATTTTTCAATCTTTTATTATCCTTTTTAAGAAAATCATATTTTTCAAGAATTTGTTGATAAAATAAAGCATGCTCATCATATGACATGTCAATATCTTCTTCTTCCTCGGATTCAGAATTTACCTCAAGGGAGTCATCCCCTTGGACCATGTTATATTTGTTGGAAGCATCACTTTCATCATCCGAGTCACTCTCCACATGATATTGCTTTTGTTCACCAAGGCAGACTCGAGTGTTCCATACTACAAAAATCGAATCAAAGTTATACACCCTAGATAAATATTCATCATTTAGGGTAGATCTTAAAATATGGAGGGCTTTTGAATTAGCCTCAAGGTTTTTGCCATTCAAACAATATAAATATTTAATAGTTGCAAAATAAACATGAATACCTAGGGCTTTGAGGTAAATTGACATCTTAGCTTTCCAAATTTGGATGTTAAGAATATCAAACATGGGAGGTGTCATGAAATCCATGTGTGTGTAAACAAATATTGTGATTATCTAAAATGAGGATCTTTAAGGTTGTCAGACCCAAATCAAGAGCACCAAGCTCTGATACCACTTGCAGGTCACCTAGAAGGGGGTGAATAGGTGACTAGCTAATCTAATGATTATTAATGCGGAATTAAAAACTATATAAGCAAATTAAAAACTATTATGCAAAACACACCAAGTATAACACAAGAGTATAGCCGAATTTCCGGTGAAGGTCTCTGGACTATCTCCTCAAGATTCCTCTAGATTAAGAGTTGAGGTGCCATGTTTGGTGAGAGAAAGTTCCTTGTAAAATTTTCTTGAATCAAATGAAAGATTACAACAGATTAACACTCCGACTACAAGGGAGGGGAGATGTTTAGACTTGATTCTCTCCTTTGTTTAATGCCGGGTTCTTGATGTGGCGGTGGAAAGTGAATCTTGTTTTCCGTTGACCGGGTGAATGTCAGGACCTCATGAGATCTTCTCTTTGGATGGCAGACGGAGTAACACAGCTCCTGTCAACCAGAAATCTCAAAGAGATTGTAGGCAAAGATTAACTTATACGCAGCAAGTTGTTCGAAGAGTTGAACTCTCTTTCTTTTCGGTGGAAGTCTTGAAAATTCTACAGCTTACAAGCGAAATTCTTCTCCAAGAATTATCTGATCAACCGACCCCTTCTCCATAGCAAACGGGGCTATTTATAGAGGTTTCAGGGGTGAACGTGCCCCCTAAAAATGCTTCATAATGGGGGTTAACTTCCTAATTATGTGGGCAGTAATTGACCCAATAACGAGGGCAGTTATAACTGAGACGCGGGTTTCGGCCCTCGCGCCTTGGTGCTGAAGCAATACTGAGACGTGAGTTTTGACCCTCATGTCTTGGTGCTGCAGTGATGCTGAGACGCGGGTTTCGACCCTCGCGTCTTGATGCTGCGGTGAACGCGGGTTTCGACCCTCGCGTCTTGATGCTGCAGTGAACGCGGGTTTCGACCCTCGCGTCTTGATACTGTAGTGAACGCGGGTTTCGACCCTTGCGCCTTGATGCTGTAGAGCCTTGATGCTGCAGTGATGCTGAGATACGGGTTTCAACCCTCGCGTCTTGATGCTGCGGTGATGGCTATGATTACAACTGCGTCTGAAGTTTTGGACTCTGCTTTTTGATGACTTATCTTTTAGTGATTTTTAGACAGCTTACAGAATCTCCTCTAAAGTTTTCAATATTCTGCGGTTGACTGGGATGGATTTTTGAAATACTTTGGACTTTGGTTGAGTTCATACTTCTCATGATTGGACTGACAATCATTTGAGTTGCTCTGAGCTTGATCCTGTATGGAATATGGTCTTCGTGAGTGTACTGTGAAACCCTTTGAAGCCGCCAGAAATGATCGTGACGAGTATCTAGATACACAGTCTAGACCTCCCTAGTGCTCTGAGTTCGTTGTAGGTGTACTTTGAACCAGGGGTAAACAGTCATCTGCTTGTGCCAGTGTACTGTTGAACTGAATTGCAGAAGTAAGGACTGAATGCAAGTCCTATAGACGCAGTGGTCATGCTGCTTTAAAGACGCAGTCCTCACTTGGAGTGAGGACGCATCATTAGTTTGCTGCAGAGACGCGGTTCTTATAGGGATGCGTCTTTTGAGATGAAAACACAGCTTTCACTCTGTGAACTGGGCGCGACTTTGGCCTTGCTGAAGAGGTGCAACTTTTTGAAGGAACGCGGCTTCATGTTGAACACGAATATGTGTTGTGGGCGCGTTGCCACGCGTCCAGCAGAATTGAGGGGACATCTCCCTTTTGGCGCGAATTTCACGCTGCATTTAATATGCATGCCACGCGTCGGACGGGAATTAGGCCTCAAGTCAAGCGCCGCGTATCTCTACGAATCACTGTGCCTGTAAAAGACAACAGTCTTTCAAGAGTCATCATTAGACTCTTCTTCTTCGCTGAGCCTTTTAGGGTTAAGAAAAGCTCGAAGCTTTTTTTTTGTTTTCACCATCTTCAACAGTGATTTTACGGTCGAAATGGCACCCAAGACTAACCCACTTCTTCATCTTCGAGCGTTGTCGCTCCGGAGGTTCAAATGGGTGGCTCTTCCATGCAGGAGGCCCCTATTTAAGGTAGTAAAACCATCTGATTTGGTTTCCGCCATTGAAGGGGCTTATAGAGTTCTTTCAACTCTTAAATCCCTTTTGAACGTGAACCACCAACGCGGGCTCATGCTCTTGTTTGATCTTCAGGCGCGGCTCTCGAATTGATAGATAAAACGCATGTTTGACGACCTCTGTATCCTTTCTTTATCAACTTGAGTCCATACCTGCTTGTTGAACTCAGGGCCTCATTGAGCCTAGCATTTCAGACTCGACGCTCAGAATATTTCTAAGTGTGGGGAGTTCAGACGCAAACTTCTTACAATTCTTACGTCTTGTAAGATCAGACGCAAGTTTTAATGAATCTCGCGTCTGAGTCTGATGCTTATAATTTTTCTAAGTCGTGGATTTTGAAGTGCGGGCTTCATGCTAGCCTCGCATTGGACGCAGATTTTGATGATCTCCGCATCTGAATTCATTCCTGAGTTTGAGTTTCAAATACTTAGCCATTTTCTTTCAGATTTCTGATCAAGTGTTGTTCTCTTTGCAGTACGATACTCCTTCAACCCTTTGTCCAAAAAGAGCCACTTTGGGCACGTAGGTGGCGCTGATCGTAATCTAACTTTCGTGCTTCAGAGAACTGCTCCTGTGACTACTGGTAAGTTGAAGGAGCGAAAGGAGAGGATTTCTAAGGCCAGTATGTTGACCCTCCGAGAGATTATCTCTGATGGACTGTTTGAGATGGATTCTCGCACTCCATTACAGAAGTCTGTCTTCTTCTTTGGTGACGACATTGATAAGGAAGATAGGATTTTGCACGATGGAGATTATAAGTGGCTCCGTCAAATAGGGGATAAGAGGTTCTTTCTTCTCAATATGGAGAGGATGTATCCCCTATCTTATCTTCAGCATATGTCTGTTCACCGTGCAATGGACTGGGATCTTTCCCGATTTGTCTCCGATGTCTCGCTTGGCAGACTAGGTGCCAAAGAAGTATACTCTGTCGAAAGAGGTCTTTGGTTTTTTCCCCGGTTTGGTCAGGTCTGAATATCCGAGAGGGAAAATCCCTCAGATTGTCACCACCTTCATCAACCAGTTTATGAAGGCCAGGGGTGATTTTCCCGTCCACTTCCGCCCGCTCGGGTGGGTTTCATTCTTCCAACAGATCATGGTGGGGCAGGATGGTTGGATATGTCCTTGTCGAACTTGGAGCTCTGCTTGAACAGGTGGGGCTATACCACTCGGTCAGGGTTGTGTAGTATGGCCTCCCGCAAAGCTCCCATAATTTCTATGGCATCCTGGAGCACTATAATCCTTTGACGGGCACATTTTTTACTCCGGTCGGAGAGATGGGGTTCGCTCTTCATGAGTTGTATGAAGTCTCGGGGCTTGTTATAGGAGATGCCCCTTATGAAGAATACTTTCCGACTTCTGAAGAACTTCATCTCTTGAAGAAGGAGAGCCCTCAAGTATATGAGACATACTGAAAATTGTTGTGTCACTTTCACATCTGCGGTCAAATAACCTCCTGGAGGAACAGGGGTGTTAAGCAGATATCCTGAGCGAGCTACCTATTCACTGGTATAACTGAGAAGGACAGCCCAGTGACCAGCCTGGCTCCTAGAACTGATGCAGAAATTACTGAGAGGATCAATGCCTCTGCGAGTTCTTACACCACGGAGTCAAATGAAGATACTTTCAAACCTGATACGGTTTTTGAAAGTTTTCATCATCAGGCTTGAGTTCCTATTTCTGACCACATGAAGTAATTGTCACCGATGTGGTGTATCTGGCGGTTTTGTTGGCCTACGAAAAGTCTATCACCCTCCTTCCAGCAATGGTGGCTGGAATTCAAAGTGGATTAAGAGCTCTGGTTAAAAGCCTGTGCCAAGTGGAAGCCATTGTCGACTCCAAGGGTAGACCAGAGGTTGACTCGGAGGGAAGGCCAAGAGTAAAGACCCCTAATCCCAGGATCGAGCTTCCATATACGTACTTGATGGCTTGGTACGTTATGCACTGCGCTTCACTGATGACGGCAGTACCTCTATCTGAGGAGTTTGTCCCTTTTGTGCAGAAGCTAGAGAATTCGAGCTGGTCCAACTATTATATGTTCTTCGTTCAGAAATGTATCTTGAATGCTTCGAACTACCATCTCGACCGTTGCTTCCCTGAGATTACTGATGCATCTTTCGAGGATAAATTTTCTGACCTTGCGGGACCAAATGATTTCACGAGGCTGCCATCGGGAGTCTTCTAGTGGCTAATTAACATTCGGCCTGGGTATCTGCTCTTTCGGCAAGGGAACTCATGTACGATCGAGCCTTATATGCCGAGCCGTTTTGCTCGACATTCGGCTATGATCAATTATATATCGGTAACCCCAATGCTAATATCTCTTTCAGCGGGAATTTATTTGAAGGAGCTCGGGCATGGTATTATAGCGTGGATGGAGGGACAAAAGCTATTTTCAGCTTGCCTCACAAGACGTCCAACTGTTACTCTAGCCTTACCTTCTGTACTTGGTACTCCCTGGTTAGCAAGATGCCTAATTTCTCAATAAATATCTCATGCATTAAGAGCATCAAGGCGTCTTATAAGGACAAATTGGAGTCCAACAAACGCGCGCGAGGTATGGAGGAATATCAGACAGCCGAAAAGAAGCAGGAGGGGAAACAGGGGCGGGACCGAGAGCAGCAGCACCCAAGGAGCAGTTCATTAAAAAAAGTCGGCAGGCTATGTCCAAACGTTCCCATGGCTCTACTTCTAAGGGTAAGCCTATCCTGAAGAAGGCTAGGAGGGATCGGAGGCTGAAGCTCCAATGTCCGAGATAGTCCCTTCTGGTGTTGAGGAGCAGAGGGAGGAAGAGAAAGAGGAAGAGGAGATCCCCCTCTTCGTCCTCGTGGTTTACGCAGCAGGGCCCCATGATCTTGGAAGAAGGAGAATTTGCAGGTGAAACCATCATGGCTGAAGAGGCTAAGCGACCTGAAGTTGATTTGTCGGGAGAGTTGACGTTGAAATCCCAGGGTTTCAACTCAGCCTGGGCCTTCTTCAGTTTATAAGAGGAGGGCTGAGATGAACAGCCTGTGTCTCCCAGTGTATTGATGCCCACTCACGGGTTGTTGATCCCAGTCCTACTACTGGGGTGCTCAGTAGTAAAATCTTGATTGCTGAGCCCCCTTGTGTTGAACTGTCATCTTCAACGTCTAAAGAACATGGGTATTATTCTGGCGAATGATTTCGGCGATGAACCTGTTCTTCCTGATACGAGCAAATTTTCGTATATTTCAGAGGAAGAATTACAAGGATGCGACCCTGTGACGGCTTCACCGATAGCAATAATATCTGCTACCGAAGGTACTTTTCTTGTTTTCTTGAACCGTCTCCTTCTCAAGTTAGGGAAGGGTTCTGACATTCACTTTTGATTTTCAGGGCTGGCTGTCGATAGTGAAGCCACCACCTCCTCTCATATCGAAGAGATGATTCAAGAGCTTGCCCAGCAAGAGGGCCCAAGAAAGTGCGACCGTCGAGGTCGGGAGGCCTCAACCTCACACGACCTATCCAGGAACTTTCCATCTTCAGGCCCTTAACTTGGTAAGAGAATACTGACGTATTGAATATTCTCCTTTTTATTGTCATCACTGACATTTTAGTGGCTTGCAGAGAGCACTGGGGTAGCTCAAGTAGAGGATCCTGCGGCAAGCATTGGTGCGGAAGATAGTACAGTTGAAACTTCGGTTGGGGAACCTGATGCCGCAAGGTTTGCTGTTGCTTCTGTTGCAGTGGAGGCCGCTATAACAATAACCGTCCCGGAGGTATCGGTGACTATCTCAGTACCTGACGAACCTATCATCGCCTCACTCCTGTACAAGATGAACTGATTCCCGTCTCTCACCCTATCATAGAAAGGGGGTTCGGGAGTACATCAGCAGGGTTATCTATAGCTAACGACATGATGGAAGAGCTGGCACATCAAATGGTGCAGCAATTTTTTACTTCCATGAGAACTTGTATTGACCTCATCCTTTCTGGGGGTAGCTCTTTCGAGTTTGCCCAAATACTTCTCGAAAATCAGATCGAGAACATTGGTCATACTGGGAGTCCTTCGCAGGCTAAGGCATGCCTGATGCTGGTGGAGCAGCTGGGAAGCCATCTGAGGAAGCTCAAGTCTCAGAAAATTGCTGGTTCAGTAGATGAGGCTCGGACAACACTGAATAAGCTTCTTGCTGCTCAAGAACATGAGTGAAAGGAGATGGAGGAACAAATAGCTGAAGAGATCCGCCATCTCTAGCATTTCTAAGCTGACCACCAAAGGCTGATTGGTGATTTTAAGGAATCTGAAATCATCATACAGAGTGCAGAGCAGGTTATTGCCACTGCTCAAGCTACCACAGCCAGGGCACAAGCCTTGATCGAGACTAATGAGCATAAGCTTGTCGCTGCTAGAAAAGGCTGGAGGAGCTGGAAATTGCCAGGACACAGGCTGAAGAAAACCTCTCTGCTCATTCCTCCAGGTTGGAGTCTCTTCAAGCACAACTGGCTGCGAAGAGATTTTTGTCTGAGGAGGAGCTGCGGGTCCAAGCTCTGATGGAGGCTGAAAACGCATGTCAGCATGAGATGCATCGTCTCCGGGAACAAATCTGTTCTTTGGCGAAGCAAGATTATTAGCCTTCTTCTCCTCTTTATATTTGTTCACCCTCTTTTTTTTTAAACACTCTATTTGTCAAGAGTGTCTGTATCACTTTTACCATTTTTGAATCAAAAAGTCTTCAAATTTTTGCTCGCTGTCGATGAACTCAATTTTCATAACCATAGTCTTTGACTATTTATAAAACGTAGTCTTTAGTCGGCCATGAACAACAAACTCAGGCTGAACTGAGTTCTTGAGTGAGATGCGGTTTTCATTCATAATGGAGACGCGACCCTGGGGGACGCGGCCCTTAGTCATTACTGAAGAAGCCGTTCAAGCCTATCAAGGAAGGCGCATGAACCTTCCTTTCCGATTAAGGGCTCAGCTTTGGCTTAAGGACAAAAGAGCGTTATTCTGAAACGCAACTTTGTGTTCTTCAATAAAGGGGACGCGGCGTTCATATTTATGAAAGGACACAGACCCATAGACGCGGTCCTTTATTCTGTCAGGATGCAGTGGAAGCGCGATCTTAGGCTCCTCAAAAACTGATGCATGGATCCCAGATAATTGATGGGGACGGGGCACTGGCAAATAGAGACGCGTCTCTGAACTCTTGATAAGGCGCAAACTCAGGCTGTATTGAGTTTATGATAAAGACACGACTGTCATCTCGCAATGGAGACGCAGTTCCGGGCTCCTCGTGAATGACATAGGCCTTCTCTGGTCGTTGAGGACGCAAGCTTCGGAACGCAGCTTTCAAGTTGATGTGGACTCAAGATGCAATTTTTGAATGGATCTAATTCGCTGAGGAGACGCGGCTCTGAATCACTCTCAGAAACGCGATCACGGGTCTCTTAGCAGAAAAGAACGCAGCCTTTGGGTTTATAAAGGGACGCGGGTTTTAGGACGCGACCGTTGAATCTGCACTTGATGCGACCTCCCAAGTGTCACATGTAACCCGTTTTAATGATCTGGTTGAACCCTTAAATGCCAAGTCGGCGTTGACGATTGGGGACTTGCGTCCTCGACGTTTCCCGAAGCGGCAATCCACGCGTCAGCTCTTCATTGGGCTTTGACGTTAATATCTTTAAATGCCAAGTCGGCGTTGACGATTGGGGACTCGCGTCCTTGACGTTCCCGAAACAGCAATCCACGCGTCAGCTCTTTATTGGTCTTCGACGTTCGTACGGGAATTAAGGCCAATGGCTCTGATTTTCACGCCATTTAATTACAGGCCTTATGGGTTGCCTATAAATAGGCCTCGCTCCCTTAACAGTCCATTACTTAGACTGTTTCCCCTTAAGAGCAAGCGCTCTAAGGGACTTCATCTTAACTTAATCTTCTTCTTTAAATGGGATGTACCCCCATGGATAGTGAAGACTCAAAGCTTTCATGCTTTCCTTTAATCTTTCCTGAAGATTATCACTGTCAAGTGATTTCAAGGTCAAAAAGCGTCCCTCTGAGCACCTTTTATACCCGCGCCTTGATGCAGAAAGTTCAACCTCTAGCGGGTTCTTCTGCGGGTAGGAATTAATTGTCACCATGACATACTCAGCCCAACATGAGTTTCAGTTTTGCTGTCCCTTGAAGAGATTCACTCTCTTGACCTTCTCTTGAGGTCTGACTGGTGTACCCATCATTTGAAAGTCACACCTTTTAGATTTCTTGATGAAGCGTGAATTGACTGAGTCTGAACTCTAACTTAAAGTCCTTTGGACGCAAGTGTGATGAACTCTGTACCTGGACTGTGAGACGCGAGCTTTGCATATAGAGCTCGTGTTTGAGGTTGTTGACTTCAAAGAACTTTAATTCTGGTCAAGGGCTTCAGACTTGGATGTAGCAACCCTTGTTCTCGATAAGGATGTGGCAACTTTCGCGTCTAGTTCCCTTCGCGTCGATTATTTTGGACGCAGGTCTAACACTAGACCGCGTTCAGATCTGTGTGTATCTAAAATCCATAACTTTGATCGCGTCTGTTTCTGTCGCAACAGGATTTTGACTTTCTGCATGGGTCATCCCTGCGTCTGAAGTTTACAGCTATAGCCACGTCTGTTCTTTAATCTTTCTGTTTCAGAATTCTAATCTTTTGGTTTTTACTTCTTGCAGGTAGCCTTAATCATCCTTTCGCATATTCGCTGGGCCCTTAGGAGAATATATCGGCCAGCGAACTTGTTCGATGGTCGACCATTAGAGGAGAAGTCACGGCTCCTGTTTATAGGAGACGAGGATTTGCGCGACTGATGACATCCGTCAAGACCTCATTGGATATAATGCACCGATAGTACCCCCGGGCTCGTCATGGTTATAGTGGGTATGGCGGTGAATATGGTGGTGGGTATGGTCCTCTTGTAGGTCACTGGAAAGAGGACGTCACCTGTAAAGTCTCAGATTCTCCCTTCACCAGTCTTACCCCAGAAGTGACATCGACAAAAAATCCATGCTCATTGGATGACTTTCTGGTAGTAGAGATGTTCATCAACGAAGGGTCATGACCTATATCAGTTAGTCGGGTAGAATCAGAAGGCTTTGCTGCATTTCGACCTCAAGAAACACCGTTGTTCTTGGCCAACGATGGACTCCTTCGATGTTTACGTCATGCATCATGATGTAATCAGCATTCGATCGTCACCATAGTGCTCAGCCCTTCTTTGGCGTCCTTCCAAACATCTTGTATTTGGAGTGGTGAGCATGCTTCAAGGAGTGAGTGCAACCTTTTACTGAGAGAGAGGGACTTCTTTGTACTCCTTTATTGTAACACTCAATCTTATTGTATAAGAGAGCGTCTTGTATCACTTTCATATGTCTGGACATAAATAAAAGCGACACTTTTTTTCTTGTCTCCTTCCATTGTCTTGAATTCCCTTTTGTATTAAAAATCAGACGAATAGAAGTAAAAGATCTTTGGCTTGCTAAAAATATGATAATAATCTTAACGAGTCAAAGTTTGTAGAAAAATCATGTTTCAGGAAATTCGATAATGCTGTCAGAGGTGTGATATTAACTTGACAGAAGTAAGATAATTCTTATGGACCTGTCAATCTATAAATGAGAATGACAAGTGAAATTTGTACCCCCAGAGAGGATGAGTTTTCATCAGAGGTTGGAATTAACTTGACTAAGACCCAGCTGGGAAATTAGTGAAAACACTGTTAAAGGTGTAATGTTAACCTGACAATGTTTTTAAGTAGACTTGTTATTCTGTTGACGAGAATAACAAGTGAGACTAGACTCACGGGGAATCTTGGAGGACTTTTTCCGTTAGAGGTGTGATATTAACTTAACGGGTTGAATAAAGTCTTGTCAGAAGTGTGATGTTAACTCGACAAGGGTGTGAGTTAGAGATGTGATATTAACTTAACTCAAGAGTATTCCAGCTTCATTTGAGAAAACTGAAAGTGTCACTGTCATAGGTGTAATGTTAACTTGGCAGTGAGGGTAATGCTAGAGGTATAATTTTGAACTTGACATTGGTCATCTCGACTTCGACAAGGAAGTCCGAGGGAAAGTCATGGTCATAAGTGTATTGTTGAACTTAGCAATGACCTGGACGCTAGAGGTGTAGTGTTAAACTTAGCATCGTTCATTTCAGCTTCGATATGGAAGTCTGAGGGAAAATGACTGTCAGAGGTTTAATATTGAACTTGACAGCAACTTAATCACTGTTAGAAGTGTAATGTTAAACTTAACAATAATTTGTCAGAGGTGTGGTATTAACTTGACAGAAATTGGTTCGAGATAGGAGCAATTTGAGGACCTGCCATTCTACTGATGAAAAGTGACAAGTAGAATTTAAAATGTCAGAGGTATAATTTTAACTTGACAGTGACTGATTTGCGATAAAAGCAATTTTGAAGACTTATCATTCTATTGATAAGAGTTGACAAGTGAAGTTTGAAGTGTCAGAGGTGTAGTGTTAACTTGACAAAACTTGACAAATTTGACGACTTGCTACTCCATCTAGAGCTGAGACAAGTAAGATTTGCACTTACTAGGGAGTATTGAGATTTTTCATTGCTAGAGGTATAATGTTAACGTAGTAGTGACTGTATTTTATGGACCTACCATTCCGTGTATGAGAATTGGTAAGAGATTTTGGAGGAGGGAGTGGGACCAAGTCCACTTAGGATTTTTAGCAAACCCTCAGCTATCAACGAATTTGGTGTGCCTTTACCAACTACCGTTTGAGTTGGGTAGCCATGCTATTCCCCTCAGCATGATGAGTTGTCGAAGACTTATGTTGGACTTAGAAGACAACATTTTTCTCTGTCCTTAGCCGTCGGAGGCGTCCGACGTTAATGAAGAGAGCAATACTAAAACCCAAGTTCGCCTTCTGTTTCTTTCTCAATATTTACACCATGCATCATGGTGAAGTCAGTGCCCGATTAGCTTGTCACCGATCTATTGTGATGTGACCTAGTAAAGGAATGAAATTTTTCTTGGATCTGGAGTTTTGATCAGAAGTGTAATATTAACTTGATCAGAGGAAAAGTACAATTAAGGGTATACTTCTTCAGGAATCTGTCGTTGATCGGCATCATGAGTGTAACACCGTTTGAAGTTATGAGGCGATATGTTCCATTTGAGTAGACTGACTCTACTACAAATGATCCTTCCCATTTGGGCTGAAATTTTCTTTTTGTCTTATGTGTCATCACCATAGGTCTTCTGACGGCTAAAACAAGGTCTCCTTTCTTGAAAGTTCGCGCCTTAACTTTCTTGTTGAAGGCTCAGGTAATCCAGACTTGGTAGAGCTCGATTTGTTGTTGGGCCTGCAGACGTTTATCATCTAAGGCTTCCAGTTCTTGGAGTCGCAGTCGATGCTTTTCCTCCTTTGTCATCTCTGCTGTCAAGGCGACGCGTAGAGATAGAATTTGGATTTCTAGTGGAAGCACGACTTCACACTCATATACCAAAGAAAATGGCGTAGCTTTAGTTGGGGTTCGAACGATTGTGCAATAGGCCCATAAGCATTCACCTAACTTGTCGTCCCAGTCTCGCTGACTTTTTGAGACGAATTTCTTGAGAAGCTTGCCAATGGTCTTGTTGAAAGCTGCTGCGAGACCATTAGCGGCGGGGTAGTATGCCGTTGAGGACACACTCTGAATTCTGAACTTAGTGCAGAACCTCTGGAAAGCCTGACTGATGAACTGGGGTCCATTGTCATGGGCGATTCGTCGAGGTACACCAAAACGGTAGATAACGTGATGTTTAACAAATTTGATCACATCAGATGACTTTACCTCCTTCAAAGGAATGGCTTCAGCCCATTTAGAGAAGTAATCGGTTATGGCTAAAATGAACCGATGTCCTTTTGATGATGGTGGGATGATAGGGCCAACTACGTCCATGCCCCACATCTCAAATGGCCAGGTAGAAGTTGTAGAGTAGAGGTATCCTGGTGCTTGATGGATAAAATCACTATGTACTTGGCAGGCGTGGCATCTTTTGGCATAAGTGATAGCGTCAGTGATCACTTAGGCCAATAATATCCCAACCTTTGGAGTCGATCTCAAAGTTTTGGGCCAGGTTGATGGGCTCCACACATGTCGTCATAGGCTTCTTTCAATACCTCCTTTGCCTTTTTTGTGCTAGGCAGCGAAACAAGATCCCGTCATGCGATCGACGATACAATGTTCGTGTGATCTCATTATAGTAGAATTTGGGGGTTTCCTTCTAATGGCAGCCGCTTCTTTGGTATCATCAGGCAGGACGCCGTACAAGACATTATCAATGTAAGGGAATCGCCAGTCTCTAGGCTCTGGGCCGGTTGACGACTCAAGAGCTTCTCTGACTTGACAATCTCCTATTGGCTTCTGGTAATCCTCAGAAGCAACTCTTGGGTAATACAGGTCGTGACTGTGGACAAGTATTTTCTCTACTACTCCAGCTAGAAGGGCTTAAGAGGCAGCGAGAGACGCCAGTGCATCTGCATGCGCATTTTGCTTGCGTGGTACATGGTCGATGTAAAAGTTATGAACTTCCCGGCCATGTGGACAGTTGCGTTGTAATAGGGTACTAGATCTTCATGTCTGACTTTGTACTCCCCACGAACTTGGTTGACGATAAGTTAGAGTCACCATATGCCTCGAGATTTTTAACGCCAATCTCATCGGCGAGTTGCATTCCAATCAAAAGGGCATTGTACTCCGCTACATTATTGGAACAAGGCTCGGTTAATGAGACGGCTCGAGGAATCACATAGTTCTGTGGGGAGACGAGTACTACCCCTACTCCTGCTATGATATGTCCTTTCGGGCATGTTCTCGATGCACTGTCAAAGAAAAGTCGCCACACTTGTCTTTCAAAAGATGTCTGGGTCAGGCAGACTTCAGCGACCTCGTCTGGGAGATCCTCGTAAAGTTCAGCTACCCTCGGATCTGGATGCTCAGCCAGGAAATCCGCCACCACTTGTCCCTTCACGATTTTTTATGACAAAAAGCGCATTTCATATTGGGATAGCAGTATGGCCCATTTTGCCAATCGGCCGTTTAACGATGATGGCTTTATCATGAGTAACCTCTTTGATATGACGTTTATAGTTTGACCTACCAAATAGTGTTGCATTTTCTGAACAGCGAACACCAATGCCAAATATTCCTTCTCGATCGGGTTGTATCGATGTTCAGCCCCGATCATGGTTCTACTCAAATAATAGATTGCTTGTTCGTGTTCTTGATCATTGTTCTGGGCTAGTAAAGCTCCTAAAGAATGATCCATTGCTCGGACGTATATCAGGAAAGGTTTTTCGGACACTGGAGCTGTAAAGACTGGTGGTTGTGTGAGGTACTGTTTAATTTCCTCAAACGCTTATTGGCAAGCATTGTCCCAAACGAATGAGACACCCTTTTTCATTAATTTGGTAAAGGGTTGGCATCTTTCGGAGAGATTTGAGATGAACCTTCGGATGTATGCCAATCGTTCTTACAATCCCCTGAGTTCTCTGAGATTCTGTGGAGGTTGCATCTCCTGAATGGCGCGAACCTTTTTCGGGTTCAAATGAATTCCTGTGAAAGTTACCACAAACCCTAGGAATTTGCCGCTGGCCACCCCCAGGAAGGATTACTCATGATGGGTCCGCATGATGTCAAAGATGCAAACCATGACGAGTACTACCTCTACTTCGATGTCAAAGATGCAACCCATGACGAGTACAACCCATGACCAGTAGGGGTTCATCTTCAATTGATGGGTCCGCATGATGTCAAAGTTGGCCTTTAAATCGGCTATGTGATCACCTTTGCGCGACTTTTTACTGCAATGTCGTCAACATAGCATTCCACCGTTTTGCGCATGTGTTCGTGGAAAATGGCATTCATGGCCCTCTGATATGTCGACCCCGCATTCTTTAGTCCGAAGGGCATGACGGTATAGCAGTACACTCCTAGTGGTGTCCTAAAAGAGGTATGTTTCTCATCATCAGGATATATTTTGATTTGGTTATACCCTGAGAATCCATCTATGAAGGACATTCGCTCGAATCCATGCGTATTGTCAATCATGACATCCGTGATTGGAAGTGAGAATTCGTCCTTGGGACAGGCCTCGTTTAGATCGCGAAAATCAATGCAGATCCGGATCTTTCCATTCTTTTTGGTAACGGGGATGATATTGGCTACCCAATCAGGATGTTGTTCTTCTCTAATGAAACCAGAGTCTATAAGTTTTTGACTTCTGACTGAATTGCGTCCATTACTTTTGGACGGAACCGTCGCTGCTGTTGTTTGACTGGCTTTACATCCGAATTAATGTTGAGGCGATGCATAGCCACTTGAGGATCAAGTCCAGGCATGTCCTCGTAATTCCAGGCGAAAACATCTATATATTCTCACACAAGAGATATTAAATCTTCTTTCTCAGAGGGCGACAAGCTTTCCCTTATAAAGATGGGCTTAAGATTAGCTTCATCTCCTAGGTTAATTTGAACAACCTTATCCTCCGTGGGTGGCTTGCACTGCTCAAAGCGAGTATCCCAAAGAGCATTTAAGTGTTTGATCTAAGGATCTGTATCAGATTGGATCATTTCTTCATCTCTGTCTTCTAGGTGGCTTGTTGAAACTATATTCATTGAAAGTTCTCTGAAGATGTTGCCGACACTAACATCTGACTCCCACGATGACGTGCCCGATGAGTAATTATGACGTAAAGACTCTTCAGACTCAGAGGCTGATGGGATCAGAGTTGATACATAGCCCAACCCCCTGCGAGTCCGATGATAATAATCAGGGGTTTTCCCTTTTGGCACAAAAGATCGGAGTAGTGTCCTTCTTCCTTTACCGAAGTTCAACCCTGGACCGTTTGTCAGATCATACCCCATACTTTCCATCATTCTGAGTATATTTGGCTCATAATGACTGAACTGAGGGGGTTCCTTCTCGCTTTCTGATTCTTCACGAGACATCGGCTCGGATTTGATTTGTCTAAAAAGAATTGGTTTATGGCCTTTCCGTCATGCTGGAACCATGAATATTGATTCTTGCGCATCACCGGCATCTTGGTACGTTTCGAAGGATGACTTCACTAATACATACAATGATGTCAAAGCATCCATTGCCGACCAGAGGTCATCATCCACTTCAGTACTAGTGTCTGACGGTACTGAATCAGAAGCGAACACAGAAAAATAAGCCAAATATAATTCTTCATTAATATACCATCCACCTACATCATTGGTGGTGTTATCAACATCGAGCTTATTAATGCTTGTTACAAGTGGATCTAGTTTCCACATGCACTCTTCTTTCTCTGGCTCGGTGTCGGCTTCATTACCAGAGTCTGGCTCCTCTGGTTGCGGGATTTCGTTTGTTTCCACAGAGTCCTGATACAGGAGAGAGTCTGTGAAATAATTCTCGACTCCCTTGAACAGATACCTTTCGGCAATCAACGTTCGTACCTTTCCATTCCCATCGATGTATTTCATGACTTGGTAGAGAGTGGAGGGAGCGATAGAATTACGATGAATCCATGGTCGTCCTAGCAGCAAATTGTATGAGGTGTCGGCATCGATCACGTAGCATGTCACTTCTGACTTTAAGTCCCCAATTTGGCATTTGAGCTTGATCTTCCCCATTAGACGGGTACCATTGGCATTGAACCCATAAATGGTAGTCTGGGTGGCGTTCAACCAGTGAGTAGGAATCCCTAAATGTTGCATGATCCGACGAGGCATAATGCTCAATGCGGACCCTGGATCTACCTGAATGCGGCTTACTTCAGATGAACCAATATACCCTGTGAAGTATAAGGGTCGATCATGTTTCCCCTTAAACCTGCATATCATCAGTCGTGAAGGTGATGTAGGGAGCATTTTGGGAGGCATGGAGGCAATCCTCTACATCTTCCTCCTGTGGTCCAACCGCTACCTGGGTCATGAAAACCTCAGTATTAGCTAGAGCCTCTCTTAAAGCTTCTCTGGTTGACTTCAATAGCCTCAGGAGCTCGTAAAGAGTAATTCGGGCCGGGAGGGTGGCCAGTTGAGTCAAGACGTCAAAGCGGTAAGGTGTTGTAGATCCTTCCGCGATGTCTTTTGAGAGAGCTTTGAAAAATCGAAATTCTTTCTGTCTCTCCACGGGTTATTTTATGGAGGGCTTGGCTGACTCTGTAGCGCGTTTTGGAGGGGTTGCCGCCATTTCGTCATACTTTTTCAAATATGACTGACCTGAACGAGTTTCCGCCACAAGTTGGTTGGGTTCTGTAGTGAGAACTATTATTTTCTCTTCTGAATCAGTCAGTGAGGGAACATCAGTTTCCCCTTCTCGGGAAGAAGCGCACACCACATTACAGGACGAAGCTTTCGCTTTGCCTTTGGACCTTCTGCTGGTAACAGTGGTCCATTACTGGCCATCCACAAGGTCGGGATGAACCCACATAACTTCTCCTTGAGGTGTGGGGACAGGTACAAGACCCTTCTCTTGCTGATGGTGAGGGTCTATGTTGATCATTCTTAGCTCCCCTTTTGGGATAGGGAGTACTCCAGAGGGTGTTGGAGGTTGTCTTCCAAACTGGAGGAATGATATCATATTAGCCGTCACTTTCTTCTGCTCTGGACGGAGTTTTAATACCTCTGCGTCAATCAAAGCCTGAAGGATGTCTTTGAAGACATAACAGCTCTTGGTGGGGTGTCCCAGCATCCTATGATACAGACAGTAGTTGGGATTATCGGTTTACTGACTTCTTCAGGGCGTCTAGCTTCAGGAAGCTTCAGTCTGTTGCTCTTGTTAAGTAACTTGAACAGCGAGTTAACATGTTCGTCCTTGAAGGAATACTGCTTGCTGGCACGCGGCTGACTTGAAGAGCCACTCCCTTAACCGGTTGAGGTTTGACAGGGGATTTGGTCTCTGTCGCCAAGTTATCCTTCCTTTTGTTTGAAGGGACGCCTCTGGCGCACGCCTTGTCGACCTTTCGGGTCTGAGTTTGTTTTCTTCTGCCCTAACCCGGTCGACAATCTCTTCAGCCTGTTCACCTTGCTGGATCAATTATTTTCAGATGCGGCTTTCAGCAACTCCTATTTGGGCGAGGAGCGAAGTTTGTAGATTGTGGCGGCATGTTTCCACCAGGGTGACCTGGGTCATACCACTTGGACATCGGAGCGCTACATTCTGAAATCTTTCTACAAATGATTTGACGGACTCCCCCTTTCGACTTTGTAGCCAAAAGAGTAGGCATTGTGACCTCTGAGTCGTCTTCAAAGAAGCGTGTCAGAAAGAGCTTCTCCAAATCGCCCCAATTTTTAATGGAGCCTTCTAGGAGCTTCATGAACCATTCAACAGCGAGCCCTTTTATGGTGCCGATGAATAAACGTGCCAGGATGGCATCGTTATCTACCACATTCCCTGTCTGAGACTTAAAGTAGTAGATATAATGGTTCGGTGACCCTTTGCCGTCAAATGCTTAGAGGGTCAGATCTTTGAACTTGGGAGGGTATGGAATAAGTTCCCACTCGGCTGGATATGGCCGGACCACTCCTGCTTCTTGAAGGCCTTTTCGATTAGTAAGGGCCTCAAGACGTTGCTCTAATTGATTCATTCTTTTAGAATGAACCCTTCCTTGGTCTCGGTTGTCTTTTTCCTAAGATGAGGATTTAGACGAGCCAGAAGTAGATTGCTATTTCTCCTCAATATGTACAGAAGATGAGCTTTCTCCCTCTTTTCGTTTGCCTTTAGACTTTTTAGAGGAGGCTTTGTCGGTTGACTTCCTCTTGTCTTCAAGCAATTGTACCAGCATCTGCTTGAGGGAATCGATAGATTCTTGTTGAGCACGAATCATCTCGAATTGTTCCTTCTGGACCTGAGCTTGCTGCTCCAAGTGCCTGGCTGTCTCCTCCGGAGTATTTGTCATGTATATAAGGGCCTCCTTCTCTATGGAAGAGTTCGAAGCCTATGACTCTGCAATAGCGGAATGCGAGTCATTTACTTCAATACCCCGAGCCAGGGCACTGTAATTAACCGGGGAAATTACCCCAGTCCGAGTGCGAGTATGTCGGTACACTCCTTTCGGTTCTGTGTTAGACTCATCGGAACTGACCACAGGTTGCTTTCCCCTACTCCTGCTTGTCATGTTTGCAGTGATTTCAGGGTAGTTAGTGTTAGAGAAAGTCCTCCTTCTATGGGAGCGATTTCTTTTAGCTGATCGGAGAGTTAGAGTCAGCTGTCTAAATTTAGACTGCTGGCTAGCACGTGAACTGCAACAGCACTCAGAGAGCATTGTGATAAGCCGTTCGCAGCAACACGATGGAGTGATCCGACTAGCACTTCTCTTCCTTGTCAAATAATCCCTTAGATCCGCGGGAGGGGGATCAAAGAGATTAGCCTCGGATTGTCGAAGGCTTTTCAACTTGCGAGAGTTCTCCTTGCTTCGCACAGCTGAGACGCAGGGTTCTGAGACGCGGGGCTCATGAACGCAGCTCTTGCGTCGCGGCTCCGGAATGCGAGTCTGGCATCTCTGCTGAGAAGAGACGCGGCTCTCGTGTTGCCGATTATCGCATATGGACAGAGATGCTTGAGAAACGCAGGGCTGTTGGGTCCAGCGTATAGAGGCGCGTGTCTCGTGTCTTTGACAAAGAGAACGAACTTCGCGTTGGCGTTTGGGAAGCGGTGCTTCAGAAATGCAAGCTTGGTGAATCTCACGTTAAGGTTGCCAAACGCGGACTTCACATGTCTGATATGGTACAGAAGAGACGCCAGTCTGAACTTCGCGTCCTATCTCTATTGGATAAATAGTTGTTCTAACTTGTAGTTGACGCACACGCCACCTCTGTCGTTGCTCAGTGTTTCGGTTACGTCGTGTGGGTTGAAGGGAATCCCCGGTAGCCTGGCGCTGAGGAAGGGGATGAACAGGCTGAACGTCAGGGACGTTAACCATGCGGACCTCCTGAGAGGTATTGACGCGGGCGTTACGCATGATGCGATTAGCCACTACATCTTTCTCACCAGTTGCGTCTGGGAGAATCTCGGAGCGAACTTGGGAGCAAGTTCCCGAAGAGACTTTTCGGTAAACCCGCGCCTTTGGGCTCTTGGAGCCAGAAGAGAGGAACTCTTCATACTTCGCCTGATCAAATTCTACGACAAGTGATTCGACCGTTTTTCCTATACAGGTGACATCACCTTGCGCCACAACTTGCTCGTCAGTAGAGAAAGTAGTCCCCAGCGGAGTCGCCATCTCTTGTTTGGTGGGAGAAATTTCCTTGTAAAATTTCCTTGAATCAAATGAAAGATTACAACGGATTAACACTCCGACTACAAGGGAGGGGAGATGTTTAGACTTGAATCTCCCCTTTGTTTAATGCTGGATTCTTAATGTGGCGGTGGAAAGTGAATCTTATTTTTCGTTGACCGGGTAAACGTCAGGATCTCTTGGGAATCCTCTCTTTGGTTGGTAGATGGAGTAACACAGCTCCTGTCAACCAGGAATCTCAAAGAGATTGTAGGCAAAGATTAACTTGTACGTAGCAAGTTGTTCGAAGAGTTGAACTCTCTTTCTTTTCGGTGGAAGTCTTGGTGCTTCTACAACTCACAAGCGAAATTCTTCTCCAAGAATTATCTGATCAACCGACCCCTTCTCCATAACAAACAGGGCTATTTATAGAGGTTTCAGGGGTGAACGTGCCCCCTAAAAACGCTCCATAATGGGGGTTAACTTCCTCATTATGTGGGCAGTAATTGACCGAATAACGAGGGCAGTTATAACTGAGACGCGGGTTTCGGCCCTCGCGCCTTAGTGCTGAAGCAATACTGAGACGCGGGTTTTGACCCTCACGTCTTGGTGCTGCAGTGATGCTGAGACGCGGGTTTCGACTCTCGCGTCTTGATGCTGCGATGAACGCAGGTTTCGACCCTCGCATCTTGATGCTGCAGTGAACGCGGGTTTCGACCCTCGCGTCTTAATACTGTAGTGAACGCAGGTTTCGACCCTTGCGCCTTGATGCTGCAGTGATACTGAGACACGGGTTTCGACCCTCGCGTCTTGATGTTGCGGTGATGACTATGATTACAACTGCGTCTGGAGTTTTGGACTTTGCTTTTTGATGACTTGTCTTTTAGTGATTTTTAGCAGCCTACATGCCACTATGGCTCTCTTGATTGAATACAAGTGTGAGCAAACAATTCCAAGCTTGTATCAATAAGGCACAAGATATATCAAGCATATAAAGATATAAGTAATGTAAGCATGTATGATATAAACACAAGTGAGAGATAGAGAGAGCAATCGCAAATACGGGAGATTTGTTTCGAGGTTTGAGCACCCTTACTCTACGTCCCTGCCTTCAACACTATGAAGGATTTTCACTAAAAACGATCCCACCGGATAACTCGGTGTCGCAACACCTATAAGGAGTTTACACTAGAACTCTTGGACTCACTAGTCCCTCTCTTGTTCCCGCAAAAATAACACACGCAAGCACACTAGCTTGTCGAGGTCGCACCTCTACACCGAGCTCCCACAAGAACTCAAAACAACACGAACCGGCAAGTTCACATCCTCAAATACAAGATGAACACTTTGGTGATTTCAACACTTTGATCACCTAAAAATACTCTCATAACAAAGATTCCTAGAGGATTGATATAGCAGTGGATAACTCAAGTATGTGTGAGAAAACAAGATAGAGTAGTGGAGAAAAACTCAAGAAATTTCTTTTCAAAATCACTCTTGACAACTTTCATTTTTATATGAAAGTTTTAGCTCTAAAACAAGTGAAGAAAACCTCTAGGATAGGTAGAAAAAGCTAGCACAAAAACTCTCTCAAAATCTTATAGAAAATAGCCCAAGGAAACCCTAATTTATAGGCTCCCAAATAATGGCCGTTGGAAGCCAACTCAGCAGCTGACGCTGTTGTCAGTCGACCGGCTGGTTGATCAGCCAACGGTCAAATTTCTGACCGTTGCAGCCTACCGGTCGACCGACCGATCCTGGGCTTTGACCTACTGGTCGACCGCCCTGTCGACCGAGGCCAAATCTAGAGAGCAGTCTCTCTGGACGGTCGACCGGCCCACCAGCCAAATGACCTGTGCACATAGGTCGACCGGCCCCGTGTCTGGTCGACCGACCCCGGGTCTGATCGACCGTTTGATCGACCGCCAGCGTGGTCTGGTTGATAATTAGGGATTGAAAACTTAGATTATTTAATACCAATTAAATCCCATAAAATCACATTAATTTCACAAAAATCAGTTCTTATAAAAATATTTAAATAACAAATATGTGTGACTAAAATTCAACACATATTGCAAACTATTTGAACTATTTTTGTGATATAGAAATTTGGCTTTAAACTATAATCAGTATTTTCGAAAATCCATCTTTAATTTGAAAAACGATTTTTTTCAAAACTTCTCCAAATACAAAAATAAGATATTTTAAACACCCTTAAAGCTTAGTGTGTATGAATATGATTCAATACACATATGTGATAAAATATCTATGTTTTTGACAATAAGCTCAAAAACAAAACTGTAATTTCTAAAACTGAAACTTTGTTATGAAAACACATATAAATTTTGTGTGTGTATAAGCTTGAGCAATCCATAACTAATCTATCCTTTATATTTTATCTAAAAATAAATCTTAACACTTACAAACATGACTCAAGTCTCCTTGAAAATGTTCTCTTGAAAATCTTCTTCTCCTCTTAACTTGGTCCAAACTTTGATCTAATGAGTTAGACTCCTCTTTAGTATTTGATGTGATCTTGATGTGCGAGCTCTTGTATCAATACGTGCTACCTCTAAAACTTGACTTCAAATCTTTTATTGAAGCTAAACACCTACTAAGATCTTGATCAAATATCTGAGACTAATTAAACACAAGATCATTAGTACTATAACTTCATGAGTTAATCATCATCAAAATTAGAGCGATGGGCCTTTAGGCCAACAACTTCTCACAAACTTAGTGAGGATGTCAAGATCGATGAAGAGGATAAGGCGGTGATTCTATTGAATTCTCTTCCTGACGAAGAGTATAAGATTTTTACTTTAACTTTGATCAACGGTAGACAAACACTTAACGATTGTGAGGTATCATCTGCTCTTGTAAATTATAAAGTAAAGAGGTAGGACATGTTGTCTTCTTCTGGGAGTACATCAGTAGAAGCGTTGGTGATAAGAGGCAGGAGTTCCAATCGGAAGGGCAAAGGTGATCATGGGAGATCAAAGTCCAGACTAAGTTTTAGAGATCTCAAAAAGAATCGGTGCACCTTCTGCAAAGAACTAGGGTACTGAAAGGTTGATTTTCCAAAGACCAATGGTAAGAAAAAGGAGTCAAAGACCGAGATAAATCTCGCACAGGTGCTCAGTACTCATGTCTGTATTTCACAAGCAGGTGGATCAGACTCAGACTCATCGATATTCTCTGTCTCCATTACTACTCATATCATTGGTTACTCAGAAGACTCTGAGTGGATGTTAGATACTGGAGCTACCTATCATGTGTGCCCGAACAGGGATTAATTTTTTATCTTTGAGAAGCTAGGTGGATGTTCTGTTATCATGGGAAATGATCACCCATGTAACATGGAAGGTATAGGTACAGTCCAGATCAAGATGTTTAATGGGATGGTGCGGGAATTGAAGAAAGTGAGGTATGTACCTCAACTTAAAAGGAATCTTATCTCAGTTGGTGCTTTGAAAATATTGGTCTTGAGGTATCTATAAGAGATGGCGTTCTCAAGATAACCAAAGGCTCAATGGTGATTTTGAAGGGCGTCCGTCAAATTAATCTTCACTACTTGAAGGGTAGTACAATTACAGGTTAGGTGGTGACTTCTATAAATTCAGATGATGATTCTACCAGGTTGTGGCATATGAGGCTCGGACATACAGGTGAAAAGTCTTTGGAAGCTCTTGTAAAGCAAGATCTGTTGAAAGGTGCCAGAATCTGTAAATTGGAGTTTTGTGAATATTGCGTCATCAGAAAAAAGACCAAGGTGAAATTCGGCATAGCGACTCACTGCACCGAGGAGATTCTAGATTATATTTACAGCCATATTTGGGGACCTACCAAAAAGACATCTATTGGAGGTAACCACTACTTTGTGACTTTTATTGATGATTATTCTAAGCGATGTGAGTATATACCATGAAGTACAAAGGGGAAGTCCTAGAATTATTTGTGGAGTGGAAGAAGAATATAGAGAGAAGCACGGGAAAAAAGATCAAGGTGTTCTGGTCAGATAACAGAGGTGAGTATAAGTCTGATCCTTTCCTAAAGTTATGCCGTGATGAGGGCATAGAAAGGCACTTCACAGTGAGAGCAACACCGCGGCAAAATGGGGTAGCTGAAAGGATGAACATGATTTTGCTAGAGAAGGTCTGATGTATGTTATCAATGTCAGATTATCAAAGAATTTTTGTGCTGAGGCTTTGGCATATGCTTGCTATCTCGTCAACAAGTTGCCTTCGTTTGCGATAGGATGTAAAACTCCTCTCGAGGTTTGGTCTGAAAAAGCTGCTTAGGATTATGATTCGCTAAGAATATTTGGGCGTTCGGCCTACTACCATATAAGGAAGACAAGTTAGACCCAAGAGAGAAGAAAAGAGTGTTCGTAGGATTCAAGAAAGGAGTAAAAGGCTACAGGATTTGAGATACTAAGGACAAGAAGTTTGTCATTAGCAGAGATGACACATTCGATAAGGCTTCAATGTTGAAGCCTACAATCTCTCAGCAGGTGGAGATTGAGAAGATCAAAGGGATATCGCAGCAGGTGGAGAGTGATGCTATTTCACCATCTCTAGAAAGATCAGTATCATTGGAGATCATTCCCATGGTGACACATGGTAGTGATTATGTAGCCGATTAGGATGCTGATGATGATGAGGATCAAAGAAAGGCTATGGGTGATGTCCATGAATCCATTATAGTTGGAAGAACCAGAAGATATCTACGTAAGCCTAGTTGGCTCACTACAGATATGATTGTGGCCTATACTCTCCCAGTCATTGAAAAAGTGATCCTGTACACATATAGGGAAGTTGAAATTAGTTCAGAGTCCAAGATGTGAAATGATGCTATGGTTGAAGAGATGAGTTCTCTACACAAGAACGACACTTGGGAACTGATAGAGTTGCCCAAGGGAAAGAAGACAATTGGCTGCAAGTGTGTATATGCAAAGAAATAGAGATATCTCAAGGATAATACTGTACGCTATAAAGTCAGGTTGGTAGCTAAAGGCTACGCACATCAAGAAGGAATTGACTACAACGAGGTATTCTCACCTGTTGTAAAACACTCATCGATTCAGATTTTGCTGGTGCTGGTAGCATAGTATGAGTTAGATCTTGACCAGCTCGATATGAAGACCTCCTTTCTCCCATGGCGATCTTAATGAGGAGATTTATATGTCTCAGCTGATGGGGTTTAAAACTGCAGATAAAAAGAATATGATATGCAAGCTAAAAAAATCGCTGTATGGATTAAAGCAGTCTCCTAGGCAGTGGTACAAGAGTTTCGACAGCTTCATAAGAGGTAAAAAGTACACATCAACCATTATCACCCATGCGTGTATTACAATAAGCTACCCAGAGGAGAGTACATCTATCTACTGTTGTATGTAGATGATATGCTCATCGCTTCTAAGTACAGATCTGCAATAGATAAATTGAAGAAAGACTTGTCTTCTGAGTTCGAAATGAAGGATCTTGGTAAAACAAAAAGGTGCTAGACATGGAGATTGAGAGTGACCGAAGGAGTGGCAAGGTTAGCATGACATAAAATGGGTATTTGCATAAGGTACTTCAGAGATTCAATATCAATAATGATACGAAATCTGTAAGTACACCACTTGCTCTTCATTTATAGTTAAAAGCCACTATGTCTCCTACTACTGCTAAAGATCGTGAGTACATGACTCACGTGCTGTATGCTAGCACATTTGGTAGTTTAATGTATGCAATGGTGTGTACAAGGCCTGATTTGTCACAAGCTATCTTGATGATCAATAGATACACACATGATCCTGATAAGGGTCATTGGGAGGCAGTAAAGTGAGTTCTACAATACATTAAAGGTACCATAGATATTGATTTGGTATTCGAGAAGGATTCCACGGGTAAGCAGGAGTGTATTAGATATGTTATCTCCGACTATGCAGGAGACCTCGACAACTGTCGGTCTACTACAGGATATGTGTTTATATTGTCTCAAGCACTGTTAAGTTGGCACTCTATTCTATAGTCTAGTTGCATTATCTACTACAGAGGCTGAGTACATGGCCATGATGGAGGTTATGAAAGAGACAATATTGCTTCAAGGGTTGCTCGAGGACGTGGGGATTGATCAGGATCTGTTGAAGATCAACTGTAATAGCGTGAGTGCTATCTATTTGGCGAAGAAACAGGTGTATCATGCAAGGACGAAGCACATTAACGTCAGGTTTCACTTTGTTCGGGAGATTCTTGATGAAGGTGATACTGAGTTACTAAAATTTCACACAAAAGAGAATCCCGCTGATATGCTTACCAAGATGGTTTCGGAAGTGAAATTTACACATTGTAAAGAAATGCTCCATACCCTTCCAGTTGCTTGAGCTCGGTGGAGCTCGTTTGGATGAACTACAGATGGCTTGTTCCCTTGGGAAAGGTACATAGGTAGCCACACGGTGCAGCCACTTTTGAGTTGACATGCACTGTGTTGAGTTCGGCTCAGATTTAAGAGATCTTCACAGCGGTAGAGAATTGTAGGGAGAGAGAGGAGATAAAAACTTGATGGAAGAGTTTTTTAACTCATCGAAAGAAATAGTGTAGAGATCAGAATCCAAAAGGAGAGAGAAGACAGTCCAAATGCAGGTCTGAACAATGGCCTGCCGACTGCCTGATCAACCAGCGTGCACAACATGCATAGAAGCAGCTTGGTCAACCGCCCTATCGACTGTAACAAGGAGAGCGGTCGACTGACTGGCATGGCCAACTTTCTGTTGGACTCAGTCGACCAATCGGTCAACCGAAACGAAGGGTCGGTCGACCTCCCGGTCAGCTGACAGGTGAATCTGCTTCTCCTGATGGGATTCAGATTTCGTTTCTGAAAAGGGTCTAATTGTAGTTTCCTAAAACCCTGGGACTCCCTAGCTATAAATAAAGGGGTAGAGCCTTCATGAATTGTAAGTAAGGAACAAGTTGTAATTGATTGTTGAATCAATAAATCTCTCTCTCCCTTACCCCGAGGACGTAGGCAAATTGTCGTATCTCATTAAATATTGTGTTTGGATTTCTCCCTTATTTCTTTATGCTTGTCTTTTGGGTACTTCTTTGGTGCATCTCTCTAGTGCTTGGGTTCTTCATTGGTTGTTGCCCCGCACGCACAACATCGCTCTCTTTTCCCATTGCTACAACCACGCAAACCCTAACTCGGCTCTCTCTTGCTGCTCATTGGAGGAGGGCACACTACGCCACTCATAACCCCCCCCCCTCCCCCCCCCCAACACCCCCCGTGTCTTCGTTGACAGAATTTGAGGTACTCTAGGTGAATTTGTTCATCAGGAATACCTTGTATCTTATAGCGAGACTTTATTCTCACATCAATTAGGAAATAACCCAATCTTCGGTTAAGTGCTACATTAGGAAAAATTCTAAAAACCGAGCTAAGCGAGGGTTTCTCCTGTGACTCTTTAACAAACTTTGTCCATCTGTTTGTCTTCATCCGCGCTAGAAATAGAAAGATCGAGAGAGAGAGAACACGCGAGAGAGAGCCCTCCTCCCTCTTCCCCCCAGCTGCCTCCTCCTCTCTCTCTCTAGCCGCCGCCACCTCTTCTTCACTCACCATATTCGCCTCCTCATTCGCCGCCGTCACTCGGTTTCTCACCACTAAGATATACTAGTTAACATTATCCTTCTTCTTCTTCTTCTTATTTTATCATTTTTTTTCCCTTTCTGTTGTTTCTTTGTCGGCCTTGTTAGCAATAATGGGTAAGCCTAAGACAGCCCAGCCCAAATTCAGCTGGATAAAATATACCAAAATCACCAGCAAGGCCTAAATGCCCCTTAGGCCTGCCTGCCTTCTTCTCTCAAACCAACACGTTGTAAACTCAGAACCAAAATGTCTTATTAAAAAAAAAAAAATCAAAATATCCCATTTCTGATTATCCCCTCCTCCCTCTCAAGCCTCAACCCTACCCAAACAAAAACCCCTCCCAAAGTCCCAATCCCCTCCTCCTTCCCCCTCTTATCCTCTCATCTGTTCTCCCATCTCCACAACCCTCCTCTTCCTTTTCCATCATGTCTTCTACCACCACCCTCTTCAACAACCTCTCCCCAACAGACCTCTTCCTCCCCTCCCTCCCCACCCCTTTCCTCCCCTCCAAGCCCCCTCTCCTCTCCGTCCCATCAAAGCCCATCTTCCCTCTCTCTCCCCTCTCCCTCTCCCTCAAGAAGAAGCAAACCCTAGTCCCCCTCGTAGCCCAGACCTCCGACTGGGCCCAGCAGGAGGAGGGGGAGGAGGAGGAGGAGGAGAGCCAGGTCACCACCGAAGGCGAAGAGGGAGGAGTCTCCGAATGGGAAGGCGAGGACGAGAGCGAGGGCGAAGGCGGCGTTGTTGTGGCTGAGGGGGAGGATGCGTTTGTGGAGGGAGAGAGCGGTGAGGACGTCGGAGTCGAGGAGGAGGGGTACGCTGAGCCGCCGGAGGATGCGAAGCTCTTCGTGGGGAACCTCCCTTATGATATCGATAGCCAGAGGCTAGCGGAGCTCTTTGAGAAGTCTGGGGTTGTGGAGGTTGCTGAGGTATAACATCCTCTTTCATTTTTGTTAATTTGTGTATTTCTGTGTTTTTACTTGGTGGGTTCTTATGGGGTTTCACAGCAAAGGTGGGATTTTGAGGATGGTTTTGATGTGGGTTTTGAAATGTAGGAGGTTTGGGATTAAAGTGAGAATTAAATATGGGATTTTTAGGTTTGCTCATTTTTTCCAGACTTAGTAAGTCTGCCATTAAAATAAGAATGTATTATTATGATTATTATTTTTGAGGTGGCTTTTGTAGGTTATGTTATGTTTCTTAGTTTGCCTGTTATGAGATATTTGAGGTTCTGCTTTATGTGGGTTACCATATACTGGTTTTTGGGTATTAGAGTGGGAGTTTTATCTTTGATTATCTGCACTAGTGGTAACATTCATGTTGTTATAATTTTTTTTCTTACCTTAACGTTTGTAGTATCTGCACTTGTGGTAAGATTCTTTCTTTTAAGGTTTTGAGGTTGATTTTTGTTTACTGCAATTGCTTCTGTCAATTGTATTGCTTTATCTGTAACTATGTTCTGTTTGGTGAGTTTCGTCGAGAATCAAGATGTGATATTACGGTGCTATTTGATGTTGGTACCTTGCTTAAAAATGAGATTTTGAATCTTCTAAATCTTAAGACGGGGGATTTTGATTCTCTAATTCAAAGCCTATTTTATCTTCTTTCAATTTTCTTTAACTTTTCTTCTCTTTTCTGCAATATAGACGAGATGTTCTGTTAGCTTATTTGCCGAGGGCTTTTCAAAGTAAGGTGATAAAATAGTTTTATTTTGGTTCATGAAGACGTTGTACTTTGATTCCGCGGTAAAAAGAAAAAAAAAGGAGAAATTGTTTAGAATGGTTTTCTGCTAGATGTAATTTTGCGATTTTGGTGATTGGTACAAATCTGTAGACAAAATTATGTTTTGGAAAGAAGAGTGATTTCATAAGTTTTATTATGAGGCATGCGGCAGTTCAAGATTTCTATTTTTAGAAATTATTGGTTTTGAGAGGAGAGATTTAGGAAGTTTTGGGGCAAGTGATGTGAGAATTTGAGACTTGTATGATTAGATCTTTATTGTAAATTTCCACTGCTAATCTCAATTGTTATACTTTAGTATTTTCTATCTTTACTCTATTATTTTTTATTATATCTTCTGGGTTTCATAGACTTTGGTGATACCTTGGTGTGTTCTTTCTGAATGTAAGAGTAAGGGTTCTAAGTTTTAGCGCAATAGATTTTTCTTGTAGGTCATCCAAGATACTGCTTTTAGTTAAAATAAAAATATGTAGCATGTCCAGTTTCTTATGTGGAAGATAGTTACAAACAATTGGCATTTTTGTTTTTATGGTGTAGAAAGGTTTGGCAAACTTTTGCGAAGGGTGTCTGAACTATAGGACTTTGCATAATGTTTTTATATATTGAAAACTTGTATTCTGGTACTTCAAGAAGGCACCTATAAGACGTGGCATTTGTTTTGCGTGTGTAGGTCATCTATAACAGGGAAACAGATGTGAGCCGTGGTTTCGGGTTTGTGACCATGAGTACTGTTGAAGAAGCAGAGAAAGCTGTTGAGATGTTCCACCGTTATGTAAGTTCCCTCAAACTTCTCTGAGTTTCTGTTAATGTGAGATGACACTTGCTAACTGCCTATCTTAACCAGGTTTCTTCATTTTTATAGATTATATGTCTTATCTGCTGTGTATTTGAGTAGTCTTTTGTGGTTAGTGCTTCTTTCTTCTGATGTTATTTCTCAAGTTTCTCTAAGAAATTAACTTAAATGTATCTTTTAGTTCGCTAGCATTGTTTTTGGTTATGTTTCTCAATTGCTTGTTTCGTTAATCTATTTGCCATATCGACTATGTGCATCTATTTCTTGCACACAATCATTCAGTTTGGATTCCAGAATAACCAAGCTAAAGTACCTAGAACACAATTTATTTTGCATTTCTTCCACTACCACCTAGGGGGTGCTAGTGGATCGAGTTAACCCAAACCCAACTCGTGACCAACCTGAAATTTGCCCGACTTGGGCCTGACTCTTGTCGGGTTGGGTTGGTCACGGGTTGAGAAATGCCAACCTGAATAGTTTGAGTTAGGTTTGGGTGGTCGACCCGACCCGACCCAACCCTAACCCGAATATATCTTTAAGTATATTTTATAAGTATATATCACTATAAATTACATATAGATATATACACCAAACTTACCAAATTTACTAATCCAACCCATAAACCCAAACTTATGATTTTTTTGTTATAAGTGTCAACCTGACCCACCTGACTCTAACCCAGATGTAACTCGAACAGGTCAATTAAAGATTGGGTTGGGTTCGAGTTGGGAGGTTTGGGTTAGAGTTGGTGTGGGTTCGAGTTTGTGTTTGGGTTGAGTGTATTAAGTTTGGGTTTGGGCATGGGTTGGCCTTCAACCTGACCCAATCTGACCCAATTGCACCCCGACTGCCACCACCACTATTGAAATTTGGGTGACATGATTCTTTGTCAAAATTTACTTTGCCTCAATTTAAATAGTGAGTTTTGTAAAAACATTATATAAGTGGTTAACTTAGGGGCTGTTTGTTTTAACGTAATTGGTGCTACAATGCAGTTGCAACTGCATGTACGTTTTTATTCTTTTGGTTAGAACAAGATGGTCATGTGTTTGATTTGATAACTTGAAGTTCCAGATAGGAAATAAACAACAGTTGTTTGGTTTAATGCGTGGTGAAATTGTATTGCATAGAAATTATTAAAAGGAGACTGTTATGGTATTTTTTAATTTTTTTAATTATATCTCAACTGTTGTAGCTGGAACTGCAACCAATTTGGTTGTAGTTCCAACTGTAGAGAAAAAAACTCTCAAAATGTAGCTCTAACTAGTGTAATTAGAACTACATGCAACTTCAACTATATCGCCTTGGGCTGCTATTTACTGTAGTTGGAGTTGCTTGTAGTTCCAACTACAATCAGTCCCTTACATGCTTTTATTGTTAAGATTTAATTACAAAATTATATTACACATTACGATTCATATTCTTGGCATGCCTCCAATTACACTCATGAAGCATTTACTTCCTTTCTAATTTGTTATTCATGTAAACTAATTGTAATTTCCATTTTTTGTCATAGTACTTTATTTTTCATACTACTTTATTTTTCATTATTGTTTGGGGCCATCAGGCACAAGTTGGGTTGAACTTGGTCAGGGATTTGGGTCTGACCTCTCAGATATGATATGGGGAAAACTCGAATATGACCAAAACTTAAGCTGGAGTTCAGATTTGTAAATCCGACTCTACATAAATTATTCTTGAACCAGCCCAACCAGTATTGATCGGTTTGGGTTGAGGTGAGGCAGGTCAAATATTTGACCCAACTTGCACACACAAAGAGAATACTGTTTTTCTGAGGAGAGTGCTGTATCAAGTCTCTCTCTCTATCTCTGGAAATCAATTTCAAATTTCTGAATGAAGCTGAATCTGATGATATCTATTAAGTAGACATTTCACACAGGTTTTATTCTTATTGGCTATCGGGGAAGAGCGGTCTATCTGGAGGAGTGTCACTGTTATTTTCTTGTTAAAGTTAACAATTAATATGCTGGACCATCGTCCAAGGCAGATGTATGATATGTTGACAGTCTTGGTAGGACTTAGCTTGCCCTATGATTATTAACTTTCATTGAAGCAATCCTCCTTCATATGTAAATCTGAGGTACATTGTTACTGAACTGCTTGTGACGCCAATGGATTGGAAATGTGGCACTGACTGTGGAGCAGTGTGAAACTTTGGGCCTAGGAAGCATCTTTTGTTGATTATTTTCTCTGTTTCAGCTTTGTATGCCACAAACAAGTAATTAGGGGGCTTGAACTGTTATTTGCTTATTTTTAAATTTGTTAATTTTGGTTCTCTTCGTTTGTGTCGGACAACCTACATCTGTGCATGTTTCATATTTTAGCATCTGGTTGATACCCTGCATCAGTAAGCAATATTTGACAATCGTTAATACTTAAACATATGACATTTAATTTTTAATCATACTTTGTTGTGGTACTGATTCGAAATGCTTGTTGTATTCGGGACAGGATGTCAATGGCAGACTTTTAACTGTAAACAAGGCAGCTCCCAGAGGGGCCCGACCAGAGAGACCACCTCGAGAGTTTGAGCCTTCTTTCAGGATTTATGTTGGGAATTTGCCATGGCAAGTGGATGATGCTCGCTTGGAACAAGTCTTTAGTGAACATGGTAAAGTGCTAAGTGCAAGGGTTGTTTATGACCGAGAGGCTGGACGTTCTCGTGGATTTGGTTTTGTGACAATGGCCACACAAACTGAATTGGATGATGCAATTGCTGCTCTTGATGGACAGGTGCGTTTGGTCCCACCAGCGTATTCAATATGCTTTGCTTCTCAATAAACATAGTAAATGCTGGTTACCAACATATAAATATTTGATAGAGTAATAATTTACATATTGGGAAATCTACTCATGGCCGACACCCTGAAAACTGGGTGGCATACCAGGCCCTGCATAGCCTGTGTGTCAGAGAATGAGTAGGATTCCTCATTGAGCAAGGAAAGTATTCTTTCTGGATTGTAAACCCATGTTTTCATTGCTGTAAAGAGGCCTATAAGCTTGGTTTTAGTCCTGCCAGTTTGGGCACTTTTCCCTGCTTAATTTTTTCATATTTATGATCTTATATTGATATTTATAGTGTTGTGTAAGATTATAGCCTAGTTTCTTATTTGTATCATTAGTTGTGCATAATTTCTCAATGGTTGGCCACTAGAGGGCATATTTTGGACCCTGCTTTTCGTTTGTATATTTTGTTGCAATCTTTAATATTTTAATATTAGTTTCTTATTTGCATTATTATTTGCATAATTTCTTAATTTCTTGTGGGCATCATAGGAGTTTTTGTGTATCAATTGCATATTACTCACGTGCCATCATCATTATTATTTTCTCATATTTACTATTTTCCCTTTATTTCTTCTTCTTTTTTATTTTTTTTTTCACTTTTCACTTTTATTATTTTTCAAAAATGCCCATGCTGCTTTTGATGCTAAAGTCTTGAAGCTTTCCTTGCCACTTTACTCCCACTTCGCTTTCACCATCATTGCGAGTGTTAAATAACATTCTGTTGGAAAGTTCAAAAGTTTTCATTGTCTTGAATTTTTTGTTAAGCTGAAGTAGTCTATCTAAAATCTTACTTCACTTTTGCTTGGATAGTTGGCTTGGTAACTCTTAGATACATTTATACATTCACACAAGGACAAAGGGATAAATGCTTACACCAATTGATTTATTCAATGAGAGTGTTCCTTGGTTCTGCATCCATAGTTTTTCTCTTGGTTCCTTGTGGATGTGCAAGTGAATCACTTAGCTTGCATTTGAATAGGTGTCAAAACAGCCAATATCCAAATAACATGATTGGAAATTTCAATATGAGGAGAAATTGGGAACTTGATTTGTTTATTCATGTTCTCCATTTTTCTTCTTCCACTTGTTTTTTTGTGACTAACATTATGTTTGGAATATTTGATTCCACAAATTAATGATTTGGTGGGAAGAAATACAGGAAAATATGTTTTAAAATAAAATATTTAAACATGTGAGTGATGCATTTGAGTGTTGAATGCATAGTTTCAAATATCGACCGATTCCAATATATTTGGCAATATGGTATCAGGTTTTGAGGTGTCCGATATGATATTATCCCTATAATATTGCCGAATACAAATATTAATGGCCGATATTTGATGATATTGATATTAAAAAATCATTGACCAATGCTGATACTGATAGTGATACCAATACCGAGATTTTAAACCATGGTTGGATGTAGTTTTTCATCTACGCATGGAGTCAAAAAATATATATTTGTATGGAATATGTTTGTTGTAGTTGCCATGCTTTTGCATCTGCTTAAATGCCTATTTTTTTGGTTGTTACAGAGTTTGGATGGCCGGGCTCTTAGAGTGAATGTTGCCGAGGAAAGACCCCGGCGCTTTTGATTCGGATGAAAGAAGCATTTCTGAATCTTGTAGGTCAGTTTTATTGATGTGAGGGGTTTGTTATAGTTCCATTTAATTTTGTACTTCTGCTAAAGGGAGCTTTTGTTGAATTTTTGTTTTAAAGGTTTTTTTTTTAATTACTCTTACATCTCTTGTTTATTATCAACCATCTGATAATGCCCTTACATTCTGCCTTGATCTTATTTGTTGTTGGATGATATTTAGAGTTATGGTGGACAGGTATCTGCAAGTAAAATCATTGATATATATATATATATATATATATATATATATATATATATATATATATATATATATATATATATATATATATATATATTACGATCTCATTCAAGTTATCCTAATGAACGAACATATTATAATTCCTTGCAAAAATCTTTTGAGTACTTTTCTCTATTTTATGGAAATGAACCTTGTTGAATCATAAATGACCTGAAACCAAATATCAGGCTAAGATTGTGTATGAAAGGGTACCACTAGGAAAAGAAACATAAACAAAATAAAGAGGCCTGACTCACTGATGAAGGGGTGGGAGTGGGTTATTGGGAGTCCCATATTCCAGCTGTGGCTACAGCTATGTTTCAGAGAAAAAACAGAAGAAAAAGAGGCTCGGTTTTTCCATTCTGTAAGGATGGAGAGGGGGTTGGTGGTGGTGAGGGGGTAACATCTGTATCAATGAGATTTCTGTTAAGCTTTGCACACACCCCTTGTATTATCAACTGGGTTAAACCTGTCAATGAAACAAATTCCTCTTCCAATCATCTTCTTTACTAGGTATAAAACCATCAACGAAATAATCTTTGCAAAGCAGTCCTAAACCAGTTCTATTGTTGTTCCAACAGAAGCACTAAAGAAAAAGGAATAAGAGGCACCAGTAGGACTCAGGAAATATGTATACTCATAGAAAGGAATATAGTCGCTAACCAAATAGTTGTCCACAAAAAAATTTCTTCTTGTCTTCTTCCTTACAAATTGCTGCATTGCTCTGATGAAAAGCTCACGAGGTACCATCTTCGTCACCCCTCGAGTCCAACCATCTCCATCTCCTTCCAGTTCGAAGTTGCAATGCCTTTTTCTTCTTCTTCCGGTTCTTAGTTTGCTGCTGCTTCTCTCATCTTCTCTTATATTCTTCTTGTTTGCATGTTTGTCTTTCGTTCTTTTTTTTTTTTCTCTCCCTTCTCTGTTTCAGAGGGGCGAGCACTGCTCTCTGCGGTGGATTCAGGCTGAAGCAACTGCTTCAGAGGTTGGCAGAGGGTTGGAGAACTCGTTCTCCTGCCACTGCTGTGGAGCCATGAGTGGCTGTAAAGATGGAACTAATGTCTTGTACTTCTACACCATGTCATTTTCAGTTCATGAATTATATTAAACATAAGAAAATGAGCTTTTATTCATGATGATGTGGATCTTATTCAGTCTTCTTCAAAACACTTTTGTGCGATGACTGCTACCTTGACAATTTTTACTTGTATATTCTTTGAGATATTAATGCAATTCGCTGTGTTATTATCTTAGCTCGTCATATGTAGTGTTTTTTTTTTATGTCCGGGGAATTTGGATCGTGTGTTTATGGGCGTGCGCGTTTACACACACACAACAGGTATGGGTTCAGTTGTGGTTCTGGGTCTCGGGTACGGGTTTGGGTGGGTTTTTTAAGAGAATTAAAACCCGGCAAGTTGAGGGGAGGCTTTTCAAGCTGTATAAAATTCTCATTTTTGTGGTTCGGTATGAATACGGTTTCAAGTATAAACCCGGGCCCGGTGAACACCCCTCGTATAACTTTTAATGTTATTTTCATGCTAATTTTGATCAGATGTAGGAAAAGAAAAGTGGTAGGGCCAAAGGGCCACAAGTTTGGAAATGTTGAAAATTTCTTAGAAATCCCAGTTTCTGGTAGTTTAAATTGAAGGGAGTGCTATTGCAACAAGTGAATCACATTTGCTGCAGCACAATCCATTTTCACTGACTGCCTGGGGTGTAAATGAGCTCATGAAGCTCGAGGCTTGGGGCAGAATCGGCTCAATAAAAGCTCGAGCTCGTTCATTATGAATTTATTAAATGAATAAAGTTTTGATCAATATATTTGGCTCAATTAAATAATTTAAGAAACATGAACACAGTTAGGGTTGACATAAACTGTGTTGTAAAATTAAAAGCTGGATGAAGAGGCTCGATAAGAACTCAATAAACTGATGGCTCTTGTTTTAAGTTTGGATGAACACAAAGTCGTAGTCCTTGTTTATGGGCCTGTTTGCTATTTTGGAAAGTGAGGGAAGAAGGAAGAGAGGGGCTGTTAGGATGCACAGAGAAATGAGGAAGCGAGGGGCCTTATTTTCCACTTTCATTGTCCATTCAAATACCGGCCCTTTTCCTTTTAAACCTATCCTTTACACAACTATTTCCTTACTTTCAAGGTGTTACAGTTAATTTTATAGTCATGTAAATCTTATTTGGAACAAGTTGTAGTCAATAAACAGTTAACTTTATGGTCGTGTAAATCTCACTTGCATTCTAATTGTACTCTAATTTTTTTCATAATTAATTTTTATTTTAATATTATTTTGCGGTCAACTTTGTGGTAAAATTTTCTACTTTCACTTTCATATTAATATCCAAACACCAGAAAAGACATGACATTTTCTATACCACACTTCCCAAAAACATCCAAACACTGAAAAACTTACTAACCAATTCTCAAATTTCAAAAGGAACTATAACTACTTTCTCATTTTCTCACTTCTACCCCTAACCCAATAGCCCTAAAATGAAGAATCTCCCCTCTTCAGTGAATGGTGATAGGAAGAAGAAGGAAGCGGGGAAGAGGAAGGAGAAGGAGAAGGAGAAGAAGAGAGAAGAGGGGGAATTAGAAAATTGATTTTCTAACCTAGATCGGAGAGCACCAGCTCTATTCGCGGCCAATTTTGACGGAAGAGATTGAGGAAGAACCCCGAACTTGATCCCCGCGCCGATCCCAGTCAGCGTCATCTCTTCCCCTCCTCTTTTTTGGCGAGACAAACACCAGAGAAAAGAGCTTGATTGTTTTTTTATTCCTTCTTGCTCTGTCATCCTCTCTCTTCCAAGGAAACAAATATGCCTATGTTGCAAAATTAACTTTAACCAAAGAAACGTTCAAAATATAAGATGAATAACAAAATTTCTTGCCGTCGATGGCAACTCTCTCTTCAGGCCCCCAATTGTAAATAGACTCGAGTCTCAAGGGTCGGCTCAGGTAGCGCACACAATAAGCACCTTATTTCCCCAAATTCCGCTCATTTTTTGCACAAATTAGTGGACGATTAGGATGTTGCATTGGACGGCAATCGAATGCGAAAGATGGTGAGAAGAGAACCAGGATGCTGGTTGGTAGTCTGATATTTGTAGCTTGATAATCTGTCATTAATTTCTTTTGGGTTTTTAAGAAATATATGCCCGCATATTCCCTATTTAGATAAATTCTCAGAAAAATATTCATATCCAGTCTCCAATTCTTCTAGATCTTAAGGATTACTGTAACGCCCCGAACCCGCAGGTACGGGGACGTTATGACGACGTACATACGCAGGGATGAGATACTCTCACGTACGTACGCTAAGTCTCAGTACAGGATATAGCCTACATATATACAAGAGTTCCAGCATTTTATAAGTACAAGAATACCTGTAGAAAGAGGTTAGTGATCATAACAGATATGAAAATAGGGATAAATAAGATAACAGAAACAAATCACAAAGTTTCTCCCCACCTTACAAAAAATTTCGTCCTCGAAATTTTCAATTCAGATAGGAGAACAATATGTACAATCCTGAAGACTAAAGGTTAGGGGTCTACGACGCTTCCACTGCGCTACTCTGATATCAGTAGTGAACTCGGGGTGAAGAATTAGTGTAGTGAACTAACGCTAACGGATTGGAAGCCATAAGATGAAAAGAAAGCGAGAAGGAAATCAGATATTCTGGTTGACAACTGTAATTAAGGAATAGAAAAGAGTCAAGGAATGAATTGTCAATGACATGGTATTCTTGTACTCGTCGCTGGAATCCCCAAATTCAGATACAGACGAGTTATAATCTGAATCTGATTGTACTGTTGGTAAGAGCCCGAACATTGACCCAGGTGGTTACTCGCACCAGGTGTGAACCTAGGCTCTGATACCACTTTGTAACGCCCCGATCCCGCAGGTACGAGGACGTTATGACGACGTACATACGCAGGGCGGAAATACCCTCACGTACGTACGCTAAGCCTCAGTACAGAAATAGCCTCCATATATATAAGAGTTCCAGCATTAAATAAGTACAAGAATACCTGCAGAAACAGGTTAGTGATCATAACAGATATGAAAACAGGGACAAATAGGCTAACAAAACAAATCACAAAGATACTTATGAATGGTCTTGATGATGAGTCTCCTATGTGAATCCAATGAAATATATGACAATACGATAACTCGGATTCCAATCTGGGCACGCAAACTCAGGGTCGTCAGAAAGCGACCTAGTGAGTGGTAAAATGAAGGAAGCAGTAATATGTATTATAGTAATACAAGCACGATAATAATATATAATACATGTTTATGTATCAGTGATACCATATAATAGGAATTTAATAATCAGTAGAAACATAAAATGTCATATGTTAATACCGTCATGTATATGCACATGTCTACTAGCATAGTATCATCAACTAACATGTTATCATCGGGTCATGTCTACAGTAGTCTCCAGTTT
The DNA here is from genome assembly GCA_038442645.1 of Agave tequilana. Classification (NCBI taxonomy): domain Eukaryota; kingdom Viridiplantae; phylum Streptophyta; class Magnoliopsida; order Asparagales; family Asparagaceae; genus Agave; species Agave tequilana. The sequence continues at coordinate 301,395 of JAVJIF010003143.1, read as the reverse complement.
TATATAATACATATTGTTGTATAGTGATGACGTGATGGAAATGAACATGCAGATGTGCAGTATGCAACATAACCATACTACTGTGTTGTGCATATACAGTAATGAAGGTTACAACGTATACATAAAGCAAAATATATGCAATGCAGGGTATACATATACATGAGTGTGTTACCACATAGAGTGTAACAAATATCAAGAAGTGTAACAAGGTATACATGTGACATGATTGTGGATACCATAATAGTAACCTGACGGTGTCAGTGTGAAACATGAATAATCTTGTTATAGCGTCATGAGTGTACAAGCATAGTGTATGCACAAAGAATATATGGAACAGAACAATACAAGGTATGCAGAGTAGTGTGCTATAACAAAAAGTGTAACATGTACCAGACAATGTAACAACATATACATGTAACATGATCGTGGATAACGTAATCAGGAACAGTAACATGTACAACGAAACAATAATATATATGTATCAAGTAAGTCATGTTATTTATACAATAATAACAATCAGTACCACCTGGTATTTTAATTAATCTCTTCCAGTGTCCTATACCACTGGCAATTCATACTGGAGCCCGCACTCCAGTCGAACTCATTCGGACATGGCATACGGTACCATTATCCAAACGAGAGAGTGACCAAATAACAAGTGTTCCCGACGTCACTATTATTTATACTGTTTTATTATGTTAATTGGAAACTCAATAGTCAAGGAGCTCTTATCGGGTGAGTGTATCCCATGCATACCCGGGATCACGGCCTTACCAAGACTCTCTGGCTGCTAAGAGCAGGGCCAACCCGGTAGGGTGAAACAAGTAACGGGAAACGGGAGCTCCATGAGCTAATAAAATAACGGGAAACGGGAGAATGTCCACAGAGTATCAGGAACAAGAACAGTACATGGTACATGTAACATGATAACAAGACATGGCTCTGTTGATAGCATAAAACAAGATAACGGAAAACGGGGAACAATAGATGTGGGATTTTACACATCGCATATCAACAGCTCACATGTCCAGTAACAAGAATATCAATATCAGTAATGAGAAATAATCATGTAACGGGAATACAAGATGGACTACTCATGTAACAATAATCCATGTGACATAAACAGTGTTCAATATAACAGGAATACAAGAATATCCATGTAGCATTAATATAAACCATGATCCATGTAATAAGAATACATAGACAATCAATGCATGTTGACCGGTGAGTCTATATAACAGTAGTGTAAGAACATGCAGTAATTGTGCACAGAGTGTTCATGTAGTGGTATCCAGGGTAATAGCGTATCAGTATATCAGTAGTTCAGAAACATGTAGTAATCGTGTCGTGAATCTCAGTATCTATGTAATGGTGAGACATGTACATGGAATAACATAAAATAACGGTATCGAGTGTAACAGATATTTACATGTAATACAGTGTTCAATGTATCGGTGGGTCGGTAAAGATGACAGTGTAATGGTGACAATATCTGGTATAATGGAGTACGTGTGTATCAGTGCACATGTAGCAGTATTGCGTAATCATAATAGATGTCCATGAAGTGACAGTGTCCGGTTATGTGATAGATGTAATACAAACATGTGGAATAGAAATCTAACCATTTAAATATGATCATCTATCACCTATATGTTATATTAAATCATGAAGCAGATGAAAGTATTATTTTATTGTTTATTTTTACTAAAATATCATGCATTTTCTTATTACAAAACATGACTTCTCTATAATTAAGTTATTAATTAACATTCTAGTGATTTACTCATAATCATGATTTATTAACTAAAGCAATCACTCAATTTATTATACATGAATAAATATAATTTATAAAAAGGAAAACACTCACAAACTGGCCATGGAAAGGTAGTTCTCTTTCCCACGATCGCAACGGTTCCAAGATCGTCCAAATCGGACTCCGGATGCTCCAAAATATCGCTCGAACACTAAAATCATATAAGATAGGTTAATTATGTAATAAAAAGGTCTAAAGTGCAATTATTAGAAATTGCAAGGGATTTATATGTAAACCTACCTTTAATATGTGATGCGGGTTTGGGTAGCTAACGGGTTGGATTCAGATCCACAACCCATACCCAATTAACTTAATTGAATGGGTTGTGAGTTAACGGGTCTAACCCAATAGGGTTAATTTGAGTTTGGGTTCGGGTCCACAACCCATTATTAGTTGTGAACCCATAACAACAGCAACGGTAGCAGCACCGCTGCTGCGCGCGGGTCCACGACGAAGGCTGACCAGCGTTCCGCCTGGTCGGCGGTGGCGCCTGGCAGAAGAGAGAGAGAGGGAAAAAGAGAGAGATGGAGAGAGAGAGAGAAGAAGAAGAAGAAAAAGAAAAGAAAGAAGAAGAGCTAGAAGAAGACAGGAAAAGAAGAAGAAGAAGAAGGAAAAGAAGGAGAAGAGGTGGTGGTGCCTGGCCGGAGGGCGCAGTGGCGACCAGCTTACTGGCGGCGGTCTGCCTCCTTGACTGAAATAAAAACAGAGAGCGAAAGTAAGGGGGAGAGAGAGAGATAGTGAGAAAGAGAGGAAAGAAAGAGTTTGAGAGAGGGATTTTATTTAGATGAGAGAGAAAGAGAGGCGGTGGACATAAGGCGGAGGGGGGAAAGTCTAGAGAAATGGAAAAGAAGAGAGAAAAAAGAAAAGAGGAAAAAGATTTTTATATTACTTAATTAATATTATTTTATTCGGTAAAAATTTGGCTAACTCCGAATGGTTCCAAAAAATTAATAAAATAGAGAATATTATCTTGAGACAGAATATGAAAACGGTTTGAAGAAATTCAGTTTAGTTTGCAAATTAAAAATCCTTGAATGTATCGCTGATACTAGGGGACATCGGTTTGGCCGGATTTTTCATAAATTCAGAAAAATCTCTAAAAATATCATAACGTAGATAATACGATTCTAAGATACAAGGTGAAAGTAGATTCCCAAAATATAACTCCATTTGTGAATTAAAAATCGTAGAGCTGATTATCGATATCGGTCGACACCGACTACAGAGATTTTACAAAATAATCCAGAAAAATTTCAAAAAATTCTGAAAAATCTAAAATATTGAAAAATAATATCTAAAACTGAAATCGGCTCAATCTGAATACCAGGAAGGTCAAATCAATTTTGTACGCCATATCGAGTACTGATACTGTGATATGTACATCAGGGATCAGGGGGTTACAATTATTCTTCCTTGGTCCCTCTTTAGAATTAAAAAGGATAATCCTTTATGATCTAGCTTAGGTAATTTTTTTAAAATTGACTAAACCATCCTCATTGAGAGAGAGATGGGAGACAATGTAGGTCATCCGGGGGGATGAATAGATGACTAGCTAATCTAGTGCAAAACTTATGCGGAATTAAAAACTATTTATGCAAAATAAAACTATTATGTTAAACACACCAAGTATAATTAAAGAGTGTAGCCGAATTTCTAGTGAAGGATTCTGGACTATCTCCTCGATTCCTCTAGATTAAGAGTTGAGGTGCCACTATGACTCTCTTGGTTGAATACGAGTGTGAGCAAACAATCCCAAACATTTATTCAATTGAGCACAAGTAAATCAAGCATATAAGGATGTTAACAATAAAAACATACAAGATATATAAACACAAATGTGTGTGAGAGAGAGAGAGATAAGCAATCGCAAACACGGGAGAATTGTTTCGAGGTTCGAGCCACTTGCTCTACGTCTCCGCCTTCACCACTATGAAGGATTTCTACTATAACGATCCCACAAGCTCACTCGGTGTCGTAACACCTACAATGAGCTCCCTCGAGAGCTCTTAGACCCGTAAGTCCTTCACTTGTTCCCGCAATAACAACACACGCAAACTCACTAGCTTGCCGAGGTCACACCTCTACAGCTCCTCAAATACAAGGGGTGGAACACTTGTGATCACTTCTCTTGATTATAAAAATAAACTTTCACAACGAGGATCCCTAGAGGATAAATATAGTAATGGAAAGTTCAAGCTTGTTTAAGAAAAGAAGATAGATGTGGAGGTGAAAAACTGAAGGAAAAGCTTTAAAAACTCAAGAGAATCACTCTTGAAAAACTCTATTTGGATATGAAAATGAAGCTCTAAAACTTGAAGAGAAAACTGTTGGCCCAAAGGCCTATCACCCTAGTTTTGATGATGATCAACTCATGAAGTTATGTTTACTAATGATCTTGTGTTTAATAAGTGACAGATTCATTATCAAGATCTTAGTAGGTGCATAGCTCAACAAAGGATAAAATGTCAAGATTTGGAGCTAGCACGGTGTGATCCAAGGAGCTTTTGGATCAAGCTTGGACCAAGTCAAGAAGATGAGAAGCCTTCAAGTGAAGACTTCAAGAAGATGAAGACTTGTGTCTAGGTATAAGATTTTGTTTTTGTTTTAGTTAAAAATGTAAAGGATAGAATAGTGGTGGATTGCTCAAGTACATATACACACACACACTCTTGATAGAATTGTTTTCATAAAAGGATTTTTTAGTTTAGAAAGATTTTTCATTTTGGAAAAATACAAGTTTGATTTTTGGAATTTCTTATATATGCCATATCTTTCAACCAAACCATATTTAGAGCTTAATGCCAAAAACATAGATATTTCATCTTGATTGTGTAGTGGATCATATCCTTACACACTATGCTTTAAAAGTATATCTTGTTTTTGTATTTGATGAAGATTTGGAAAAACATGTTTTGGAAAAATATTGTTTTGGAAAAACAGTTTTTATCATGAGCCAAATATTTTCAAGTTACAAAAATAGTCCAATCTTTTATAACATGCCTTGATTTTGTGCAAGCATGTTTGTATATCAATGTATATTGGTTAAACTATTTTTGTAGATTTTTAAGTATTTTATGGGATTTTATTTGAGCCAAAAAGACTAACTTTTTTATCCCAGAAAACTGTTTCAGGCTTCAGCCAAGTCGACTAGTCGACTTAACTAGTCGACTATATCTGAAGTCGGTCGACCGGCTCGGGTCGACCGACGTGCACAGACGTGCACGCCTTTGTGCACTGGAGGACGGCCGACCGTACGGGTCGACCGCTCCAGAGAGCTCTGCTCTCTGGAAAGTTCGGCCGACCGTACGGGTCGACCGACAGAGAGTTCGACTCTCAGCTCCAGTGGGTCGGTCGACCCAGGCGGTCGACCGTGGCTCCAACGGTCGGATTTCTGACCGTTGGCGGTCGACCGCACGGGTCGACCGGCAGGCCTGACAGACCCCAACGGCTATATTTTTCTGGCGTATATATTTGGGGGTTTGGTCATTGTTTTAAGCCAAGATTTTGGAGACCTTTAGAGCCAGTTTTTCCTATTCTTTCAGAAGAGTTTTTCTCCACAAAATAGAGAGCTAATACTTCCAATCTAAAGGGAGTTTTATTTAGAGTGTGTTAAAAGAGATTCTTTGAGTTTTCCTCCACTTTCTCATCCTAGTTTTTCTCACACAAACACTTGAGCTATCTATTACTATTCATCTTATAGGAGTGTTGTAGTGAGAGCTTTTATTGGTGATCAAAGTGTTTAGATCACTAAGAGATCTTTTCTTGTTCTTTGAGGAGGCCGGCAAGTGTGCTCGCGGTGGCTTAGAGTTCTTATCGGTGGTTTGAGGTGCGGCATCGGCGAGCTAGTGAGCTTGCTTGTGTACGGGACTAGGGAGTCCGAGGGATTGTAGGTGTTGCGGCACCGAGGAGAGATCCATTGGGATCTTGCATAGTGGAAATCCTTCGTGTGTCGAAGGCGGGGATGTAGAGCAAGTGTGCTCGAACCTCGAAACATACCTTTGTGTTTGCGATTGCCATTTCTCTCTCTCTCCCTTGTTTATATCTTGCATTCAATTATTGTCTATCTTTATATGCTTGATATATTCATTTGTGCTTAATTGATATACTTGCGTGGGATTGTTGCTAACACTTGTATTCAACCAAGAGAGCCAACGCGACACCTCAACCCATTCAAGGGGAATCTAGAGGAGTTTGTCCAGAGCCCTTCACGGGGAATTCGGCAACACTCTTTGGTTATACGTGGTGTTTAGTGTAAAAGTTTTAATTAGGTCATAATTGTTTTAGCTTCCGCATTATTAGGCATTAAGTGACCATTAGATTAGTCATCACCTATTCACCCCCCTCTAGGTGAACTTACAATTGGTATCAGAGCTTGGTACTCTGATTTGGTCTAACAACCTAGAGTTAAAGATCCTCATTTTTAGGCTAATCACATTACTTGTACACACACCATGGAGTTCATGTCACCACCCACCTTTGACATTCTTAACATCCAAATTTGGAAAGTTAAGATGTCTTTGTACCTCAAGGCCCTAGGCATTCATGTCTATCTTGCTACAACTAATGATTCATATGTTAATAATAGCAAGTACATTGAGGCTAATGCAAAAGCCCTAAATGCTTTGAAGAGTACCCTAAATGATGATTACTTATTTAGGGTTGCTAACATTAACTCGGCTTTTGTAGCTTGGAACATCATCACCTCCCTTGGCGAAAAAGATCTATATTATGCCGGGAGCGATTCGGACGTTGGAAGCGACACCTCCAACAAGTGCTACATGGTCCAAGGGGATAACCCCTTGAGGTAAACACCGAATCCGATGATGAAGACATGTCATATGATGAGCTCACTACCTTTTGTCATCTTGTGCTTGAAAAATATGACATGCTTAAAAAGAAGAATAAAAATTTGAAAAAGGACATTGCTTGCATGCATATAGAACAAGATTCATTTAAATCTAACATTGCATGTTTAGAAAAGAAAATAAAGATTTGAAAAATGAGAATGTTTCCTTGCTTTCAAAATTGAATGATTTATGTGAAGGGAACATTACTTTGAAAAATAAAATTGATTTGGTGGAAAAACAAAGAGAAGTTGTTTTTCAAGAAAATAAATCTTTGAAAAGAAAAATTTGTGAAAAAGAAAAGATTTTGTTTCACAAAAGAAAAAGAAAAATGATTCTTTATCTCATCATGCTTTTCATGCCACCTCTAATGAGATTAAAGATTTGAAAATAAAATGGATGGTTTGAGTTCAACTTTGAACTCTTGTGCTTTTAATCATTCTAAGTTGGAGTCAATGTTTTCAAAGAAGCAAACTCCACACATTCATGCACATCATAACCATGCATTTGCTTATGTTGCACAACATGTTCACACTCCTACACATAAGCATACCAAGGTGTACACTTGTACACATTGTGGCCGCAAAGGCCATTTAGCAAAATATTGTTATGATAGATTAGATCATTTTAATTTTGCTAAGAATAAGAATTTTTGGGTGCCTTACAACAAGACTAACCCCAAAGGACCCAAGAAAATATGGGTACCAAAACCCCCACCATTTGCTTTTGATGTAGGTGAGGGCTCTCACAAGACGTGAGAGGATTGGTGCCTTGGTAGTAGATGCACTTGGACATGATGGACATACTTTTGGGATGCATCACTATCAAGGAGCTTTGGTGGGAAAGACCACCATGTTAGGAGCTTTGGTATGGTAACAATTTCTAAACTCCTATTTTTTATGTACATGCTTTTAATTTCATATATCTTATAGCATGTTCATATTTTTGTGTGCTTCATGTGGTATTTACATGCTTAGATGTAGTTTATATCAAAACTTATATTATACATGGTACAAATAGTGAGCTACATTTGATTTATATGTATTTGCTCTTCATGCTCATTTGTACCCACTATATGCACATGTATAGGCTAGTTTTGATGATTCTCATTTATACATGTTTTGCCTATTTTATGCTTTACTTCATGTATATGTTTTTAAATTCAAATCTAATAAATATACATGTATACCCGTGAGTCTCTTGCTTTCATGCAAATACATTTAATAGACTCTTTTACATTTGGGATATGTATGTGTATTGTTAGGATTGGATTAATCATACATATACCATGAAGATTAGTGTTTTAATGAAAAATGATTTTCGTGTTTTTGTTAAAAATGTGACTTATGATCTTTTTTAGCTTCAATGACTATTTTCATAAAAATACTAGTTACATGATCGTTTAACACTCACACTTTTGTTAAAATCATTTTGAGCTTTATAGATCATGAGTGCTTAAATTTTTGTGTGTCTAGTTATGTTTATGAAAAACATAAGATTTGATATATTTGAAGGATCTTTAACTAGTTTCTCAAAAACAATTTTTACTAGTTATTTATTCTTCAATAGTTTTTGAGATTGACACATGATTCTATTTTTCTCAAATTTATTTGATGCTTCATGATTTGAATATTAGTTTATTGTTAGTTTTTGTCAACACTAGGATTTATACTTGTACATATCGTGGGCCACAAATAAATCTATTTATATTTGTGCTTGAATGCTTATTTGAACCCATGAAATGTGCTTGTATTGCTTGGTTTTGATGATACATACATTCTTAAACTTGTATTCCCACTTTTTGGATTTGATTTATGATCATGTGTTTTCATTTCATGTATATGTATATTTTGCCAAACTTTAGATATACATGTATACCTCTTGAGTCATTTGCCTTTAATGCAAATCTATTTATATGGACTCAATTGTGTTTAAGAGATATGTATGTATACTTATTGTGTTGTCAAAACATTCATATATCTTGAAATATAAATTTTTTAATAAAAAAAATTGTGTGATGATTTAAAGGAATATTGAAATTAATTGACATTTTTGCTTTATTCCTTACTTGAAGGATTCCGTACTAGTTTTAAAACATTTTCATATTAACTAGTGCAAATTTCTTCATATGGTAGAGTATATGATAAGCTTACTCTTTAATTGGTATCATTGGATATTTTCAATTGGTATCAATATGATTTTTTATATACTCATGTTTTGATTATATGTATGTATGCTTTCAATTCAAATTATATCAATTTCTATTGGTATTCTCTTTTCATACATATATGTGTTATTTGTGCTTAGTTAAAATTGTCTTACATATTTAAAGCACAATGTATATGCTAAGCTTAATTCAACTTTCAATTCAACTTTCAATTGGTAATTTTTAAAGCTTATGCAATATGTTTTCAAAATTGATATCAAAATATAAAAAAAAATATATGTTGATTTGATATCCCAAAATGTGGTTTATTAAGAAAGTTCAAAATTTTAAAGAAATATTCAAAATTTTTGATTTGTAATTCCTATATGCAAGGAGAGCTTAACATCTCTCTTACATATGGATTCATGTTGAGTATAATATAAATTGAGGAGCTTGACAACTCTTCTTTATATGATATACGTGTGTAGGGGAGCTTCACATCTCCTCTTATGCATTACATAATATGTGTTATGTGAGTTAGGGCTTGTCATCCCTTCTTCATGTAATGCATATGTGTAGGGAAGCTAACTTAGCGTCTTCCTCTTCATGAATGTATATCGCATATAAATTTTTATTGATTGATTTGTATTACCCCTTCTTGATCTCTTTGTTTTTGACAAAAAGGGGGAGAAAAATTTGTTTGATTTGATTTTACTTTGAACCCTTTGTTGATGATTGACAAAAAGGGGGAGAAGAATTTGAGAGTTATATGTATGTTGAGTAAGATTTATGTTTATGCATGTGTATTTTTGTATTGCAAATAGGAGAAAAAGATTTGATTTATGCTTTTTGCATGCTTTATCTCCATACTTGCATACATATTCATGTGCCTCATTGCCATATTTATTATTTTGTGTTATGCATGAGTTAAGGGGGAGCTTCTTTGAAGCTTTACTTTAATCCATGCATATATAACTTCATGAGTTTTGTCATCATCAAAAAGGGGAGATTGTTGGCCCAAAGGCCTATCACCCTAGTTTTGATGATGATCAACTCATGAAGTTATGTTTACTAATGATCTTGTGTTTAACAAGTGACAGATTCATTATCAAGATCTTAGTAGGTGCATAGCTCAACAAAGGATAAAATGTCAAGATTTGGAGTTAGCACGGTGTGATCCAAGGAGCTTTTGGATCAAGCTTGGACCAAGTCAAGAAGATGAGAAGCCTTCAAGTGAAGACTTCAAGAAGATGAAGACTTGTGTCTAGGTATAAGATTTTGTTTTTGTTTTAGTTAAAAATGTAAAGGATAGAATAGTGGTGGATTGCTCAAGTACATATACACACACACTCTTGATAGAATTGTTTTCATAAAAGGATTTTTTAGTTTAGAAAAGATTTTTCATTTTGGAAAAATACAAGTTTGATTTTTGGAATTTCTTATATATGCCATATCTTTCAACCAAAACCATATTTAGAGCTTAATGCCAAAAACATAGATATTTCATCTTGATTGTGTAGTGGATCATATCCTTACACACTATGCTTTAAAAGTATATCTTGTTTTTGTATTTGATGAAGATTTGGAAAAACATGTTTTGGAAAAATATTGTTTTGGAAAAACAGTTTTTATCATGAGCCAAATATTTTCAAGTTACAAAAATAGTCCAATCTTTTATAACATGCCTTGATTTTGTGCAAGCGTGTTTGTATATCAATGTATATTGGTTAAACTATTTTTGTAGATTTTTAAGTATTTTATGGGATTTTATTTGAGCCAAAAAGACTAACTTTTTAATCCCAGAAAACTGTTTCAGGCTTCAGCCAAGTCGACTAGTCGACTTAACTAGTCGACTATATCTGAAGTCGGTCGACCGGCTCGGGTCGACCGACGTGCACAGACGTGCACGCCTTTGTGCACTGGAGGACGGCCGACCGTACGGGTCGACCGCTCCAGAGAGCTCTGCTCTCTTGAAAGTTCGGCCGACCGTACGGGTCGACCGACAGAGAGTTCGACTCTCAGCTCCAGTGGGTCGGTCGACCCAGGCGGTCGACCGTGGCTCCAACGGTCGGATTTCTGACCATTGGCGGTCGACCGCACGGGTCGACCGGCAGGCCTGACAGACCCCAACGGCTATATTTTTCTGGCCTATATATTTGGGGGTTTGGTCATTGTTTTAAGCCAAGATTTTGGAGACCTTTAGAGCCAGTTTTTCCTATTCTTTCAGAAGAGTTTTTCTCCACAAAAATAGAGAGCTAATACTTCCAATCTAAAGGGAGTTTTATTTAGAATGTGTTAAAAGAGATTCTTTGAGTTTTCCTCCACCTTTCTCATCCTAGTTTTTCTCACACAAACACTTGAGCTATCCATTACTATTCATCTTATAGGAGTGTTGTAGTGAGAGCTTTTATTGGTGATCAAAGTGTTTAGATCACCAAGAGATCTTTTCTTGTTCTTTGAGGAGGCGGGCAAGTGTGCTCGTGGTGGCTTAGAGTTCTTGTGTGAACTCGGTGGTTTGAGGTGCGGCCTCGGCGAGCTAGTGAGCTTGCTTGTGTAAGGGACTAGGGAGTCCGAGGGATTGTAGGTGTTGCGGCACGAGGAGAGATCCATTGGGATCTTGCATAGTGGAAATCCTTCGTGTGTCGAAGGCGGGGATGTAGAGCAAGTGTGCTCGAACCTCGAAACATACCTTTGTGTTTGCGATTGCCATTTCTCTCTCTCTCCCTTGTTTATATCTTGCATTCAATTATTGTCTATCTTTATATGCTTGATATATTCATTTGTGCTTAATTGATATACTTGCGTGGGATTGTTGCTAACACTTGTATTCAACCAAGAGAGCCAACGCGGCACCTCAACCCATTCAAGGGGAATCTAGAGGAGTTTGTCCAGAGCCCTTCACGGGGATTTCGGCAACACTCTTTGGTTATACGTGGTGTTTAGTGTAAAAGTTTTAATTAGGTCATAATTGTTTTAACTTCCGCATTATTAGGCATTAAGTGACCATATATTAGCCATCACCTATTCACCCCCCCTCTAGGTGAACTTACAAAAACCTGTGAAAGAGCTCTTGAAAACACTTGTAAAAATCGTACTCAAAACTGGCCAAAACAGCCCTTCAAATAGGGCTTCAGAAAATTAGCCGTTGGGCTCAGTTTTCTGGCCAGATGACCTATCGATGGGCCGGCCAACGGTCATATTAGAACAAACAGGTTTTACTTTACAAGAACTTATAAAAGATAAATTTAGTAAGATACAAATTTTTTTTCTTTTAAGATTTATCGGAATTACTGTGGCAAGTATATAAATAATTATCTTTAATTTTCAAGAATAATTCTCTAATTGCATATAATTTTAATGCATGAAACGGATAAGTAATTAATTGCATGAAGCAAGTATTGCATTAAAAGTTTAATTAAATTGCATGAAATAATTTCCTAAATTTAATTGCAAGAAATTATCATGAAATAAAATCTTTCTTCTAGATTGTTGGTTATTTATAACAATATTATAAATTTAAAACATGCAACACATTTAATTAAATAAATCTTTTAATCAAATTTATTTGCTTGTCCTAAACATGCTACTAATGAAAAAGAAATTAAAAAAAGAAAATAAGTTTGGTGGCCTGGGGTGACGTAGTCGTGCAGAAGCACTGCCTTAAAAGAAAGATGGTCGGTCACTCGTCCGAACCTTGAAGTGATCTCCTCTCTTAGCGGTAAAAAACTCTCCGGTAAATCACCAGAGCTCGATTCAGGACGGTGGGTAGAGTCTCTGCTTAGATGAAGAAGTTGCCCAAAAAATAAAGATAATGAAAAAAAAATTTCTTTAAGACTGAAGTCATTGAAGAGTAGGCTTCAGATTTCTTTTAAAATGAAGAGAGAAATGTGTTGCGTCTCTTGCTGCTGGAGGGATAGTCTATTTATAGGTTCCAAACACTCCCATTAGTTGTAACCGCAAGAGACATTTATGACCACAGAATCGGGTAGTTGAGAGATTTTCTCACCTGATGCGTGATCTAGTGAGACTTAGTCAAAGTTGTTTTGGTAAATAATAAATAAATTTGAAATTAAAGCTTTTTATTAATTTTACAAATTCCAACAATTTTCTCAAAGTTTGAGATATAAATCTAACGAAACCCTATTCTTTTTGTTACAAGCGAGAAACTACATATTCACATATTTCCAGAAGTCCTACGAGCTATATTCATTTAAGGCTACCAATATTGGCGACCAAATTTATAGCATGACCAGATTTTTTTTCCTTAGACGTGCACAAAGGACTGTTGCATTCAGTGAAAGTTGGTTGCAATTTTACAATGTGCAGGGTACAAGGATTTATTTATATTTGGTGCTGGCAGTTTTGCGAGCATTCAAGCGCCGAATATAATGCCCAACACACTCTTTTCTCCATGCATGCAGACCTTCTCTAATTGGGGACATAATACTGCTGTATCTTACTCCATCGTTCTCTTTTGTATGTATTTCTCATTTGAGTACTGTTGGCCCCAGTTCTCCTGACAAACCCATCCATCAGTGTCAATTCTTCATTTGCTGCCATTTTCTTTCAATTTGAAATCTACAGTTTGGGATTGATTTCTGGTGGACCTTCATTTCAATTTATTTATCAACTCCACAGTTCTTACACTAAATTTTCACTAGGCTCCTATCTTGCTGGCTATTCAACTTGTCAATCTATAATTGGAGTGAACCAAATGATGTAGTTGCTCAACTACTTAATTACCCTACATTTAATCAATTAAAGCTTTTTGCGCCTCCTAGGAAATGGGTCCACAAAAACAACACCCATAGTCTTTGAAAGAAGGAAGACTAGTACAAACTAGTATTCAGAAAAAATTGAAAACTGAAAATGGTGAAGACAAACAAAAGGTTGGAAAAATAATACATTAAAATGCATGCTTAGATACATTCATTAGTTTCATTGGAAACACCCTTGCTATAAACTGTTTTTTTTTTTTTTTTTTTTCCTCCTGTTTTTTTGGCACTGGGAGATATTTATATTTACGAATTGTATTCTTCATTCCATATTAGTTCAAATCACAACTAATATAATTCACAAATTATTATGAAAACCTCTCTCCTCGCACACAAACTCCTAAACTTTAACGCTGGGGTACCCTAGACTCTCATCTCTCTTGGCCTAACGAGCACCCTGAGCCCATTTTCATGTACAACGTAGTAGTCATTTTGGGCACTATCTCCTGCCCCTTCACAACCTCAACATGATATCTCATCAAAACAGAAGCAGCCACCATCTTCATCTGCATGTACGCAAACTTCTTACCAACACACAACCTCGGTCCTGCATTAAACACTGCATACTTGAACTGGTTCTCACTCACAAACGCCCCTTCCTTGATCCACCTCTCAGGCCTGAACTCCCTGCAGTCCTCCCCCCAAATCACCTCCGACCTCGCCATCGAGTATATCGAGTATATTACCCTTGCCCCCTTCCTCACCCTCATCCCGTCTGGGAACTCGTCGTCCTCGACAACCTCCTTGAAGTCGACCGGGACCGAGGGGTACAGACGCAGAGACTCTGAGAGGGCTGCTTGCAAGTAATGCATTCTCTGTAGTTCGTCGACCGTGAACACGACGCTGTTCTTGTTGGATCGAATGCTGACTATGGCTGAGATTTCGTCGAGGATGCGGTGCTCGACGTGCGGGTGCGTGCTGAGCAGCCAGAAGAACCACGCCAACGCGACCGAGCTGGTGTCTCGCCCTGCTAGAATGAAGCTGATGCAGAAGTCCTTGAGGAATTTGTCCGAGAACTTAGACTTGCCTTCTTCTCGAGTCTGTTCCATGAGTCTTGAGAGAAGGTCGGATCGGTTGTTGAGTCCTTGCAGTTTTTGAAACTCGGCACGCCGTTTTGAGACCGTCTTCTCGGCGAACATGTGGACTGTTCGTACGGCCGCCTTCAGTCTCTTCTCGGTCCCAATTTCGAACACCTTCATCAGCTTCCACACGAACGGCGGCACGATGAACCTGAACAGCGTGAGCTCCGTGGCCTCCTCGAACGCCTTAGCGAACGGAATCACCGGCAGGTCGACAGCGAGACAGCCCGGGTCAACGCCGAACGCAGCCGTGCAGATGTTGTCGAAGGTGAACCGAAGAAAGACGTCCTGCAAATCGACACTGGCGCCATTTTCAGCGAGGCGTTCGAGCAACACCAGCAGTTTGTTGTGCACCAGCTCCCGAATGGTATGGAGGGAGTAATCAGCGAAACGGGCGGAGTGCATCTCGGCGGTGGCGGCCCGGCGCTGGTCCTTCCAGTTATGGTCGTCGGCGTTGAAGATGCCGTCGCCGAGGAAGTCGGCGAAGCGCTCGCGGTAGTAGCGGCCTTGGGGAAGTTGGGGAAGCGGGTCTTGAGCATGTACTCAATGTTGGTCGGGTCGGTGGTGATGACGCCCTCACAGCCACCGAACCACATCCCTCGGAACGGGAACGTGCCGCCGGCGCGGATGACGGAGTCCGTGGCCCAGTCGTAGATGTGGGATTTGTGGTAGAAGATGGTCGGGATGATGCCGAGCACCGGCCACATCATCGGACCCTTGGCGGTGAGAAGGTTGACGACGGCGCTTGAGAGGAAGAGCACCGCCGCGGCGATGAGCACGTCGAAAAAGCTGAGGTTGAGGATTAATTGTGCAAAATCCATTTTGCTCTTGTTTTTAATTTCTTTTTTGTTTTGCTAGGATGGTGATGATCATGGGCTAATATAGGGGTTAGCTAGCAATGTTGCAACTGCCTCGTTGACTGGGAATCACTGCAGAGAGAGAGAGGAACAATAAATGACATTTTTTTCCGAATCTTCCGAGTCTGGAATTTTGGATGGTGAGTGGGGGGAATTAATTAAGGAATTAATTTTTGATTGGAAATTTGATCCGTTTTTGTTGATGTTGGTAGATGATAGTCGTTTTCGGCTAGTACTAGAAATTAGAAAGAATGACATTACTAATTGCTGCTCCTGTTATTAGTTGTTGGAAATTTTTTTTTGATAATAGGTCTCATTATATTACAATCTAAAGAAGCGGCTTAAAATTCTAACATTTCAATTTTTTTTTAAATTTTGAATCTAATGTGTATGGCTTGAAAGAACTTAATTGAGAACACAAGACTAAAGTAGGTCATAAGATTTCAGATCTGAAATAGTCACAGTTTTGGAATTTCAGTGCAACTTGTAATGTGTTGCCTTTTTTTTTAATTTTATTTTATTTTAAGAAAGGTAAAATGATTTCATTTGTACATATGTTACAAATTAGTTAGGCTACTCTTCAGTACTATTCTTAGATAACTATAGAGAGGGGAAAGGACCCTGTTCGTCTCTCTCTACTATGATACACTAAGATCCAAAGCTAATACAACACTCACAAGGAATAAATTACATAATATAGTATCTACTGATACTGAAACCAAAGGAATCAGAACTGAGCAGGCTCAGCTAACAAACTCTTATAAGTTTTGAGTGTACTTGGACATTGTGCTTTAACTGATAAGCTTATTAATCTTGAATGTCCCAGTTGCTTAATGTAGAAATGTCCCTGATCTTTCAGGTACAGGTTCTTAGAATGATCTGAATGTCTTTCATATAAGTGCCTGAACATCAGAATCTTATTTATGTTAGTTCTCTAATTCTGACACATTTGAAATTTATGTAAGTTCTCTAATTCTTAGCAAATATTTTTTTAGACCAAGTCAGATTCCATCCAAAAATTATCCTCATAAAATTTCCAAATCAACTTGAGTTTTCAAATTCCAACATCGTACATAAAAGTTATAAAGAAAATAATGTAGTGGTGTTTTCTATAATTTAATAGAAAACGAGGACCCCAACCCTTGGGGGCGGTAGTACAACACTGTCCGGTTATTCTAGCACATTGACTTCTGATGTACCCAAGCGGTAGTATAGATCTATTTGGGTCCCAAAACAATAGTTCTGTTAAAATTTTATATTTATTTTCTCCACCATTAACGCCCACTTTGTTCGTTCTTCTCACCAATAAAATAGAGAGGTGGGGGGACTTTGCTCTTATCACAACACCAATAAATCAATTTTAATGCTATGTAAAAAATGAGAACTCTTTCTTCTCTTTACGAGAGCCATCTTTTGTGTTTGTGTCCACATGTATCGTGGTTCAGAGTCTAGGCGTGCTAGAGAGGAAGAAGAATTCCTCGTTCTCATGGCTCACTGTGCATCACAGTGAGTTTTTCTCTGTCCTAATCTCTTTAATGTACTCTGCCGTTTGTTTCGCGTAAAAGTCCGTAAATCGTAAATGACTTACAACCCAGTTATAATTACGGCGTTTGTTTGGCCGTAATTCGTAAAAAGCTTACACAATCCAATTATCACTCACTTGTAACTCAATTACCACTCAGTTACATCCCAGTTACAGTTAATTTTGTGATCATGCAAATTTGTATTATTTTTTTATGTTAATATTAATTTTTTTAATATTTATCATTTTTAATATTTATTTGCAATATTAAAACTTTTTAAATCACCAAATAGTTAATTTTGTGGTTAACTTTTTCCCTTACGATTTACACATTACGACAACCAAACATCGTAAAACACAATACACTTTTCCACTTACAACTTTATATTACCAACCAAACACCATAAAGCTTACATGCATGTAACTCATTTACAACTGTAAAAGACTTTACCAATTACCACTTACGAATTATGGCCATATTGCATTATTTTTGTATCTGAGTCGTAAAACATTCGCACGTTATGCATGCATCCATTTCTTAAATCCTTACTGAGTCTAAGGAGTTTTAATTCAGGAAGTGGGTCTATTGTTCGTTAGCCACTATGTCACCCTTCTTGCCCCCTGTTCTAGCTAGATCTGTAAGCACACTATATCTAAGCTTGTTATATTCGTTATCATTTGTGAACGGAAACTACACTTGTCAGTCTTAATTGTTTCTTGTACTTGTTTCAAGACCGAACTATACAACGGGGTCGATCATCGTCTGATAGAAAAGGAGAACCTTTTAACGGTGTAGGAAAGATGAGCATGTGATCAACACTAGAGAGATTTGCGACCCCGAATAAAAGATAGTAATTCTCCCACTCCAGAACTCAGATCGAGAAACCAAAAAGCTTGGAAAATTAGAATTCAAATGGTATATGGCTTGAAAAGACTTAATTGAAAATATAAGACTTAAGTTTGTCATTTATTCTCAATGAAGTAGGTAATTATATCCTTGTTGGAGTTTGTAGTGTAGTTGCTTGCTGGTGACCAGTGGTCTTGAAAGCTAGTCTGGTTGTTCATCCCAAGGATAGTGAGATTGGCATATGGCTTGAGGAGGAAATGCGTAACCCTAAATTGTGATCGTGAGTACGCTGGAATCTAGGGCGGCTTGCGAGAGGAGCAACCCAACCAGAGCTAGGATGAGTCCAAGTGCAACTTGGTTGGTTAGGGTATTGGTAGAACGCCGCTCGAGTTGAATGTCACTTTTGCTGTGCGCAGAACAACAACTACTTAGAGGAACCCTTAAACCACAGATGCAATATATAGAAGTACTACCAACAGTAGAACAATTGAACAATGGGAGAAAATCAAACACAAGATTTAACGAGGTTCGGCCAATTTCGCCTACGTCCTCGGGGTAAGGAAGAGAGATTTCTTTATTGATTTGATGATCAATACAAATTGTAAGCATTACATATTAAGAGGACTCTGCCTCTCTAATATACCCAAGGAAACCTTAGGAGAATCAGATTCCTTATTGGACTCGTTTCCAATTCAGCAAACTTTCCGAAAACAGTCCACACCCGTCTGTCGGCCGACCGGTCGGTCGACCACCCAAGCCCTAGTCGACCGTGCCGGTCGACCGTGCCTAACCGAGAGTTAGGCAATGTCAGTCGGTCGACCGGGCGGTCGTCCGTTCTCCTTCTGCGGTAGACCGGGCGGTCGACCGCAACAGCCTGTGCACGTTGGTGCACACCGGTCGACCGGTCCTGCTGCTGCTGATTCTGATTCTGCTGTTGATCCTTGTCGTCATCGACTTCCTCGACTTCCTCTCTCTTCCTACAATTCTCCACCTTGGTGAAGATTTCTCAAATCTGATCCGAACTGAAACATAGGATCTGTCGACTCGAAAGTGACTGCACCAGTGTGCTTGCCTACGTACCCTGCCCAAGGGATCAAGCCATCCGTAGTTCATCCAAAGGAACTTCAACAAGCTCATGCAACATGAAGGATATGGAGCAATGATTTACAATGTGTAAACTTGACTCCTAAGACCATCTTGGTAAGCATGTCGGCGGGATTCTCCTTTGTATGAATCTTCAGTAACTCAATATCACCCTCATCGAGAATCTCCCTAACAAAATGGAACCTGACATCAATGTGCTTCGTCCGTGCATGATACACCTAGTTCTTGGCTAAATAAATAGCACTCATACTGTCACAATTGATCTTTAGTAGATCCTGATCAATCCCCAAGTCATCAAGCAAGCCTTGAAGGCAAATTGCCTCCTTCATAGCCTCCGTCATGGCCATGTACTTGGCTTCTGTAGTAGACAATGTAACGGTAGACTGTAGAATAGAGCGCCAACTAATCGGTGCTTGAGATAATGTAAATACATATCCCGTTGTGGACCGGCGTTTGTCGAGGTCACCAGCATAATCGGAATCAACATACCCGATACAGTCCTGCTTCCCTGTGGAATCCTTCTCGAATACCAAACCAACATCTATGGTATCTTTAATGTACCGCAGAATCCACTTCACTGCCTCCTAATGACCCTGTCCCGGATCATACATATACCTACTGACCATAGAGACAGCTTGTGACAAATCTGGTCGTGTGCACACCATAGCATACATCAGACTACCAACTGCGCTAGCATATGGGACGTGAGTCATGTACTCACGTTCTTTAACAGTCTTTGGAGACATAGTGGCAGATAACTTAAAATGAGGAGCCAGTGGTATACTTTCAGATTTCGTATCCTTGCCGATATTGAACCTTTGAAGTACCTTTTGCAAATACCCCTTCTGTGTCAAGCTCACCTTGCCATCCTTCGGTCTAGTGTGATTTCCATGCCTAGCACCTTCTTTACTTCACCAAGATCCTTCATCTCAAACTCAGAAGATAAGTCCTTTTTCAGTGTATCAATTACAGATCTAGACTTTGAAGCAATGAGCATATCATCTACGTATAATAGGAAATAGGTATACTCTCCTATAGGTAGCTTGTTGTAATACACACATAGGTCATAGTGGCTTCGTGTGTACCTCTTTCCTCTGATGAAGCTGTCGAAACGCTTGTACCACTGTCTAGGAGACTGTTTTAACCTATACTGCGATTTCTTCAGCTTGCACACCATATCTTCTTTCCCTACTGTCTTGAACCCTGTCGGTTGAGACATGTAGATCTCTTCATCCAGATCGCCATGGAGAAAGGCGGTTTTTACATCGAGTTGATCAAGGTCCAACTCGTACTGTGCCACCAAAGCCAATAAGATGCGAATTGATGAATGCTTTATAATAGGAGAAAATACCTCATTATAGTCAATTCTTTCTCTTTGTGCATAACCTTTTGCTACCAATCTGGCCTTGTAGCGTACCATATATTCTTTAAGAGATCCCTGCTTCTTTGCGTACACCCACTTACAGCCTATCACCTTCTTTCCTTTGGGCAACCTTGTGAGCTCCCAAGTGTCGTTCTTGTAAAGAGACTTCATCTCTTCTTTCATGGCTGCTTTCCACATCTTTGACTCTGAACTGATTTCAGCTTCTCTGTAGGTAGACGGGATAGCCTCCTCAACGACCGGAAGTGCATAAGCAACGATCATATCTGTAGTGAGCCAACCTGGTTTCCGTGTGTTTCTCCTTAGTCTTCTAACTGCAGTAGAATCAGGAACATCACCCATGATCGGTTCTTGATCCTCTTCATCATCACCATCTTCCTCATCTACTTGACCATTACCTTGTGTCACCCTAGGTATGATCCTCACCGATGCTAAACTTTCTAAAGATAGTGGATTAGCATCATTCTCCACCTACTGCGATACATCTTTGGTCTTACTAATCTCCACCTGCTGAGAGATCTTAGGCTTCAACATTGAAGCCTCATCAAATGTGACATCTCTGCTGAAAATAAACTTCCTGTCCGTAGGATCTCAGATCTTAAATTCTTTGATTCCCTTCTTGAAACCGACGAACAAGCCCTTTTTTGCTCTTGGGTCTAGCTTATCTTCTTTAACATGATAATAGGCTGGACAACCAAACACCCTTAGCAAATCATAATCAGCAGGAGTTTTTCCCGACCAAACATTGAGAGGAGTTTTCCCTCCTGTCGCAGACGAAGGCAACCTGTTAACAAGATAGCAAGCGTATGTCAGTGCCTCAGCCCAAAAATTCTTCGCTAAACCGGCATTAGATTGTTGGCCCAGAGGCCTTCCACTCTAGTTTTGATGATGATTAACTCATGTAGTTATGTTTGCTAATAATCTTGTGATGTTTAGTTTCAGATACTTAACCAAGATATTAGTAGGTGATTAGCTTCAACAAAAGTGTTTTGGAGCTTCTCACATGGTGATTCAAGAGCCCGAGCGTCAAAGTTCATACCCTAGCACTCGTTGGAGTCAAGCTCGGTGGATCACGTTTGGATCGAGTCAACTTGGAGACGGCGCTCTACAAGAAGACCTCGGTACTTTATTTAGTTTATATTTTAGATCCATTGTTAAAGACTAGATAGTGTGATATGCTCAAGTTCACAACACACACACGTTTCATGTTTTGATTTTGGTTTTTCGGTTTCGGTTTAACCGATCTTGGTTTTCATGAATAGATAGAATCAAAACAAGTTTATATGGTTTAATGTATATTAGATTTGTTCTATATACATCTATGCTTCAACTATTTAAGCAAACTTAGTTTAATAGTCTATTTCATGAGTTTGGTGTTTTGGTATTTTAACAAAACATATTTTTGGATTTTTAGTCAAAAACATTGATATATATATATATATATATATATATATATATATATATATAATATATATATATATATATATCTTTCATGTATATTGGATTCTATCCATATACTACATGCTTAAATGTTGTTTCAATATCATGTTTTTGTATTTGGATGAGTTTTGGACAAAATAATTTTTCATCTCAAAAATACAAGTTTTGAAAAATACGGAATTTGGTTTTCGGCAAAATTCTTATAACACAAAAAGAGTTCAAAATGTTTGTAACTTAGTTTGATTTTTACTCAAACAAGTTTGTATATCAATGTATTATACTGAACTTATTTTTGTGAATTTTTAGAAAATTTATGGGATTTATTTGATGATTAAAAGCCAAGTTTTTCAGTCCCTTAATTCTGTCTGCCAGGCCCTGGCGGTCGACCGACCGGTCGACCGGACCAGGAGCCGATCGACCAGAGCAGTCGACCGGACGTGCATAAGGATGTGCACTTGGCCGTGTCAGTTGGCCGGTCGACCGAGCGGTCGACCGACTGAAGGCAACCCACTCTCGGGTTGCTTCGGTTGACCGGGCGGTCGACCGGCCAGAGAGCCGTTGCTCTCTGGTTCAGGCCCGGTCGACCGGGCGGTCGACCGGAGGGCTCAACGGTCAGTTTTTTGACCGTTGGCTGGTCGACCAGCCGGTCGACTGGAAGGCCATTTCTGGCCTAGTCAGCAGCCAACGGGCAAATCTGTTTTGGGGGTTATATATACCCCATTTGTAGGTTGTTTTGTTAAGATTTTTAGAGAGAAAAATTCCAGATCTTTTCTAGTGTTTTAAGTAAAAAGTTTTGTGTTCAAAATTCCTATTCTCTATTTGTTTTTAAAGTGTTTTTATTTCAAAGAAAATAGTCTTTCGGGAATTGATTTTTGGTCTTTAAATTCTATATCAATTTGGTGTTTTTCTCAAGTGATTTTCTTTGATCAAAACACTTTGTTTTTCACACTTGAGCTATCTTGCTATCCTATCTATAGGATCTTTATTTTGTGGGAAAATAAGTTTGTGGTTGTGGAAACCACCAAGTTGTAAACCCTCCTATTTTGTGTTATCCCTATTGTGTAGAGGTTGATTTTGGAGTGGTGGTTAGCTCCCTCTAGTGAGAGGTGGAGTTGGTGTTGGAATCCCTCAAGTGTGAGGTGATTGATTTGTATTGGCTAAGTGCCTACCCCTCTTGTGTGAGGTGGTGTTTGTGTGGCTTTGTGCCTAGCCTCTAGTGAGAGGTTGTTTTTGGTTGAGAGAGGAGTTGTGTACTCCCTTATTGTATTGCCCCAAATCCTCAGTGGAGGTTCCCTGTGTGGGAGTCCTGTGTGAACAAGTGGATTGAAAATCCTTCTGTGTGAAGGCGGGGACGTAGAGCTGTGTGCTCGAACCTCGAAACATATTCGTGTAAGATCACCTAGAGGGGGGGTGAATAGGTGATGGCTAATCTAATGGTCACTTATGAACAAATAATGCGGAATTAAAACTAAGATGACCAAATTAAACTTCTTTTAATTAAACACTTATGTATAACACAAGAGTGTTGCCGAATTCCCCTTGCGAGGCTCTGGACAAACTCCTCAAGATTCCCCTTGAATGGGTTGAGGTGCCGCGTTGGCTCTCTTGGTTGAATACTAGTGTTAGCAACAATCCCACGCAAGTATATATAACAATTAAGCACAAGGGTATATATCAAGCATGTAAAGTAAAGACAATGTAAGTAATGCAAGATATAAAAGAGAAAGAGAGAAGGAGAGATAGAGTGAGCAATCGCAAACACAAAGGGTTTGTTTCGAGGTTCGAGCACACTTGCTCTACATCCCCGCCTTCGACACACGAAGGATTTCCACTATGCACGATCCAACCGGATCTCTCCTTGGTGCCGCAACACCTACAATCCCTCGGACTCTCTAGTCCCTTACACACCACAAGCCCACCGGCTCGTCGAGGTCGCACCTCTAGCTACAAGAGTTCGCACCCGAACCCTTAAACAACCACGAGCACACTTGCCCGTCTCCTCAAATACAAGGATGAAATCTTTGGTGATCTTACAACACTTTGATCACCAATTACAAACTCTCACTACAACACTCTCCTATAGGATAGATATTACAATGGAAGCTCAAGTGTAGTGTGAGAAATCAAGGAAAGAACTTTGATGGAAAAACTCAACGAATCACTTTTACAATCTCTTGATAAAATCCCTTTTGATAGGAAATATTGGCACTATATTTTGTGGAGAAAACTCTGCTAAAAGAATGGAAATAACTGGACAAAAGCTCTCCTAAAATCTTGGCTTCAAACAATGACAAAACCCCCTTTTATAGAGGCCAGAAAAATCTGACCGTTGGGCTCTGTCAGAGCTTCCGGTCGACCGGCCCGTCGACCGGCCCGGTCGACCGGCAACGGTCAAAATCCGACCGTTGCAGCCTCCGGTCGACCAGCTCGGTCGACCGAGCACTTGGAGCAGAGAATTCCTTCTCTGTCGGTCGACCGGTGCGGTCGACCGAAGTTTCCCGAGAGCAAGCTCTCTGGAGCGGTCGACCGGCCCGGTCGGCCGATCCTCCAGTGCACACTGGCGTGCACGTCTGTGCATGTCCGGTCGACCGACCCGGTCGACCGGCCACTGTCAGTTCTGAAAAATCAGAACTGCCAGAACCAGAAAAATGGGATTAAAGATTGGTCTTTTAACTTAATAAAAATCCCAGAAATTCACAGTAAATCCAGAAAATAGTTTCAATCAAAATAAAAACTGTTTTTCTAAAAATATGTTTTTCTAAAACTTGTTTTTCCATAACTTCACAAAATACAAAAATAAGATATTTTGAACTTATAAAGCAAAGTGTGTATGGATATGATCCACCACACAATCAAGATGAAATATCTAGTTTTTGACATAAAGCACTAAACTTGTTTTGGTTAAAGGATATGTATATAAGAAATTACCAAAACCCAAAGTAGATATTTTGTCATAAGGAAAATCTCATCAAATACAAAAACAAGATATACTTTTAAAGCATAGTGTGTATGGATATGATCCACTACACAAATAAGATGAATATCTAGTTTTTGACATAAGGCTCTAAACTTGGTTTTGAAAGATATGTATATAGGTAACATCAAAAACCAAGACATGTATTTTGTCCAATGAAAAATCTTTTACCAAAAAGAAAGAGTCTTTTCTAACTAAAAATTCTTTTATGAAAAGACAATTAAATCTCAAGAGTGTGTGTGTGATATGACTTGAGCAATCCACCAATCTATTCTATCCTTTACATTTTAACTAAAACAAATAAAAATCTTATACCTAGACACAAGTCTTCATCTTCTTGAAGTCTTCACTTGAAGGCTTCTCATCTTCTTGACTTGGTCCAAATGCAATCCACCGAGCTCATCTCTAGATGTGTTCTTGATGCATAGGCTCGTGAATCAACCGGTGCTAGCTTCCAACTTGTCTTTAAATCCTTTGTTGAAGCTCCACACCTACTAAGATCTTGATGAAGAATCTGTCACTAATTAAACACAAGATCATTAGTAATCATAACTTCATGAGTTGATCATCATCAAAACTAGGGTGATAGGCCTTTGGGCCAACAATCTCCCCCTTTTTGATGATGACAAAACTCATGAAGTTATATATGCATGGATTAAAGTAAAGCTTCAAAGAAGCTCCCCCTTAACTCATGCATACCAAGAAATAATAGATATGGCAATGAGGCACGCGAATATGTATGCAAGTATGGAGATAAAACATGCAACAAGCATAAATCAAAATCTTTTTCTCCTATTGCAATACAAAACATATATGCATAACTAACAAGGAAGACAAATACTTCTCCCCCTTAAGCAAAGAAAACATGCATATATACTCAAATACTTCTCCCCCTTTTTGTCAATCATCAACAAAGGGTTCAAAGTAAAATCAAATCAAAAAAAAATTTCTTCCCCTTTTTGTCAAAAACAAAGAAATAAGTAGGGGTATACAAATCAACCAATAAAAATTTATATGCGATATACATTCATGAAGAGGAAGACGTTAAGTTAGCTTCCCTACAATGTGCATTGCATGAAAGAGGGATGTGAAGCCCTAATTCACACAACACAACTATGTAATGCATAGAAGGAGATGTGAAGCTCCCCCTACACACGTATATCATATAAAGAAGAGATGTTAAGCTTCTCAATTTATAATATACTCAACATGAATCTATATGTAAGAGAGATGTTAAGCTCTCCTTGCATATAGGAAATACAAAACAAAACATTTTTAATTTTTCTTTATCAAAACAAATTTTGAACTTTTCCAATAAAACAAATTTTGAACCAATCATAATTTGTAATTTTGATACCAATAGAAAATAGCACTTGAAGATGTGTGATATCAAGTTATCATTGCAAAAAAAAATTTTGTTTCAAACATATTGATATCAATTGTAATCATATAACAAATTTGAAGTTGAAGCATATTGATACCAAATGAAAGATCTAAAATAAAATCTTTTTATTTTTCATAAGCTTATGCATAGTTAATATAAGGTGTTAACTTAACTTAGCATAAACTTTTTTTGTGCTTTTAAGAATGTAAATCAATTGTAAAGCAAGCACATGAAAATCATATATATGTATGTGAATAGATAAGACCAATTTGAAAATTAGGGCATACATATATAGAACCAAAATGTGAGTAATATACCAATTGTAAAATTAACACTGTAAATCATGTATATACTCATAACCAAAAATTGGTAGGTTTAAAAGATAGCTATGTTTAAGCACTACCAAATTTGAAGAATAAATAACTAGTTATAAATAATTTTTGAAAAACTAGTTAAAGATCCTTCACAAGCATGAAATCATATGTTATTCATGAATTATACTAAATACATACAAGTTTAAGCACTCATAGTCCATAAAGCTCAAAAATTATCTTTTATCATAAAAGATGAGTGTTCAAAGGTTATGTAAATGGTATTTTCATGAAAATAGAAAGTGAAGCATGAATCTCATGAAAATCTTATTTTTCATCTTAAAACAAATCATATATTTTTCATAAAGAAATACTAAATACACAAAGATTTAATCACTCATGGTCTATAAAGCTCAAAATATTTTGTATCATAAAGATGAGTGTTCAAAAGATCATGTAAATAGTATTTTTTTTTTATGAAAGTAGTCATTCAAGCTCCAAAAGATCATAAATCACATTTTGTTTTACACATGTTTTAATCTTTAATACAAATCAAAAACATGAAAAATCATTTTTTTTATTATTATTTATTTAAAATACTAATCTTCATGGTATATGTATGATTTATCCAATTCTAACAATATGCATACATATCCCAAATATGAAAAGAGTCCAATATATATTGCATGAAGGCAAATGACTCAAGGGGTATACATGTATATTTATTAGATTTGAATTAAACACACATATACATGAAGTAAAATTAAAGATAGGCATAACAAGTATAAATGACCGAATCATCAAAATTAGCCTATACACATGCATATAGTGGATACAAATGAGCATGAAGTTCAAATATGTATGAGTCAATTGTAGTTCACTATTCATATATGTATAAATGCAAGTTTTGACACATTCTACATTTAAGCATGTAAATGCCACATGAAGCACCAAAAAAAATATGAACATGCTATATGATACATGAAATTAAAAAGCATGTACATAAATGAAATAGGAGTTTAGAATTTGTTACCAACTTCAAAGCTCCTAGCATGGTGGTTGACCCACCAAAGCTCCTTGATAGCGATGCAACCCAAAAGTATGTCCATCATGTCCAAGTGCATCCACTACCAAGGTACCATCCCTCTCACGTTTTGTGAGAGCCCTCACCTACATCACAAGCAAAAGGTGGGGGTTTTGGTACCCATATTTTCTTGGGTCCTTTGGGGTTAGCTTTATTATAAGGAACCCAAAATCCTTTAGACATAGCAAAATATAAGTTATGCTTCTTATCAAAACAATATTTTGCTAAATGGCCTTTGCGACCACAATGTGTACAAGTGTACACCCTATCATGATGCTTATGAGTGTGATTGTGATCGTGATGTGCAACATAAGCATGAGCATGATGTGTATGTGCATGAGCATGGGGAACTTGTTTCTTTTGAAACAAAGATTCCAACTTAGAATGATTGAATGCACATGTGCTCAAATTAGAGCTCAAATTTTCTATCTTATTTTTCAAATTCTTAATCTCATTAGTTGTGGCATGTAAAGCATGGTGAGATAAAGAATCATTTTTCTTTTTCTTTTGAAAAACATTATCCTTTTCTTTTTCAACAAATTTTCTTTTTAAAGATTTATTTTCTTGAAAAACGATTTCCTTTTGTTTTTCCACCAAATCAATCTTATCCTTCAAAATAGTGTTCCCTTCACATAAATCATTTAATTTTGAAAATAAGGAAACATTCTCATTTTTCAAAACTTTATTTTCTTTTTCTAAACATGCAAGTTTATTTCTAAAAGAATCATTTTCTACATGCATGCAATCAATGTTCTTTTTCAAATTCTTGTTATCTTTTTCCAAGCATGCAATGTTATCTCTAAAAGAGTCATGTTCTACATGCATGCAAGCAATATCCTTTTTCAAATTTTTATTTTCCTTTTTAATTATGTCATATCTCTCAAGCAATAATTGGCAAAATGAATTTAGCTCATCATATGACATAGTAGCATCCTCATCCTCGGATTCGAAAGTTACCTCAAGGGGTTATCCCCTTGGACCATGTAGCACTTGTTGGAGGTGTCGCTTCCAACATCCGAATCGCTCCCAGCATAATATAGATCCTTTTCGCCAAGGGAGGTGATGATGTTCCAAGCTACAAAAGCCGATTCAATGTTAGAAACCCTAGATAAATAATCATCATTTAGGGTACATTTAAGAGCATGAAGGGCTTTTGCATTAGCCTCAATGTACTTGCTATTTGAACAATAATCATTATTAGTAGTAGCAAGATAAGCATGAATTCGTAAGGCTTTGAGGTACAATGACATCTTAACCTTCCAAGTTTGGATGTTAAGAATATCAAAGGTGGGTGGTGACATGAAGTCCATGGTGAGGTGTGTGTGTACAAAAATATTGTGATTAGCCTAAAAGGAGGATCTTTAACTCTTAGGTTGTTAGACCCAATATCAAGAGCACTAGCTCTGATACCAATTGTAAGATCACCTAGAGGGGGGGGTGAATAGGTGATGGCTAATCTAATGGTCACTTATGAACAAATAATGCGGAAATAAAACTAAGATGACCAAATTAAATTTCTTTTAATTAAACACTTATGTATAACACAAGAGTGTTGCCGAATTCCCCTTGCGAGGCTCTGGACAAACTCCTCAAGATTCCCTTGAATGGGTTGAGGTGCCGCGTTGGCTCTCTTGGTTGAATACTAGTGTTAGCAACAATCCCACACAAGTATATATAACAATTAAGCACAAGGGTATATATCAAGCATGTAAAGTAAAGACAATGTAAGTAATGCAAGATATAAAAGAGAAAGAGAGAAGGAGAGATAGAGTGAGCAATCGCAAACACAAAGGGTTTGTTTCGAGGTTCGAGCACACTTGCTCTACATCCCCGCCTTCGACACACGAAGGATTTCCACTATGCACGATCCAACCGGATCTCTCCTTGGTGCCGCAACACCTACAATCCTCGGACTCTCTAGTCCCTTACACACCACAAACCCACCGGCTCGTCGAGGCCGCACCTCTAGCTACAAGAGTTCGCACCCGAACCCTTAAACAACCACGAGCACACTTGCCCGTCTCCTCAAATACAAGGATGAAATCTTTGGTGATCTTACAACACTTTGATCACCAATTACAAACTCTCACTACAACACTCTCCTATAGGATAGATATTACAATAGAAGCTCAAGTGTAGTGTGAGAAATCAAGGAAAGAACTTTGATGGAAAAACTCAACGAATCACTTTTACAATCTCTTGATAAAATCCCTTTTGATAGGAAATATTGGCACTATATTTTGTGGAGAAAACTCTGCTAAAAGAATGGAAATAACTGGACAAAAGCTCTCATAAAATCTTGGCTTCAAACAATGACAAAACCCCCTTTTATAGAGGCCAGAAAAATCTGACCGTTGGGCTCTGTCAGAGCTTCCGGTCGACTGGGCCGGTCGACCGGCAACGGTCAAAATCCGACCGTTGCAGCCTCCGGTCGACCGGCTCGGTCGACCGAGCACTTGGAGCAGAGAATTCCTTCTCTGTCGGTCGACCGGTGCGGTCGACCGAAGTTTCCCGAGAGCAAGCTCTCTGGAGCGGTCGACCGGCCCGGTCGGCCGATCTTCCAGTGCACACTGGCGTGCACGTCTGTGCATGTCCGGTCGACCGGCCCGGTCGACCGGCCACTGTCAGTTCTGAAAAATCAGAACTGCCAGAACCAGAAAAATGGGATTAAAGATTGGTCTTTTAACTTAATAAAAATCCCAGAAATTCACAGTAAATCCAGAAAAATAGTTTCAATCAAAATAAAAACTGTTTTTCTAAAAATATGTTTTTCTAAAACTTGTTTTTCCATAACTTCACAAAATACAAAAACAAGATATTTTGAACTTATAAAGCAAAGTGTGTATGGATATGATCCACCACACAATCAAGATGAAATATCTAGTTTTTGACATAAAGCACTAAACTTGTTTTGGTTAAAGGATATGTATATAAGAAATTACCAAAACCCAAAGTAGATATTTTGTCATAAGGAAAATCTCATCAAATACAAAAACAAGATATACTTTTAAAACATAGTGTGTATGGATATGATCCACTACACAAATAAGATGAATATCTAGTTTTTGACATAAGGCTCTAAACTTGGTTTTGAAAGATATGTATATAGGTAACATCAAAAACCAAGACATGTATTTTGTCCAATGAAAAATCTTTTTACCAAAAAGAAAGAGTCTTTTCTAACTAAAAATTCTTTTATGAAAAGACAATTAAATCTCAAGAGTGTGTGTGTGATATGACTTGAGCAATCCACCAATCTATTCTATCCTTTACATTTTAACTAAAACAAATAAAAATCTTATACCTAGACACAAGTCTTCATCTTCTTGAAGTCTTCACTTGAAGGCTTCTCATCTTCTTGACTTGGTCCAAATGCAATCCACCGAGCTCATCTCTAGATGTGTTCTTGATGCATAGGGCTCGTGAATCAACCGGTACTAGCTTCCAACTTGTCTTTAAATCCTTTGTTGAAGCTCCACACCTACTAAGATCTTGATGAAGAATCTGTCACTAATTAAACACAAGATCATTAGTAATCATAACTTCATGAGTTGATCATCATCAAAACTAGGGTGATAGGCCTTTGGGCCAACAATTCGTGTGTTTGCGTTTGATCCATTGACTCTCTAACTCTCTCTCTTTTACTTTGTGCCTTGCATCATTTCATATTACTCATTCATATTATATGCTTGGCTTGTTTGTGTGTGCCTCACTTGTGCTAACCACGAGAGCTTCATATAGCGCCTCAACTCTTATTCAGAGGAATCAAGAGGAGTTAGTCCAGAGCCTTCACCAGGAATTCGGCTACACTCGTTGGTTGCATTAAGTGTAGTT
Organism: Agave tequilana; assembly: GCA_038442645.1. Taxonomy (NCBI): domain Eukaryota; kingdom Viridiplantae; phylum Streptophyta; class Magnoliopsida; order Asparagales; family Asparagaceae; genus Agave; species Agave tequilana. Next base: position 270,000 of record JAVJIF010003143.1, on the reverse strand, counting down.
GCAATTTAGTTTTTTAATTTTCGCATTTATTTCATTAGATTAGCCGTACACCTATTCACCCCCCCTCTAGGTGTACTTTCAATTGGTATCAGAGCCTACGCTCTTGATATTTGATTTAACCACCTAGGAGTGTGATCTTGGTTGCTAATCTACATTTGCATTTGCACACTTATATTGTTTACACACACTCATGGATTGCTTTTCACCTCCCATGTTTGATGTCTCCAACATTGACATGTGAAAATTTAGGATGTCCATGTACTTAAAAACCCTAGGCTTGCATGTTTTCCTTGCCGCTACCAAGAAATCCTATCTTGGTGATAGAAAGTATATAGAGGCCAATGCACAAGCCCTTGAGGCACTTAGAAGCACGCTTAATAAAGAATATTTGTGCTTAGTTTCTAACTGTGATTCCGCTTTGCAGTGTGGAACACGTTGACCACCTCCAAGCTTCAATTGCCAATCCAAATGGAGGATGAATCTAGTGGAGAATCCGAGTAACAATGCTACATGGTCCAAAGGAATGACTCCCTTGAGGTATATTCGGAATCTCAATTAGATAGTGATGATGCTAGTTCTTCATGTAATGACTATGTTGATCCAACTGCTTTGAATGAAGAACTTTCTATTGTATGTGAAAAATTGCTTGAAAAATATAATCTTTTGAAAAGAAAAGTCTAGGACTTAACAATGAAAATAAAGATTTGCTTTCAAAATTAGACTTGGTTTTGCAAGAGAAAGAGGAGATTTCTAATGAAAGGGATTCATTGAAATCTAAACTTGAACTTGCCCTAAAAGAGAATGAAATTTTGAAAAATAAAATGATTGCTATAATATTTTGAAGAAAAATGAGATCTTATCTTCAAAACTTGATTTTATTGTAAAAGAAAATGATTCTTTGAAAATCAAAATTATTTCTATTTCAAAGGATTTAGAAATTTGTTCAAATAAAAATGTTTCTTTGCAAAATGAATTGTTTTCACATGTTTGCCATGCTAGAGTAGCTTCATCTAGCTCACCTATTGCATGCCACACTTCTTCTATAATTAAAAATGATATAAATTTGTTAAAAAAGAATATGGATTGTTTGGGCTCCACTTTGAGCCATTGTGCCATGAACCACTCACGCTTGGAATCTATGTTTCGAAAGAAATAAGTTCCATCTTTGCATGCACACCATCCACGGCATACACATGCTTCGCACGTTCATGCACACAACACGATGTATGCTCATGTGTACACTTGTATACATTGTGGACGTAAGGGCCACCTTGCTAAATTTTGCTATGATCGTATACATGATTCAAATTTAGTAACTAAGTTTGTTTGGGTTAGGAAAGGAGCTAACCCCCATGGACCCAAAAGAGTGTGAGTACCAAAGATCATCCCTATTGTATTTGATGTTGGTGTGGGCTCTCGCATGATGTGAGAGTATTGGTGCCTTGAGGTGGATGCGTTCCGAGCTTAAAGAGGACTATTTGGATGCATCACTTTCAAGGGGATTTGGTGGGAGGACCACCTTGTTTTGGAGACATGAAGAGTTGACCTCATGGTTTTGGTAACGATCTCTTACTCCTCATTATGTTTACATGCTTTCATATTATTCATTTTAGCATGTCTTGATGTTTTATGATTAATATGTTATATGCCATGAGATTTAGATTAGTGATATACATGTTTAGTTATTTGAGACACCCATGTTTAATATGGATTTATATCTTTGTGTTCTCACATTTGTTTTAACTAATGTGTATGTCCTAGATCTATGCATGTGCATGTACATAATGATTATATGAGTTTTTGTTTTGATGCTTCATGTTTTGATTACATGTTTAGATGTTAGTTTTTATTAAAATTTGGATATATACTTGTACAACTAATGAGCCACAAATAGATTATCATATGTTTGTGCTTGAATGCTCATTTGTACACATTAGATGTACTAGTATAGCTTAGTTTTGATGATTCTTACATTTGACTTGTATTCCCATTTTATATATGTTTTCATGTTTATATGTTTAACTTCATGTATATGTCGATTTTGTCTAAACTATTGTCTATACAAATACATCCCTTGAGCCACTTGCCTTCATGCATATACTTTGGTGGACTCGTTATGTTTGGATATGTATGTATTCTTTGGTTTGTACAAGACATACATATGCCTTGAAGATTAAATCGTTTTGATGATTTTCATGTTTTAAGGAATTTCTTATTGAGCTTAATTGACTATTTTCATGATTATATTTTTCACATAACTTGTATACTCATATTATATGATGTTTTCTCATGATTTTATTTTCATGAGTCCTATATGAGCTTTATATCTTTTGAGTGTCAATTGTTGAGTGATTTTCATGTTTCATGAAATATAAGTTTGTTTTATTCCTTACTTGAAGGATTCCGTACTAGTTTTCTAATTTTTCTTAAAACTAGTTCATATTCTTCATTATGGTAGAGCTTTTCAAACATACTATATTTTCAAACCTATTTTTGAAAACTCCTACCCATCCAAGGGCGGTTGGTTGGGCGACCATGCCTTATATGTTCATATTGAAAATCCTTTTAAAGATGTGCATGAAATGGGTGGAAGGTAATATGAGTTATACAATTGATCTTATTGTGTTTTCAATTGGTATCATTGGATTTTTTTTAATTGGTATCACTATTGACATTCTTTTTGTATACTCATATATGTTTTTATATATGTATGCTTTCACTTCAAGTAGTATCAATTTCGATTGGTATTTAAATTTTCATACATATATATGCTTTATTTGTGCTTACTATATCTCTATATCTTTGAGCACAAATTTTGGCTATGCTAAGCTTGATTTCTTTAATGACTAATTTATTTTAATTGATTATGTTTCAATTAGTATCATATACAAGCTTATACATTATTTTACTTAGTATTTCATAAAGGGGGAGAAAATTCATGTTTCTACTTTCAATTGGTATTTCACCTTTCAATTGGCTTTGGTATTCTACTCCCACACTTTATGTTAAAAATGATTGAAAAAGGATATTGATTATGTTTGGTATCTTATGCTTTTAATGAAAAATTACTTTCAATTGGTACTAATCTTTTCAAATTGGTATCAAGATTACCTATAAGTTTTACTTACAATTGGTATGTTTTATTGATATCAAAATTTTTGTTTGAATTGTTCAAAATGATTTATTTTATTTACAATTGGTATTTAATTGGTATTTACTAACAATTGATATCAATTTGTGTTTAAATAAAAATTAAAAACATTTGTTTTATGTACCACATTATGTACTTCTAATTGGTATATTTCATTGATATCATTATGCACTAAATTGATATTTTTTTCTCTTTCAATTGGTATGAAGAAAGTTTTGTTTTGATTTCACCCCTCATTGATTTTTTGTTTAAGACAAAAAGGGGAGAATATTGTTTTCTTTGACCCCTTTGTTAATGATTGACAAAAAGGGGGAGAAAGATTTTGAGTTTATATATGCATATTTGTGTTTTTGCATATATTGAGTTTAGTATATGAAAAAATGATTTTTAGAGTTTAAACAAAAAGGAGGAGAAGGTTTTTGAAACATATGTTTATTTTATGCATATTGATGCATACCATGTTTAGTATTCATTGCACATATTTATTTTTTATTGCTATGCATGAGTTAAGGGGGATCTTCCTTGAAGCTTAACTTTAATCCATGCATATATAACTCTATGAGTTTTGTCATAATTAAAAAGGGGGAGATTGTTGGCCCAGAGGCCTTCCACTCTAGTTTTGATGATGATTAACTCATATAGTTATGTTTGCTAATAATCTTGTGATGTTTAGTTTCAGATATTTAACCAAGATATTAGTAGGTGATTAGCTTCAACAAAGGTGTTTTGGAGCTTCTCACATGGTGATTCAAGAGCCCGAGCGTCAAAGTTCATACCCTAGCACTCGTTGGAGTCAAGCTCGGTGGATCACGTTTGGATCGAGTCAACTTGGAGACGACGCTCTACAAGAAGACCTCAGTACTTTATTTAGTTTATGTTTTAGATCCATTGTTAAGGACTAGATAGTGTGATATGCTCAAGTTCACAACACACACGTTTCATGTTTTGGTTTTGATTTTTCGGTTTCGGTTTAACCGATCTTGGTTTTCATGAATAGATAGAATCAAAACAAGTTTACATGGTTTAATGTATATTAGATTTGTTCTATATACATCTATGCTTCAACTATTTAAACAAACTTAGTTTGATGGTCTATTTCATGAGTTTGGTGTTTTGGTATTTTAACAAAACATATTTTTGAATTTTTAGTCAAAAACATTGATATATATATATATATATACACACACACATATATATATATATATATATATATATATATATATATATATATATATATATATATATATATATATATATATATATATCTTTCATGTATATTAGATTCTATCCATATACTACATGCTTAAATGTTGTTTCAATATCATGTTTTTGTATTTGGATGAGTTTTAGACAAAACAAATTTTCATCTCAAAAATACAAGTTTTAGAAAATACGGAATTTGGTTTTCGGCAAAATTCTCATAACACAAAAAGAGTTCAAAATGTTTGTAACTTGGTTTGATTTTTACTCAAACAAGTTTGTATATCAATGTATTATACTGAACTTATTTTTGTGGATTTTTAGAGAATTTATGGGATTTATTTGATGATTAAAAACTAAGTTTTTCAGTCCCTTAATTCTGTCTGCCAGGCCCTGGCGGTCGACCGACCGGTCGACCGGATCAGGAGCCAGTCGACCGGAGCGGACGACCGGACGTGCACAAGGATGTGCACTTGGCCGTGTCAGTTGGCTGGTCGACCGAGCGGTCGACCGACTGAAGACAACCCACTCTCGGGTTGCCCCGGTCGACCGGGCGGTCGACCGGCCAGAGAGCCGTTACTCTCTGGTTCAAAGCCCGGTCGACCAGGCGGTCGACCGGAGGGCTCAACGGTCCGTTTTTTGACCGTTGGCCGGTCGACCAGCTGGTCGACCGGAAGGCCATTTCTGGCTAGTCAGCAGCCAACGGGCAAATCTGTTTTGAGGGTTATATATACCCCATTTGTAGGCTGTTTTGGTTAAGATTTTTAGAGAGAAAAATTTCAGATCTTTTCTAGTGTTTTAAGCAAAAAGTTTTGGGTTCAAAATTCCTATACTCTATTTGTTTTTAAAGTGTTTTTATTTCAAAGAAAATAGTCTTTTGGAATTGATTTTTGGTCTAAAAATTCTATATCAATTTGGTGTTTTTCCCAAGTAATTTTCTTTGATCAAAACACTTTGTTTTCCACACTTGAGCTATCTTGCTATCCTATCTATAGGATCTTTATTTTGTGAGAAAATAAGTTTGTGGTTGTGGAAACCACCAAGTTGTAAACCCTCCTATTTTGTGTTATCCCTCTTGTGTAGAGGTTGATTTTGGAGTGGTGGTTAGCTCCCTCTAGTGAGAGGTGGAGGTTGTTGGTCGGCTCCCTCTAGTGAGAGGTGGAGTTGGTGTTGGAATCCCTCAAGTGTGAGGTGATTGATTTGTATTGGCTAAGTGCCTACCCCTCTTGTGTGAGGTGGTGTTTGTGTGGCTTTGTGCCTAGCCTCTAGTGAGAGGTTGTATTTGGTTGAGAGAGGAGTTGTGTACTCCCTTGTTGTATTGCCCCAAATCCTCAGTGGAGGTTCCCTGTGTGAGAGTCCTGTATGGACAAGTGGATTGGAAATCCTTCTGTGTGAAGGCAGGAACGTAGAGCTGTGTGATCGAACCTCGAAACATATTCGTGTGTTTGCGTTTGATCCATTGACTCTCTAACTCTCTCTCTTTTACTTTGTGCCTTGCATCATTTCATATTGCTCATTCATATTATATGCTTGGCTTGTTTGTGTGTGCCTCACTTGTGCTTAACCACGAGAGCTTTATATAGCGCCTCTACTCTCATTCAGAGGAATCAAGAGGAGTTAGTCCAGAGCCCTTCACCGGGAATTCGGCTACACTCGTTGGTTGCATTAAGTATAGTTGCAATTTAATTTTTTTAATTTTCGCATTTAGTTCATTAGATTAGCCGTACACCTATTCACCCCCATCTAGGTGTACTTTCATAGATAACATACAACGGACTTTCTCTAGCAAAGTCCTCTTCATCCTTTCTGCTACCCCGTTCTGTTGCGGTGTTTCCTCACTGTGAAGTGCCTCTCTATGCCCTCATCAAGACATAGCTTAAGGAAAGGATCTGACTTATATTCCCCTCTATTATCTGAACGGAGGACCTTGATTTTTCTTCCCATACTTCTCTCCAAATTCTTCTTCCACTTCACAAATAATTCTAGGACTTCCCCTTTGTGCTTCATGGTATACACCCAACAACGCCTAGAATAATCATCAATAAAAGACATAAAGTAGTGGTTACCTCCAATTGATGCAGTCTTGGTAGGTCCCCAAACGTCAGTGTGAACATAATCTAGAATCCCCTTGGTGCAATGAGTTGTTGTGCCGAATTTCACCTTGGTCTTCTTTTCGATGACACAATGTTCACAAAATTCCAACTTGCAGGTTCCAGCACCTTTTAATAATCCTTGTCTTACAAGAGCTTGTAAAGACTTTTCTCTTGTGTGTCCCAGTCTCATATGCCATAGCCTGGTTGAGTCTTCATCTGAATCAGTAGAAGTTGCCACTTGTCCTGTAACAGTACTACCCTTCAAGTAGTAAAGATTGTTCCGGCGAACGGTCTTTAGTACCACCATCGAGCCTTTGGTCATCTTAAGGACTCCTTCCTTTATTGACACCACAAGACTCAATGTCTCCAAAGCTCCAACAGAGATAAGGTTTCTCTTCAGTTGAGGTACATACCTCACTTCCTTCAGTTCTCGTATCATCCCATCGAACATCTTGATCTGGATTGTTCCTACACCTTCCATGATACGTGGATGATCGTCGCCCATAACGACTGAACATCCCTCCAACTTCTCAAAGCTAGAAAATCAATCCCTATTCGGGCACACAAGGTATGTAGCACCAGTATCCAATATCCACTCATTATCTCCTGAGTAGCCAATGATGGGAATAGTGACAGAGAACGAGAATACCGATGAGTCCGAGTCTGATCCACCTGCCTATGAGGTACTGTCTTGAGTACTGACCACCTTTGCAAGATTTGTCTCAGTCTTAGACTCCTTCTTCTTCCATTTGGCCTTTGGACAGTCAATTTTTCAGTGCCCTAATTATTTGCAGAAGGCATACTGGTTCTTCTTCAGATCTCTATAACCTGGCCTGGACTTCGATCTCCCTCGATCATCTTTGCCCTTCCTATGTGAATCTCTGCCTCTTACTGCTAATGTCTCTGCTGATGTGCTTACCTGAGAAGACTGTCTTTCTTTTCTCCTCGTCTTATAATTAACCAGAGTAGACGACACTTCATGATAGTTAAGAGACTGTCTACCATTTATGAAGGTTAAAGTAAAAGTCTCATACTCCTCTGCAGGAAGAGAGTTCAAGAGAATTATCACTTTATCTTTTTCATTTACCTCGACATCCACATAAACCAAATCCGTAAGAAGCTTTGTGTAGCGATTCAGATGTTCATTTACGGAGCATCCTTTCTTCATCTGAAAACCATACAGCTTGCTCTTCAGCTGTAGTCTAGATTCAATACTTTTGGTCAGATACTTTCTTTCTAGGATCTCCCACAACTGCCTCGCAGATATTTCGTGTAACACAAGGTATTTGATGTCTTGTGTTAGACACGATCTGATTAAACCACACTCTGATCGGTTCATCTTATCCCACTCTTCTTCAGTGGTTGAGCTTCGCTTCTTCTCCAAATGTAGAGTGTCTTTGAGATTTGATGCCGTCAGTGCATCCATCACCTCGCACCTCCACATACCAAAATTATTCGTGCTATTGAATTTCGCCACATCAATCCTCGGATGTGGGTTCATGGTTCTCACAGATGTACTTTCTTCAGCCATCTCTTTGACTAGATCCTCTATGTAATGTGAAAAACTAACGGAGTTAGATAAAACAAATTTGATAAAGATCAGATCTTTACCTCCTCACGAAACCCTAGATGAGTTTCTGAATAGATCTACTCCTCAAATTGATTCCTTGAGCACTTCACGCGTTGTTCTGAGATCGACACACGATCTCACAAACAGTCCCAACGCTGACCTGAGATTGACACACGATCTCCGCCAATCAGTTACAAATGCCCTTCGAATCACCAGATGATCCCACGATGAACCTGTGATGCTCTGATACCACTTGTTGTGCGCAGAACAACAATCACTTAGAGGAACCCTTAAGCCACAGATGTAATATATAGAAGTACTACCAACAGTAAGAACAATTGAACAATGGGAGAAAATCAAACACAAGATTTAATGAGGCTCAGCCAATTTCGCCTACGTCCTCGGGGTAAGGAAGAGAGATTTCTTTATTGATTTGATAATCAATATAAATTGTAAATTGCAAGCATTATATATTAAGAGGACTCTGCCTCTCTAATATACCCAAGGAAACCCTAGGAAAATCAGATTCCTTATTGGACTCGTTTCCAATTCAGCAAACTTTCTGAAAATAGTCCAGACCCGTCTGTCGGTCGACCGGTCGGTCAACCGACCCATGCCCCGGTCGATCGTGCCGGTCGACCGTGCCTAACCGAGAGTTAGGCAATGTCAGTCGGTCGACCGGGCGGTCGACCGTTCTCCTTCTGTGGTCGACCGAGCGGTCGACCGCAACAGCCTGTGCACGTTGGTGCACCGGTCGACCGGTCCGGTCGACCGGTCCTGCTGCTTGTAATGCCCCGTTCCTAACGATACGGAGACGTTATGGCGACGTACATACGCAAGGCGGAAAACCCCACATGCGTACGCTAAGCCCCAGTACAGTAAATAATCTCCATATATACCTGAGTTCCAGCATGAAATAAGTACAAGAATACCTGCAGAAGAGGTTAGCGATCATAATAGATATGAAAAAGAGGGACAAATAAGATAACAGAAATAAATCACTAAAATACCTATGAATAGTCCCGATGAGGAATTTCCCATGTGACTCCAAGGCACTCTCTGAAGTTATGGTAACTCGGATCTCCAACCTGGGCATGCAAACCCAGGGTCGTCAGAAAGCGACCTAGTGAGTGGTAAAATGAAGGAGGCAGTAATATATACTATAGTACTACAAGTATGATACTACTATAGATACATGATGGTGTATACCATATAATAAGCATATCATAAGCAGTATAAACATGTAAGCAGTAGAAATATATATAGACATGTCATCTTTTAATACCATCACTACCTAACCGGTTATGATCTGGTTATGTCTCTAATCGTATCCAGTTTATATAATATATAATGTCATCTAGTGGTGACGTGAAAGAAGTGTACATGCTAGTGACAGAAAATAGAATATATGCACATCTGCATGAAGAGTATGCCACTACAGAAAGTGTAACATGTATCGGGTAAAGTAACAAATAAACATGTAACATGATATCGGATAAATGATCAGGTACAATAAGAAGTACAACTTTACAATAGGAAACATGTATCAGGCAAGGAACAGTAACAAGTAGTAAACATGTATCAGGCAAGTCATGTTATTTATACAATAATAGCAATCAGTACCACCTGATATTTTAATCAATCTCTTCCAGTGTCCCATACCACTGGCAGTTCATACTGGAGCCCGCACTCCAGTCGAACCCATCCGGACATGGCCTACGGGTACCATTATCCAAACGAGAGAGCGACCAAATAACAAGTGTTCCCGATGTCACTATTGTGTATACTGTTTTATTATATGTTAATTGGAAATCCATGGTCGAGGAGTTCTTATCGGGTGGGTGTATCCCGTACATACCCGGGACAACGGCCTTATCAGACCCTGGCTGCTGAGACCAGGACCAGCCCGCTAGAGCTGTAACATGTAACGGGAATCTCAATGGGCTAAAACAATAACGGGATGCTCATGAGTAACAGACGGTAGCCAGCACTACCCCGTCCCCTGCAGTGGGACAAACAATGGATCCAGACATCCACCCGATATGATCTAATCAACCGTCAAGTCTCCCCCATACCCAAGTTATCTTTATGATCTAATATGTCAAGTATACAATGTAACAAGAACAACTACTGTACATGATACGGGCAACATGATTACAGGACCTGAGCTCTGTTGATAGCGTAGAACAATATAACGGGAAACGGGAACAATATAACATGAACAATATAACGGGAAACGGGAACAATAGATGTGGAAGTCCACATATAGCATATCAACAGCTCTCAAGTTCAGTAACGGGAATATCCATATCAGCAACAGGAATAATATCCAGTAACGGGCATAACAATATCAGTCACGGGAAACAAACATATAACAGGAATATAACATGGAACAACAATACATGTAATATGCCTTGGGATCCATCTGACAAGACTAGTGAAAACATGCATGTGTGACCGTGATATGTAAACATGCCGTGTATGATGATATGTATGATGATAATCATATTATGCAATGCGTTAGTCCGTGCTTGGTATATCCATGTATTAGTGGAACATATATGTGTCGCAATAATCCGTGTAATACATCGGTGTATCAGTAACATGTCATAACAGTGATCCGTATATTGATGATATCAGTGCAGGACCTAACGGTGTCTAGCAGTCATGTCTAGTAACAGGGTAGTGTCATCGAGTATCGTGAATCTAGTTGTTCACTAATTATACGTTACTAATTAATAGTTACTGTCTTTTATCCATAATCGATCTATCAATCAATGTCATGAAACATGATAAAATATAATTTATAAAAGAAGAACACTCACAAACTAGTCACGGGAAGGTAGCTCTCTTTCCCATGATCGCAACGGATCCAGAATCGTCCAAATTGGAGTCCGGATGCTCCCGATATCGCCCGAACGCTAAAAATAATAAAAAGGGATTAAATATGCAAATAAAAATATTAAATGCAAATACTAAAACGTAGCGGGGGGTTTTATACAAAATTACCTTTAATGGGTTTTCGGAGCGGGTTTGGGCTTATAACGGGTCGGGTTTGGATCCTACCCAAACCCATCACTTAAATGAAATGGGTATGGGTTCTCGGGTTATTGGGTTAATGGGTAGGGCTTATTGGGTAACAGGTTTCCAATCAACCAATAGGACTTAAAATAGTGGGTTCGGGTGTGAACCCGAACTCAACAACACACACACTCACACACACTCACACTCACACACTCACACACAGCACACACTCACTCACACTTACACACACTCACACACACACACGCGCACAAAGCACTCACACTCACTCACACTCACACACTCACACACACACACACACGCACACAACACTCACACTCACACACACGCTCACACGCACACACACAACAGCAAAACACACACCACCACACACACACACAACACACACACAAACACACACCACCACACACACACACACAATCACCTACAGCAGCAGTAGCAGAGGTGTTGCTGCTGCTGTGGGTGCCAGGGCCGGCCAGCGCCGCTGGCCGGCGGTGGAGGAGCCCGCCGGCGGCGGGCCTGGCCGCCGCCGGCGGGTCTGGCTGAGGAGAGTGAGAGAGAGAGGGAGTGAGAGAGTGAGAGAGAAAACAGGGGAAAAGAGGGGCGGCACCCATGGCCGGAGACGGCGACGGCCAAGGCCGGGCTGGGGCGCGGCCGCCGGCCGGGCACGCACCTGCGATGCGTGGCCGGGGCAACGCACGGCGGTGGCGCGCCGGCCACCGGCCGTGGACAGGCTTCAGTTGAGCGATGAGAGATGAGAGAGAGAGAGAGAGAAATTGGAGAGAGAGAGAATTAGGAGAGAGAATTAGAGAGGGAGTTAGGAGAGAGAGAGAGAATTTAAAGAAAGGGGATTGGCGGTGGGTTATGGCGGTGGGGAGAAGGTGCTGGAAAAAGAAAGAAGGAGAAGAAAAGAGAAGAAAAGAGAAGAAAAAGGAAAATTATAATAATATGATAATAATATTATTATTTTAGCCCAAATTCCGACCAGCTCCGAATGATGCCCAAAAATTACAGAAAATAGAGAATATTATTCTGAGACGTAAGATAAAGACGGTTTTCATAAAGTCAATCCGATTTGCAAATTAAAAATCCCGGAAGGTGTCACCGGTACCGGGCGACACCGGTTTGGCCAGATTTCGATAAATTCAGAAAAATCCCCAAAAATACCCCAACGTAGAGAATCCGATTCTAAGACACATGGTGAAAGAGGATTCTTGAAATATGACTCTATGTGTGAAGAAAAAATCGTAGAGCCGATTATCGGTATCGGTCGACACCGACTACGGAGATTTTCCAAAATAATCCAGAAAATTTTCAGAAAATCCTGAAAAATCTCAAATATTAGAAAATGATTTTAGAAACTGAAATCGGCTCAATCGGACTAGCACGGAGGTCAAATCAATTTTGTACGTCATATCGCGTACTGATACTGTGATACGTACATCAAGGATCAGGGGGTTACATTTCTCCCCACCTTACAAAAATTGTGTCCTCGCAATTTCCATTCCGGTGTGAGAACAACATTTCCAACCCCAAAGCTGAAATATTACGGGTCCACGAAACTTCCGCTGCTCACTCTGATATCGATAAGGAACTCGGGACGGAGAAGTATGGTAGTGAACAAATCCTAACGGATGGGAAGCAAGATGATGCAAGGAAAGCGAGAAGGAAATTGGATGTTCTGATTGACAACTGGAAGGAAGGAAGGAATACAAACGAGTCAAGGAATGAATTGTCAAGGTCATAGTATTCTTGTACTCGTTGCTGGACTCCCCAAATTCAGATACAGATCAGTTAATCTGAACCTGATTGTACTATTGGTAAGAGCCCGAGGATTGACCCAGGTGGTTACCCACACCAGGTGTGAAACTAGGCTCTGATACCACTCTGTAACGCCCCGTTTCTAACGATACGGAGACGTTATGGCGACGTACATACGCAAGGCGGAAAACCCCACGTACGTACGCTAAGCCTCAGTACAGTAAATAATCTCCATATATACCTGAGTTTCAGCATGAAATAAGTACAAGAATACCTGCAGAAGAGGTTAGCGATCATAATAGATATGAAAAAAGAGGGACAAATAAGATAACAGAAATAAATCACTAAAATACTTATGAATAATCCCGATGAGGAATTTCCCATGTGACTCCAAGGCACTCTCTGAAGCTATGGTAACTCGGATCTCCAACCTGGGCATGCAAACTCAGGGTCGTCAGAAAGCGACCTAGTGAGTGGTAAAATGAAGGAGGCAGTAATATATACTATAGTACTACAAGCATGATATTACTATAGATACATGATGGTGTATACCATATAATAAGCATATCATAAGCAGTATAAACATGTAAGCAGTAGAAATATATATAGACATGTCATCTTTTAATACCATCACTACCTAACCGGTTATGATCTGGTTATGTCTCTAATCGTATCCAGTTTATATAATATATAATGTCATCTAGTGGTGACGTGAAAGAAGTGTACATGCTAGTGACAGAAAATAGAATATATGCACATCTGCATGAAGAGTATGCCACTACAGAAAGTGTAACATGTATCGGGTAAAGTAACAAATAGACATGTAACATGATATCGGATAAATGATCAGGTACAATAAGAAGTACAACTTTACAATAGGAAACATGTATCAGGCAAGTCATGTTATTTATACAATAGTAGCAATCAGTACCACCTGATATTTTAATCAATCTCTTCCAGTGTCCCATACCACTGGCAGTTCATACTGGAGCCCGCACTCCAGTCGAACCCATCCGGACATGGGTACCATTATCCAAATGAGAGAGTGACCAAATAACAAGTGTTCCCGATGTCACTATTGTGTATACTGTTTTATTATATGTTAATTGGAAACCCATGGTCGAGGAGTTCTTATCGGGTGGGTGTATCCCGTACATACCCGGGACAACGGCCTTATCAGACCCCTGGCTGCTGAGACCAGGACCAGCCCGCTAGAGCTGTAACATGTAACGGGTATCTCAATGAGCTAAAACAATAACGGGATGCTCATGAGTAACAGACGGTAGCCAGCACTACCCCGTCCCCTGCAGTGGGACAAATAATGGATCCAGACATCCACCCAATATGATCTAATCAACCGTCAAGTCTCCCCCATACCAAAGTTATCTTTATGATCTAATATGTCAAGTATACAATGTAATAAGAACAACTACTGTACATGATACGGGCAACATGATTACAGGACCTGAGCTCTGTTAATAGCGTAGAACAATGTAATGGAAACGTGAACAATATAACATGAACAATATAACGGGAAACGGGAACAATAGATGTGAAAGTCCACATATAGCATATCAACAGCTCTCAAGTCCAGTAACGGGAATATCCATATCAGCAACAGGAAACAATATCCAGTAACGGGCATAACAATATCAGTCACGGGAAACAAACATATAACAGGAATATAACATGGAACAACAATACATGTAATATGCCTTGGGATCCATCTGACAAGACTAGTGAAAACATGCATGTGTGACCGTGATATGTAAACATGCCGTGTATGATGATATGTATGATGATAATCATATTATGCAATGCGTTAGTCCGTGCTTGGTATATCCATGTATTAGTGGAACATATATGTGTCGCAATAATCCGTGTAATACATCGGTGTATCAGTAACATGTCATAACAGTGATCCGTATATTGATGATATCAGTGCAGGACCTAACGGTGTCTAGCAGTCATGTCTAGTAACAGGGTAGTGTCATCGAGTATCGTGAATCTAGTTGTTCACTAATTATACGTTAATAATTAATAGTTACTGTCTTTTATCCATAATCGATCTATCAATCAATGTCATGAAACATGATAAAATATAATTTATAAAAGAAGAACACTCACAAACTAGTCACGGGAAGGTAGCTCTCTTTCCCATGATCGCAACGGATCCAGAATCGTTCAAATCGGAGTCCGGATGCTCCCGATATCGCCCGAACGCTAAAAATAATAAAAAGGGATTAAATATGCAAATAAAAATATTAAATGCAAATACTAAAACGTAGCGGGGGGTTTTATACAAAATTACCTTTAATGGGTTTTCGGAGCGGGTTTGGGCTTATAACGGGTCGGGTTTGGATCCTACCCAAACCCATCACTTAAATGAAATGGGTATGGGTTCTCGGTTATTGGTTAATGGGTAGGGCTTATGGGTAACAGGTTTCCAATCAACCAATAGGACTTAAAATAGTGGGTTCGGGTGTGAACCCGAACTCAACAACACACACACTCACACACACTCACACTCACACACTCACACACAGCACACACTCACTCACACTCACACAGCACACACTCACACTCACACACACACACTCACACACACATACACTCACTCACACACACACACACGCTCACACGCACACACACACAACAGCAAACATACACCACCACACACACACACAACACACACACAAAACACACACCACCACACACACACACACAATCACCTACAGCAGCAGCAGCAGAGGTGCTGCTGCTGCTGTGGGTGCTAGGGCCGGCCAGCGCCGCTGGCCGGCGGTGGAGGAGCCCACAGGCGCAGACCGGCGGTGGAGGAGCCCGCGGCGGCGGGCCTGGCCGCCGACGGTGAGTCTGGCTGAGGAGAGTGAGAGAGAGAGGGAGTGAGAGAGTGAGAGAGAAAACAGGGGAAAAGAGGGGCAGCACCCATGGCCGGAGACGGCGACGGCCAAGGCCGGGCTGGGGCGCGGCCGCCGGCCGGGCACGCACCTGCGGTGCGTGGCCGGGGCAACGCACGGCGGTGGCGCGCCGGCCACCGGCCGTGGACAGGCTTCGGTTGAGCAATGAGAGATGAGAGAGAGAGAGAGAGAAATTGGAGAGAGAGAGAGAATTAGGAGAGAGAATTAGAGAGGGAGTTAGGAGAGAGAGAGAATTTAAAGAAAGGGGATTGGCAGTGGGTTATGGCGGTGCGGGAGAAGGTGCTAGAAAAAGGAAGAAGGGAGAAGAAAGAGAAGAAAAGAGAAGAAAAAGGAAAATTAAAATAATATAATAATATTATTATTATTTTAGCCCAAATTCCGACCAACTCCGAATGATGCCCAAAAATTACAGAAAATAGAGAATATTATTCTGAGACGTAAGATGAAGATGGTTTTCAGAAAGTCAATCCTGTTTGCAAATTAAAAATCCCGGAAGGTGTCGCCGGTACCGGGCGACACCGGTTTGGCCGGATTTCGATAAATTCAGAAAAATCCCCAAAAATACCCCAACGTAGAGAATCCGATTCTAAAACACATGGTGAAAGAGGATTCTTGAAATATGACTCTATGTGTGAAGGAAAAATCGTAGAGCCGATTATCGGTATCGGTCGACACTGACTACGGAGATTTTCCAAAATAATGCAGAAAATTTCCAGAAAATCCTGAAAAATCTCAAATATTAGAAAATGATTTTAGAAACTGAAATCGGCTCAATAGGACTACCACAGAGGTCAAATCAATTTTGTATGTCATATCGCGTACTGATACTGTGATACGTACATCAAGGATCAGGGGGTTACACTGCTGCTGATGATTCTGATTCTGCTGCTGATCCTTGTCGTCGTCGACTTCCTCGACTTCCTCTCTCTTCCTACAACCTTCTAACCCAATAAATGTTTGATTGTTGATAATAATTGTAAGCTTGTCTTTAAGGCTAGTCGAGATAGAATGTTTACAGTTTTGAGCTTAATGATCTCTCTAATTATAATGTTGAGTGTTTAAGTGCTCTAAAGCAAGAAACATGGATTTGGCATAATAGACTCGGGCATGCAAACATGGAATCGCTTGACAATTTCAACTAGAAGTTTTTGATAAGAGGGCTACCGAAGCTTAGAATCCCAAAAGACTTGACTTTTGAAAATTACAAGAGAAATAAGCAAGTCAAGAACTCATTTCACCACAAGAAGACAGTGACTACCTCTAAACCCTTGTCATTACTTCATATAGATTTGTTTGGTCTTACGAGGACGACTAGTTTTGATAGCAAAAACTTTATTTTTGTAATTGTCAATGATTTCTTCCTATTACTTGGGTTTTGTTTTCGTCACACAAAAGTGATGCAAGTTTCATTTTTTTGCTAACACGTTCAGAGAGATATGGTCACTCTATTGTAAAGATTAGAAGTGATAATAGTTATGAATTTGAAAATAAAAATTTTGAAATATTTTGTGATGAGCATGACACTGCGCACATGTTCTCTACACCGAGAACACCGCAACAAAATGGTGTTATTGAACAAAAGAATCATATATATAAGAGATGACACGCATTTCATTGAATTCTTGTGATTTATCAAAATATTTTTGGGGTGAAGCCATCAGTACGACATATCATGTTTTGAATCATGTTTTGATTCGTCCTATTTTAAGAAAACTCTTTATTAACTCTATTATCAAAAATCTCTAAACATTTCATATTTTCGTATTTTTGAATGCAAATGTTTTACTTTGAATACCAAGGATAACATAGGAAATTTTGATGATATTTTTCTTGAATATTCTACTTCTAATAAGGCTTATCGTGTGTGTACAATGGTTATTGAAGAATCTATTCATGTTTCTTTCAAAGAGACTAATCTTTTGGATTCAAGAAAAGATGATGATGAGATATGTACATTACCGGAAGCATTGAAAAAGATGAATCTCGACATCTCCAATCAAGAAAATGTGACTTTCAATCCTCTCAAGAGTAAGAATCGGAAAATACTTCTCATAATTTGCTATGGCTTAGAAATTTATTAAAGACCATCCAAATGAGCAAATCATTGGTGACACATCAAGAGGAGTCAAACTAGAGCTCAAGCTAAAAAGAGCGTGGTAACCTTGCTTTCTTATCTCAAGTACAATCTAAAGATATATTTCATGTTCTTGATGATGAGTTTTGGTTTTCACCTTTGCAAGTTTCAAAAATAATTTGTATCTTTTAAAAGTGTTTTTCTAAATGGTTTTATTGAGGAGGAAGCTTATGTTGAACAACCTCCCTTTGAAAATTATGAATTTCTGAATCATGTTTTCAAATTAAAGAAGCTCTTTTAGGTCTGAAGTAAGCACCACGTGCTTAGTATGAAAGACTTTTAAACTTTCTTTATAAAAATGGTTCTGGTAAGGGTAGGATTGACTGTACCTTATTTATTAAGGTCAAAGGTAATGATATGCTACTCATGCAAATCTATGTTGAAGATATTATCGTTGGTGCTACTAATGAATCTCTCTGTGAAGAATTTTCATATTGTAAGCAAAAAGAATTCGAGATGAGTATGATGGGTGAGTTTAACTTTCTTTCTTGACTTAAAAATCAAGAAACCAAGAAGGTTATTTTTATAAAGCAAGAGAAGTATGCAAAAAAACTTGTGAAAAAGTTTAAATTGTAAGATGCCAAGACGATTGGAGCACCAATGAGCACTTCAACAAAGCTTGATAAAGATGAGAAAGGTAAAAGTGTAGACGTGAAAGCTATAGAGATATGATTGGTAATTTACTTTATCATACTGCTAATAGATCAAATATAATATTTAGTGTATACTTGTGTGCTAGATTTCAAGCCTCTCCTTAAGAATCGTATTTGCATGTGGTTAAGATGATTATTAGATATATTAAAAGTACATCTAGCTTTGACTTGTTTTATCCTAAACATACATCATATGATTTAATTAGTTATTGTGGTACGAATTTTGTCGGAAGCAGAGTAGACCGCAGAAGCACCAGTGGTGCCAATTTTAGGACATGTTTTTATTTTTGGTTAGCAAAAAACAAAATTGTGTGACTTTGTCCACAACGGAAGTGAAAGATATCGCTACCGCATGATTGAGAAAAACTTTGGATATTTTGGATTAAATTTTGATACTATTTATATCTTGTGTGATAATACTAGTGCTATAAATTTGTCCAAAAATTCTATCCTTTATTCTCGAACATAACTTATTGATGTGGGACACCATTTGAAAGATCATAGTTAATGTGGTGACAACAAACTTGAATTTGTGGACATTAGAATCAACTTGCAGATATTTTTACAAAACCATTGCCGAAAGATCAATTTTATTCTATCTGTAAGAAATTAGGTTTGTGTTCTCTTGATTCTTAAAATTGTTGACTTTCTATTATTTTTGTGATTAAATTTTGTTGTTTTTCTTGTTATTTCTATGAAAGATTTGCTGTTGATTTTTTTAATTTATGTGTATTTTTCTGAAAAAATTTTCAGCAAAATAGGTACTTGTTACATCCAGGTTGACCGCTGAAAGCTGACAGTCGATCGAATTTATAGCTAAACTTTTTGAGTTCAAAAGCTTTAAAAGAATTAATCAGATCGACCACCCAACTTGGTGGGTCAAGCCAATTGAAGCATACCTTTTATTTTTTTTTAACCAACCACAATCTTATCTTTACCCACTCTTCTCCAAATGTTACATCTCCAAACCAACCCAAAAATTTTCAAATTCTAAAGTTCTTGATTCACACTCAAAAATTTTCAAATCCTAATCAAATCAATTATTATTTCTCCCATCTCCGCCGTCTTTTGCACCATAGTGAGAGCGAAGCTACCCACAAAAAAGAAAATCGACATCGACAGCGAAAACATCTACAAAGATGAAGGAGTGCTTCTAAAAGAACTCCTAAGATAAAGCAAACAACCACCAAGCAAACCATCACTGCGAAAAGCGATCTTGAAAATATGTGAAGGATGAGAAAGAAAGTAAGGAGAAAGAGGAGGAAGAAAAGTGAGAAAAATCTTGATTCAGAGGAAGAGGTTGCTGCAAAAGAAGCAACTGAAGAATTAGACTTTGGTGATGACATTGACTTAAAAGGTCTTATCAAAGAGGGAGATCCAACTCTGACTTGTTTCATTAGTCTCAAAGCAAAGAAATTATGGATTATTTCAACCCCAATAAACTCCATCTTGGAGATGTGGATATCGATTCTCTTCAAACATACAATATTGGCGACATGTTTGCTAGTATAGGACTTTTTGTATTCTTGAAAGAAAAACTCTCTTGGTATCCCGATCTTGTGGGAAATTCTATGCAAACATGCAATGGAGTAGAACAAAATATGAAATTTATTATCTAATTGATGGAATCAAGTTTGTTGTCACCCCTAGCTTATTTGAGAAAGTTTTTCAACTTCCAAATAGTGAGGTAGAATTCTTTGATAGTTCCTTTGATGAACTTGGTTAGGATGTAGATGAGACAAGGAAACTCTTGCTTGGTAAGAGGCATAATCCATCTATAGACATGAAAACAAAGTTAAATGCTTCTTTATTAATACTACAATGTAAAATTATGGCTAAGATCATCATGCATAATGTTTTTCCTCAATGAGGACACTTTTGATGAGTGAGGAGTGATGCCATACTTCTCCTATATTCTCTTAAGAAGAACATTAAGGTGACTCTTGCACATGCTTTTGTGTGAAATTTGACGTGAGGTAAGGGCAACATTGGTTATGGGATGGTGTTGATAAAGGTGTTCAAGAAAGTAAAATCGACTTGATGTCAAAGACCCCAAGCAAATACAAGAGAGACTTCAACAAAAATATTTTGAGGAGTATGAAGCTTACATTGGTTCCTCCAAGTGATGAGTTATTTGTTATAGGAGAAGCTATTGAGGAATAACTCAAGAGAGAAGAAAAAGAAGAGTATCGAACTTGGAGATAGTTTAGAAGAAGAGGAGGATTGATACTGTAATGAGAAAGATATCTGAAGAAGAGTTGAAGAGAGAAGAAGACAATGAGAGAAAATAGAAGAGTGTAAAAGACACTAGTTGAGTTAAAGACTTTTCAGGGAGGCTCATGGCTAATGTTGGCTTTGTTGTCAGAGAAGCACAACAAAGGAATGAAAGTAGTTACTAACTGTTTCAAGACCCTATTCAGTGGGTTGGTATGCGGAGACTTGTGTTTGGACCTATCAAGGTCTTCACCAGCCACAGCAGCAGCAGCATGAGTAGGAGCAGCCTATGAAGGCAGATGAGCCAAGAAATGGGAGGGAGGATATGTTGAGGACCTCACATGACACAGGAGGACCCAACACTGCTAGTGGTGGTCTTAAAGCAGTGACATCTCTTACTGTTCCCTATAATCCAGTTGGTGAGTATCTTATACCATAGTTCATACTTCCTGAAATTTTTTCATACTAGACCCTGCCTCATTTTGCATATCCATCTCTTTTTGTTGTTGAAATCCAACTGCATCATTGGATACATAAGTTCCTTAAGCCTCTGCGCTCAAGATCAGGATGTGAATAAGACATACCTATGATGGTTTTCTTTTTGTGGTTTTAAAACTTGTTTTTGTTGGGATTTGGTTTGAACAAATAGTCCCACATCGGCTAGACGTGAGATGGTCTTGGGTATATAAGGATTTGGGCAGCTCCACCTAAAAGTCTAGCCTTTTGGGATGGTGCCCCAAGTCCTTCAAGTGGTATCAGAGCCATGCCCCGAACTTAGTCGTGTGTGTGGGTGATATTTACGATGTAGATCCCCTAATGGCGCAAAAGCGCAATGGGCCTGTCCACCCCACTGGCGCAAAAAGGCGCAATAGGCCCCTGTGAAGCTAATGTTGGGCTCTCGAGAAATTTGACAGTGGTGCTTCTTTGCAATGGGCGTGCCGGCTACCACGCGGTGTAGAGGAGTGACCGACTGCAGTGCTTCACATAAGGCGTGTCGTAGCCTTCAAGCAGTGAAGAGTTGGATCTCGATGGAGCATCTGATCTTCCAGTGTGAAGATAATTGAGCTTGCAGGGAGACTCTTTGTTCGAGGGGGGATTGTTGGGATTTGGGTCGAACAAATAGTCCCACATCGGCTAGACGTGGGGATAGTCTTGGGGGTATATAAGGATTTGGGCAATTCCACCTAAAAGGTTAGTCTTTTGGATGGTGCCCCAAGTCCTTCAGTTTTGATCTGATGATGGTATATAATCTTGAAACAAATATATCTTTTGACCAACAGTTGTCTTGATATTCATTGTATCGGCTTGTATATTTTAATATTTACACAGTTGATGGGTTGTAATAGTTTATTTAGAAACTATTTATGCTTTATTTATATTTGATCTATGCGTTTGGTGGCTTTAGTATTTGTTTGTCTTTATATCATTTTTTATATCTCATCCCCTCTTGATGATGCCAAAGGGGAAGAGAACTTGAGTAATTTGAGTTATTTGGTGATATTTGGTGACACATGAGACTGGTAATACATAAGATAGTTATCTAAATATGCATGTTTTTGTCCATTCTTGTGCATGAGATACACACTTAAACTTGTAATATATGTCTCTTGTGTACTCATTCAAGTGTGTAGATATATGTATGTACTATTTTGATGACCTTTGCATACATGTATGTGATTTATGAGTTTGTACATGTTTTGTACAATTTAGAGTTTTGTAAAGCTTGCATATACTATATAATGTTGGAATTAATAATTTTAGCAAGTTTGCACATGCTTATGTGTGATATATGATATATCTTGATATATTTGTGATACACACATATATTTGGTGGTATCTCCTTACAATACATGTTTTTAAGTTTTACTTGTGATATATCTCTTGTGCACTATGTATCAGTGCATATATGCAGGAAGAGCTTTAGTATTCTTCTCTTTTTCTATGTGTGATGCATATATGTAGGGGAGCCATGAGACTGACAATTAATTATAGTTTTATGTATCTTAATGAATTGTCATCATTAAGGGGGGGATTATTAGCCATATTGTATTTTTTGTTTGATTATGACCGCTTGTTAAGCTACCTCCGCGCTAACAACTCTTACTGTAGTTTTCTTGTATTTTGATTTAGGTCAAAGTATTTGGATGAAGGTTAGATGGATCAGAACTCATATTACAAAATCATAATAGAGGTGATGACAAAGATCTAACTTAAGATATTCAATTTATCAAGTCAAATCAATTGGAGCTAGAGTGATGGGTCAAAGATTGCTATATCTTTTAAAAATATTATACGAAGTAAGAAGAATTAAAGCAAAAATTTAAATTAGCACTAATTTGTATATTCATACTTATGCATATATATTTCAATTCTGAATTCTAGTATGATTTCCCTCAAAATTTTGTTTAAAATGCCCAAAATTCTTTAAATTGAATTTGAATTTTTTTGGGCCTATACATTTGGCTTTATGCCTATTGGAATTTATACAAATTATTTATTTTTTTGAAGGCATTTAATCAAAATTTGTGAGTTTGGGGTTTTTGGATCGATCACTAGAACACACATGTCAACCCAATGGTATCGCTTGAAATGTATAATAGCAAACTAGCGACAACGGATCGACCGCCACCACGGAACGGTCGACCCAAAGTTGACTAAGTGGCTTGAGATCTTTGAGATCCACACGGATCGGCCGCCAATTCATCCGTCAGTTCGTGTTTCAACTTCAACGCTCTCGGGGAGGGGTCGGATCGATCGCCACTTCGTATTCTGATGCCAGAGTTGCACCCCAACTTTCTGTTAAGCTTGGATTGGCCGCCATGTCGACCGCCCAGTGCAAAAATTCAGTTTTGGATTTTTCTACGATTAGTTGCTGGGTTGATCTGACTTTCGCTAATTTTGAAAAAGTGAGAACTTTTGAAAATTTATTTCAATATTTTATTTGGTATAAAAGTCAAGTCAAACCAACAGTACATAATTTTTTTAACCATTGCAATTTTCGAATTGCAAACAGGTCGATCGCGATTGAAATTTTGAATTTGGTTTTGCTCTTTGCTCCAACGGATCGACCGAAGCATTCTGGCGGTAGACTGGATGTGTGCAGATTTGAATTGGGAGAAGATTTGAACTTCAATTTTTTGGGCTAAACTTGCTTTCGCCTAACTTTATCTTTTCCTACCTATAAATACTAGTTTGTTATATCTCTTACTAACTTTGCATATTAGAATTCACTCAAAAGAGATCTTGAGCAAATAACTTTTGAGGAGCTTATTTTTCTTATTCTATTCAAAAATTTAAAAGAGTGATTCTCTTGTGCTTTAAAGTTCTTTGATTGAGAAATTATTTTATAGTTTCTTTATTTCTCTCTCAATCATTCCAAGTTGTCAAATATTCTAGATCTAAAGTTTTCATAGTGTTTATTCATTCATCTAGATTTATAGTGCTAAATTAAACTTGATCTTAATTCTTCTTACTACTAGTGCCTCAAAGTTGTAATTTTTATTTGAGATTTGTGTTTTATTGATTATCATCTTGTTAGAGAACAAACTCATTTTATGAAATTGTGTTGTGAGAAAATTTAACCACCTAGGAAATGTATTGGTGTAAGGTTTAGACTTCTAGCCGCGAAAAAAGTCGGCAAGTTCTATAGTTTTACCCACAAAGAAAGTAATTGTAAATGTCTAGGCTTCTACTTGAAAAGCAAATCGATTGTAAATGTCTATGTTTTACCCGGGAAGGAAACAACCAATTGAAGATTGGACTGAAATCCTAGAGAAGAGGCCTCACTTTTACTATTTAAGTTATTGGGTTCTTCATATAGAAAAATAAAGCGTGACTACACAAAAATATTTAATTTATGTGTTGTATAAACAGAGCACGTCTCATTTTCTTCTTTTAAATAGACATTGTGAAGTCTTAATTACTTTCAAAGTTATTCAAATTGTAATACATTTCAAAGAGTAGCTGAAATCGTTAACAAGATTAAAATGTCAACCAGATACATATTGTATAAGGGTGTTAAAATGAGTTACTATGCATACCTTTGAGTGGAATGCTAAACTACTAACTGCTAATATTGTGGAGCTACAATGGTTTTTTTTTTTTTTGTTATAGCTTAATTTAGTACCTCACATGACATCTTTCTTTGCTATTTTATATTATTTTCATTGGTAACCTCTCAAACTTTTAATATGTAAAATGTTGGCCTTGTAGAATACATGATTGTTAACTTGTAGAATACATGATTGTTAACTTCTGGTTATTCAATTAAGAGAATCATACAAGTGAGAATATTTATTGTGTCGGTTATGTTCTACATGTGCTATTGATCCTGTTACAAAGGATATTGTAATTCATGTATATTATATAATATGTTCCATGCCTTGTG
The DNA here is from genome assembly GCA_038442645.1 of Agave tequilana. Lineage (NCBI taxonomy): Eukaryota > Viridiplantae > Streptophyta > Magnoliopsida > Asparagales > Asparagaceae > Agave > Agave tequilana. The sequence continues at coordinate 244,856 of JAVJIF010003143.1, read as the reverse complement.
AAAATCTAGGTGTCGTGTAGCATGAAAGTTCATTTATATATCCTTTATTTGTCAATTTTATTATATGAGCTACATTGGTTGAATGATAGTGTGATGTCTTTTATTATAACTTATTTCTATTTCGACTTGTAGCCTAGGATAAAAACTTGATTGAATCTGATGGATAGAGCATGTGTTTTTCATCTACAATAAGATGCCACTTTTCCTCTGTTCTATTAAAAAATGTTTTCCAAGCTAAAATTCTTGTTATATGCTATACATGATAATATGAATTTGATCATCCAAAAGTTAGGAAATGAACTTTTAAGTCATTAGGCAAAAAATGGAGAGAGTGGAATGGTACTGGCAGGGTCTTGGATGTTGATCCAAGGGTTGAAGAGGAGAAATTGATGCATATTATATCCCATTGGAGGTTCAAGTGAGCAAAAATATTGTTTCTTTATTTGTCATTTGTCTCTTTTTATTGTAGTTTATGTCTTTGCTATTGGTCATGCCTTTTTTTAGAAAAGATGAAGCACGCTTTGGGCACAAAGAGCATCACCCTTCGTAAGTGTTATGTGTAATTTCCTAAAGAATTAATCCACGTACCAAATTTATGGAGATAAAAAAGCAAATCACAGAAAATTCACCGCAAACACAGAGAATTACATGAAAACTCAAATGGGAGAAAACCATAGGGAAAGAGAGATATTCCACTATGATAATGGCAGTTACAATGGTGTTCTCTGATGTCTAGGATTTCTGAGCTTAATTGAACGTCCCCTTTCATGTTGGAAGGAATCTACTATTTATACATATAGCATCTGTTAGATGAGGTTGCAGAGTCCAACTTCGTTTAAATAGTTAACCGCTTATCCTAGGGGTGATTAGAGCTGAACATTCTGGTTTGAATTGGTTTGGCGAGAGTTCATCTCTATCAGATTATCTGCATCTAGCTTCTGATATGGTTGATTGTTCCTGAACTGTAACAGTCGGGTTCAAATGAAGATTTGATCTGGAGATATAGGCGCTTGTAACTTACTCTATCTCTATCACATAACCGTTTGAGCTGCTTAGACTTTGAATCAAACAAGGACTCTCGCTCGAAGGTTTCTGGAAGTGATCACGTGTCACGCGCGCTGCTTGGGTGTGGATAGACACGTGACGTGATCTCGAGGAGGTCGAAAACAGACTACAGATGCCCCCTCTTCATTCCTCTTTGTAGGGGGTCGAGAACCTTCCCTCAGGAGGTATAGGTTCCCAGAAACTCTGAGAGATGGAGAGGGGAGCAGATAGAGAAGGAAATTTTGGACATGGATTTGAGTAAGTTGCTGTCGTTTCAGTTCTTTTCTTGTAGTGGAGTGTCTCGTAGGTGCAAAACACCTAGAGGAGGGGTGAATAGGCGTTAATGCTAATCTAATGATCTTATTAAACAAATATGAATAAATGATGCAACGATCACCCAAAACAAGACTAAGAGCCGAATACCGGTGAAGGGCTCTGAACCCCTTCCTAGTGATTCCTCTAGATAAGAGTTTGAGGTGCGTATTGCAATCTTGTTGTATGAGTAATGATCGACAATATGGCAAGGAATGGAATGAATGCAATGTTGAAGTGCACACAAAATTATCACAAGTTAGAAATAAAATGCTAAACACAAGTAAGAAATGAAGAGCAATAAAGGATAGCAAAGAGTAGAAATCAATCGCAAACACAAGGTATTTGTTTCAAGGTTCGAGCCATCGCTCTACTACCCGCCTTCACCGCCGTGAAGGGTTTCCACTATATCCACCGAGGATTACAAGGTCTACCGAAGACCGGAGTACCAAACTCCACAATTACAAGAGGTTTACCGAAAAACGGAGTACCGAACTCCACCAATCCAGTCCTCTACCGAAGAGGACTCACAAAGCAAGAAGAACAAGTAACCAAGTGATCAAACAAGGGATCACAAACTTCTCTTTACAACTTCCTTATAGAGTGAGGAGGGTTTTTGGCTCAAGAAGGATAGTGAGAAAAACAAACTCAGTTGTAAATGAAAGTAGTTAGAAAACACAACTGAAAACACTAGTCAAGAATGCTTAAAAGGAATTGAGAGCTTTTGAAACACTTTTCTTTCTTTTAAAACTTGAAAACAATGGGTATTTTTCTTGTATTTTGCAAATGACCAATCCCCTCTATTTATAGAAAATGGAGGAGGTCTAAACATGATTAAAACTAGGTAATAGGTTCAGAGAATAGCCCTCAAAATTTCAAAAAAAACTGACACTCAAATCCCAATCAATCCCCAGAAATCAGAAAATCAGAAACTAGCCGTTGGCGGCTGTCGGTCGACCGGCCCGGTTGACCGGCAGTCCAATTGGCAACTAGCCGTTGGACTCGGTCGACCGGTCGGTCGACCGGACGCCAAAGGGGAAATTTTGTATTGAACTGTCGGTCGACCGATCGGTCGACTGACAAGAAACAGAGAGCAAGTGGTTACAGTCGGTCGACCGACAGACGTGCACAAAACATGCACGCCTTGGACTCAAGGCTCGGTCGATTGGGCGGTCGACCGGCCTAGCCTGAAAAGGATCTGGTCGACCGGCCGGTCGACCGCCAGGCCTGAAACAGTTTTTGATATGGGATTTTTTGAACTTTGGAATTTTTCAAATAAATTTTGTAGGGATATATGGCTAAGTATCACGCTGAAGAGATAGGTATACATGATATAAACAAGATATAAAATTTATAAGAAATTGAGTCATGTATAGAGATCAAAGCATGAACTTAAAACAAAAATCAAAAATAAAACCGTATTCTTGAAAGTGTGTGTGTGTTCTTGAGCCAATTTACCACAACCTCAAACTTTAACAAACTAAGTCTTACATATATTCTAGGTGACTGCAAGACTTCAAGTGAGCTTCTTCATGATCTTGAATAGCTTGGTATTATTTGAGATAGCTTGATACTTTGAACCCAAAATGGACCGTCTTGAATCAAAATGATCTTTCTTTAGGGAAGTGCACATCACAAATCCATAGAACCCTGAAACTTACTTAAACACTAAAAATGATTAGTACAAATAACTATATATGTTTTGTAATCATCAAAACTTAAAAGCCAGTTGATTGTAACCTTGGGCCAACAATCTCCCCTTTTTTGATGATGACAAAACATAAAAGCTTGGAAGCTCCCCCTCAAATCATACTATGTATAAAAGAATGACTATATGAATAAATGAAAGACTATACATAATAGATATAAACAAAGAATTTAGAGAGAGATGCAAAACACATTATTCAAAATTCTTTTGTTAACTCAGAGGCTAAAACTCAAAATTTATAACTCCAAACTAACTTGTTATTATTCAAAAGACAAGATGCATAACTCCAAAATATAAAAACTCAAAAATTCATAACTCCAAAAATATTAGAACTCAAAAATGCATAACTCCAAAGTTAAAAATAACAAAACAACTAACTTTTTCTCCCCCTTTTTTGTCATACATCAAAAAGGGTGAACATTGTGTAAAAAAATTTCTTCATAAATCCATAATACAAACATTCAACTCACCACAAATAAAGAAAAATCTAGCATAGTCTAGTGGTTTTGTAAAAATATCGGCAAGTTGAAATCGGTAGAAACATAATCAATATCAATATCACCTTTCTCATAATGATCTCTAAGAAAGTGATACCGAATGTCAATGTGCTTAGTCTTACTATGTTGATTTGCATTTTTGTCATATGAATAGTACTAGTATTATCACAAAATATTTTAATATGATCAAAATGCAAATCATAGTCAAGGAGAGTATGTTTCATCCAAAGAACTTGTGCACAACAAGCTCCGGCCGCAACATACTCCGCCTCGTGGTTGAAAGGGCTACCGAATTTTGCTTTTTGGAAGACCAAGAAACAACAATTACCAAGAAATTGACATGTTCCACTTGTACTCTTCCTATCTACCCTACAACCCGCATAGTCGGCATCTGAAAAACTCGTCATGAAAAATTGTCCGGTCTTCGATACCACATAAACCATTTCAATTGTGCCCTTAAGGTATCTAATAATGCGTTTTACCGAACTAAATGGGACTCTTTAGGACACGATTGAAAACGAGCACAAAGACATATCGAAAACATAATATCCGGCCTACTAGCCGTCAAATACAACAAGCTACCAATCATGCTACGGTAAAGCTTAATATCTACACATGTACCTTATTCATCCTTGTCAAGCTTGGTAGTTGTTGCCATGGGAGTTTTGCTTGTTTTAGCTCCTTCAAGCCCAAATCTCTTGATTAATTCCTTAGTGTACTTGGCTTGATTGATGAAGATCCCATCCTTTCTTTGCTTGATTTGGAGTCCAAGGAAGTAGTTAAGCTCACCCATCATAGACATTTCGAATTCTTTCTTCATGCATGATTCAAAAGCTTGGCAAAGAGTTTCATTAGTAGAACCAAATATGATATCATCCACATAAATTTGAACAATAAGAATATCATTTTCAACATGTTTTGTAAACAAAGTAGTATCTATTTTCCTTTCTTAAAACTATTAGAAATTAGAAAGAAGAAAGTCTTTCATACCAAGCCCTAGGGGCTTGTTTTAAACCATAAAGAGCTTTGTCAAGTTTTGAAAACAAAATCCGGATGTGTAGGATCAACAAACCCGGGAGGTTGTTCAACATACCCTCCTCAATAAATCCATTTAGAAGGCACTTTACATCCATTTGAAAAAGCTTAAAATCTTTATAAGAAGCAAATGCAAGTGTCATCCGTATAGCTTCAAGCCGTGCTACGGGTGCAGAAGTTTCCTCCAAAATCGATACCTTCGACTTGAGTGTAACCTTGGGCAACTAACCTAGCTTTATTCCTAATAACATTTCCCGACTCATCCAACTTGTTCTTAAAGATCCACTTAGTATCAATGGTTGGTCTATCGTGGGGTCTAGAACAAGATGCCAAACTTGGTTTCGCTCGAATTGATTGAGCTCCTCTTGCATGGCTAGCAACCATATGAGTCGGCCTCGGCTTCGAGGATGTTCTTGGGTTCAAAATGAGAAATAAAAGCATAGTGTCCACATAAATCATGAAGTTTAGAGCGAGTGGTTACCCCTTTAGATACTTCACCTAAAATGAGATCCTTAGGATGATGTGGATTGAATCTCCAATCTTTTGGAAGAGATTGAGTAGACTCCACTTCAACTTCTTGATTTTTTATTTCCTTGAACCTCATTGTCTTGAACCTCTTTTCTTCATCATCCTTTGGCATGTCTTCAATAGTAGGTGAGTCCCTTAAAGTAGCTCTCTCCATATCTTCATTTAAACCATATATTTCTACAACATTCTTAACAAACACATAGATTCCTCAAACTTTACATGAATAGATTCTTCAATTGTTAAAGATGACACGTTGAAAACTCGATAAGCTTTACTAGTATTAGAATATCCAACAAAATTGCTTCATAAGACTTTGCATCAAATTTTCCTAAATTGTCTTTTGTATTCAAAACAAAGCATTTACAACCGAAAACCTTAAAGTAAGAAACATTTGGCTTTCTAGAAAAATAGATCTCAAAGATGTTTTTGAAGTATTTTTGCATAAGAAACTCGATTTGATATATAGCAAGATGTGTTAACGGCCTCGGCCCATAGATAATGAGGGAGACTATATTCATTAATCATTGTCCTAGCATCTCTTGTAATGTCCGATTTTTCCTCTCAACGACTCCATTTTGTTGTGGAGTTCTAGGACAAGATAATTCATGCTTAATTCCATGTTCTTCACAAAAAATGGTAAAGGGTAGGTTATTGAATTCACCTCCTCTATCACTTCTTATTCTTAAATGGAAGAATCTTTTTCCTTTTCAACTCTTTTCTTAAAGGCTTGAAAATATGAAAAGGCTTGATTTTTATGCTCTAAAAGAAAACTCATGTAAACGCGAGAAATCATCAACTAAAACAAATGCAAAACGATTCCCACTTAGACTTTTGGTTTGAGTAGGACCAAACAAATCCATATGGATTAACTCCAAGAGACGTGATGTCATGATATCCTTGATTGACTTGAAAGAGGACTTGGTTTGTTTCCCAAAGTTGGCACGCGTCACAAACGCGGTCCTTTTCAAAGTTCAAGCAAGGAATACCTTTCACTATTTCCTTATTGTTTAATTTAGATAGATGGTCAAACGAAATGTGGCCTAATCTTCTATGCCACAACCAAGAGTCATCATTGAGGGCTTTCAAACAAGTAGCATTGCAAAACATATTAGACATATCAATCATGTATACATTGCTTTCACGAAAACCGAAAATATACATGTGTTAGAATGTCTATCAATTACTCTACAAGCTAAATTATCAAAAACAACATCAAAACCTTTGTCACAAAGTTGACTAACACTCAAGGTTATGCTTGAGGCCATCACTAAAACAACATTTTCTATTAAAGGGGATGTACCAAGTTTAACATTACCAATACCGATGATTTTTCCCTTGGCATCATTTCCGAAGGTGACGGTGCCACCTTCATGGTATCTTGATAGGGTTGCAAAGTTGTTGATATCCCAAGTCATGTGCCTTGAGCAACCACTATCAAGATACCACAATCCCTTACGTCGTTGGGCCTTGGAAGGTACCTACATCATTTAAAAAATTCGTTGACTTTGGTACCCAAATTTTCTTGGCTCCTTGAAAGTTAGTATTCCGAACCCAAAATTATTATGTGAAGCATTAATTCTATTATAGCAAATCTAGCTACATGACCCTTACGGCCACAATATGTGCATGAAAATATCTTACCATACATGTATGCATGATGTGTGTGTGGAGTGTGTACATGTTTAGATTGTTTGACATGATGTAAAGGTTATGATTTATGAGCATGAACATGAATAGCATGTGAATGTTTCTTAGGGACTTGTTTCTTAGGAAACATAGCCTCTAGTCTATTCTTATCAAATTCACATCTTTTCAAAACAACTCCTAATGAATCAATTTCTCTTTTAGCATAGAAATTTTATTTCATTAACTTGAGAAAATTTACCTTTGCAAGATATTTTATAGTTGTCAAAATCCTTTTGTGTGGAAACAAGAGTTGAAGCAATTCATCTTTTTCTTTTGAAAGAGTAAAGACTTTATGATTTAAAGATTCATTTTCCTCTTCATTTTTAAATACTTCTTTTTAAGAAAATCATAGTTATGTGAAAGTTCTTCAAAGCTTCTCCTATTTCATCCATGGAAAGCTCACAATCAATAGGAGTATTGGGTATTACCTTGCTTGTGCTTTCATTTGCCATGAAGCACATGTTGGCGGTGTCGACATCCTCCTCGGATTCACTCTCAGAATCCCAGTACCCTTAATGCTTTCTTTTTGAATTGCTTCTTGGTGTGGAGGGCTTGACTTTATCCGGGCATTCCGCAACAATATGACCCATCTTCCCGCAATTGAAATAAATGATTTTCTTGTCTTCTTTACCTTGCCATTTCTTTTTGTTTTGGAACTTTCCCTTGTATATACATTCTCCAAACGTTCTTGACAAGAAGTGAAAGCTCCTCATCTTCTTCTTCTTCATCGTCTTCGTCGGAGGATGTGGAATGACTCTTGAAGGCAATAGTTTTCTTCTTGGAGGGAGCCATTTTCTTCTCTAGCTTTTCGTTCCATCTCATGGGTTTTGAGGTTCCCAATGACCTATAAGCTCCATCTCTTCTTTGTCATTGAGTTCTTTCAAGGTAGTGGCTTTGACTTCTCAAGATGGAGGAGAGCTCGGATGATCTTCCTCATCTTTTGATCGTTGTCAATAGCATCACCTAGAGAGGAAAGTCCATTAGTAATCTTAGTAAATTTTGCAACCATATCATCTATGGTTTCATTCTCTTGCATAGAAAAGTTTTCATATTGGGACCGAAGAAGGTCTATTTTAGCCATCTTAACTTGTGAAGTCCCTTATGAGTGACAAGCAAGTGAGTCCAAATCTCATGGCGGATTTGCAATAAATAACTCTAGATATATCATCATTAAGTGCTTGAAGCAATACATAATGTGCCCTAGCATTAGCATCAAATTCTTTTGTTTCTATATCGGACCAAGTGTCCTCATCACCGGTGGGTACACTAAATGGTTTGGTCACCGCCTTTGCAATCTGCTTCCTAGGGATTGCAAAAATACGTCATCTTAACTTTCCATATGGGAAACTTAAGGCCATCAAATTTAGGTGGGGTCTTAATACTTCGGCCATTTTTACTAAAAGTGAGGATGAAAAATGAATGAGATGATTAGCAATAGGATCTCTCTAAGGTTGTTAAGCCAAGAGCTTAGGGACCAAAGCTCTGATACCAATTGTAAAACACCTAGAGGGGGGTGAATAGATGTTTAATGCTAATCTAATGATCTTATTAAACAAGTATGAATAAATGATGCAACGATCACCCAAAACAAGACTAAGAGCCGAATACCCGGTGAAGGCTCTAAACTCCTTCCTCGTGATTCCTCTAGATAAGAGTTTGAGTGCGTATTGCAATCTTGTTGTATGAGTAATGATCGATAATATGGCAAGGAATGGAATGAATGCAATGTTGAAGTGCACACAAGATTATCACAAGTTAGAAATAAAATGCTAAAAACAAGTAAGAAATGAAGAGCAATAAAGGATAGCAAAGAGTATAAATCAATCGCAAACACAAGGTCTTTGTTTCGAGGTCGAGCCACCGCTCTAGTCCCCACCTTCACCGCCGTGAAGGGTTTCCACTATATCCACCGAGGATTACAAGGTCTATCGAAGACCGGAGTACCAAACTCCACCAATTACAAGAGGTCTACCGAAGACCGGAGTACCGAACTCCACCAATCCAGTCCTCTACCGAAGAGGACTCACAAAGCAAGAAGAACAAGTAACCAAGTGATCAAACAAGGGATCACAAACTTCTCTTTACAACTTCCTTATAGAGTAAGGAGGGTTTTTGGCTCAAGAAGTGTTGAGAAAAACAAACTCAGTTGTAAACAAAAGTAGTTAGAAAACACAACTGAAAACACTAGCCAAGAATGCTTAAAAGAATTGAGAGCTTTTGAAACACTTTTCTTTCTTTTAAAACTTGAAACAATGGGTATTTTTTCTTGTATTTTGCAAATGACCAATCCCCTCTATTTATAGGGAATGAGGAGGTCTAAACATGATTAAAACTAGGTAATAGTTCAGAGAATAGCCCTCAAAATTTCAGAAAAAACTGGCACTCAAATCCCAATCAAATCCCCAGAAAATCAGAAACTAGCCGTTGACGGCTGGAGACGGCTGTCGGTCGACCGGCAGTCCAATTGGCAACTAGCCGTTGGACTCGGTCGACCGGTCGGTCGACCGGACGCCAAAGGGGAATTTGTATTGAAACTGTCGATCGACCGATCGGTCGACCGTAAGAAACAGAGAGCAAGTGGTTACAGTCGGTCGACCGATCAGTCGACCGACAGACGTGCACAAAACATGCACGCCCTGGACTCAAGGCTCGGTCGACCGGGAGGTCGACCGGCCTAGCCTGAAAAGGATCCGGTCGACTGCCCGGTCGACCGCCAGGCCTGAAAACAGTTTTTGATATGGGATTTTTTTGAACTTTGGAAATTTTTCAAATAAATTTTGTAGGGATATATGGCTAAGTATCATGCTGAAGAGATATATACATGAATAAAAAGATAAAAATTTATAAGAAATTGAGTCATGTATAGAGATCAAAGCATGAACTTAAAACAAAAACCAAAATAAAAACCGTATTTTTGAAAGTGTGTGTGTGTGTGTTCTTGAGCCAATTTACTACAACCTCAAACTTTAACAAACTAAGTCTTACATATGTTCTAGGTGACTACAAAGACTTCAAGTGAGCTTCTTCATGATCTTGAATAGCTTGGTATTATCTTGAGATAGCTTGATACTTTGAACCCGAAATGGACCGTCTTGAGTCAAAATGATCTTTCTTTAGGGAAGTGCACATCACAAATCCATAGAAACCCTGAAACTTACTTAAACACTAAAAATGATTAGTACAAATAACTATATATGTTTTGTAATCATCAAAACTTAAAACCGGTTGATTGTAACCTTGGGCCAACAATAGGTTGTCAGAACCTTAAATGTACATCCCATCTGCAATCACGTCGGTCAATTTGTCACTACTTTTTGAGGATTCGCGATGTTCGAGGAAAGTGTGACATATCCAGCTCGACAGTTTGAGTCCGAACCATTGCAAATGTGTAGGCTGCTGATCGAGTGGCTCTTCGTCTTCTCTGAGGATTAGAATTCTGAATGGTTGACACTTAGGCCCATTTTCCCTCATAAATAGGCGAAACTCTTCAAGAGATATCTGAACTGCTTCTTGAAAGTTCTTATTGCTAAAATCTTTCATTGTTCTGCGAGCAATGATGTCTCCTTCCTTCTTTATTCGGTAGAGGAAGGAAAGAAAGAGGAAGGCAATGGTTGCTGCGCTCCTGATGTTCAGGAATCGTTTTGTCAAGGAGTTCGGTTCTCGTGATGGGCTCATCAACTAGTCTCAGCTCTCATGACGAGGTCTGACTGTCAGGAAGATTGGGAATGTTCTAATTTCTGCTTGGTCTGCATATCTAGATTCTTATCAGAACAGAGCAGGAGGTGGTTGAGACTTGACGCTTTTTCTTTTCTTGCAGCAAACATAAAGCAGGGAGCATAAGAGTGCTCGATGACGATTCTGATCTCTGGGGCTGGCCGTTTATTCTTATGGGATGCTTGTGCTTTGGTTGCCCCTCCTGAGTTAATTTTCAGAGTTATGATCTTGGCATCAGTAGTTTCTTCGCCTTGTAGGCTTTACTTTGTAGTCGAGGCGCGATCTCCCTTGCTAGTGGCTTCCTAGGGGTTCTCAGTGCCCTTGCCCTTCTGGCCTGGTGGATTGTTTGTTCAAGAGCTGTCTCCCCGGATGCTGTTGGGGTGCAGCTGATGGGGTATCTGATTTTTCTCTCAGGAAGAACATACGTATAACAGATCTTATATCATTCCTTTTAAATGTAACTATACTTGTAAGTGATGGATGTAATCGGAAAAAAATATATAATAAGGCATAGAATTTTTAATGAAAGCATTGTTTGGTCTTGCCTTATTTGGAATTGTGACTTGACTTATTGTTGTGTCTGCTCATAGAGCTGGTTTGATTTCAAAGCGTTTGGAATGATTGGGAGTGTAGTTCCCAAATGGAGTTCGTTCCCCCATGGTACATGCGAATGTACCTTAGTGGGGAGCTGCCAGCTTCGAATTGTGTTGTCATGTGTGGTCATCCGAGTACAATCCGAGGTGGACTGTTGACTCGCTTGGTGGCCATCGGGACATTCCCATTGTGGGCTGACTCCGGTCATCTAACGTGGGCGAGCCCCCATCTTTCAGGAGGCTCCTCAAAGGTCACCGTTCGAGAGGACACATATGTTGTTGACCTACTCGGGCGGCCATTAGGGTATATCCTATTATAGGTTGGCTTCGAGCATCTAACGTAGGCGAGCCCCCATCTTTCAGAAAGCTCCCCGAGGGGTCTCCATCAGGGTGAAGACCCACATAGGTGGTTGACCTACTCGGGCGGGCATTAGGGTATATCCCATTATAGGCTGCCTTCGAGCATTCAAAGTAGGTGAGCCCCAATCTTTCAGGAAGCTCCTGAAGAGTCACCATCAGGGTGAAGACCCATATAGGCGGTTGACCTGCTCGGTTGGCCATCAGGGTATATTTCATTATAGATTGGGCTCTGAGGATTCAATGTGGATGAGCCTCTATCTTTCAGGAGGCTCCCCGTAGGGTCACTGTCAGGGTAAAGACCCATATAGGCGGTTGACTCACTCGGGTGGCCATCCGAATAAAGCAGGGGCTCCCTGAGAAATAGCCACATGGGCTGTTTTTTTCTTGTAACTATCAGGATAGGACCCATATAGGTTGTTGACTCACTCAGATGGTCGTTAGGGTGAAGACCTTGATAGGTTGACTCCGAGCAGCCATTGTGGGTAAGTCCTCGTCTTTCAGGGGACTCCCTGAGGGATAGTCGCATGGGCTAATTTTTCTTATAACCATCAGGGTAGGACCTGTGTAGGATGTTAACTCACTCGGTGGCCGTCAAGGTGAAGACCCATATAGGCTAACTCCGGGCAGCCATTTTGGGCGAGTTCTCATCTTTCAAGGGATCCCCGAGGGATAGCCGCATGGCTATTTTTTCTTGTACCCATCAGGGTAGGACCCATGTAGTTTGTTGACTCACTTGGGTGTTTGTCAGGGTGAAGATTCTTTAGGCTGACTCCGAGCAACCATTGTGGGCGACTCCCCGTCTTTCAGGGGGCTTCCGAGGGATAGCCGCATGAGCTATTTCTCTCTTAGGCGTCAGGGTAAACCCATGTAGGCTGTTGACTCACTCAGGTGGCCGTCAGGGTGAAGACTCGTATAGGCTGACTTTGAGTACCCATTGTGGATGAATCCCTGTCTTTCATGGGCTCCCCAAGGATAGCTGCATGTGTTATTTTTCACTTTAATCGTCAGGGCAGGATCCATGTAGGCTGTTGATTCACTCAGGTGACCGTCAGGGTGAAGACTCGTATAGGCTGACTCTGAGCAGCCATCATGGGCGAGTCCCTGTCTTTCAGGAGGCTCCCTGAGGATAGCTGCATGAGCTATTTTTTCCTTGTAGCTTAAGGGTAGGCCCGTGTAGTTTGTTGACTCACTCAGGTGGCCGTCAGGGTGAACCCCGTATAAGCTGACTCCGAGCAACCATTGTGGGTGAGTCTCTGTCTTTCAGAGGGCTTCCCTAGAGATTGTCGCATGGGCTATTTTTTTCCCTTTGTACCCATCAGGTAGGACCTATGTAGGCTGTTGACTCACATCGGGGAGTCATTAAGATGAAGACCCGTATAGTCTGACTCTGAGCAGCCATTAGGGTAAGTCCCTGCTTTTCAGGAGGCTCCCGAGGAATTGCCGCATGGGTTATTTTTCCCTTATAGCTGTCAGGTAGACCCATGTAGGTTGTTGACTTACTTGGGTGGCCGTCAGGGTGAAGACCCGTATTGTGGGCGAGTCCCGTCTTTCAGGGGGATCCTCGAGGGATAGTCGCATGGGTTGTTTTTTCCCTTGTAGCCATCAGGGTGGAACCATGTAGGTTGTTGATTGGGCTAGTCGTACTTGGAGAAGACAATGACATCAAAGTAAAAGAGTCTGCATAATTTTATGGATATTCCAAGTAAAAGAGTCTGCATAATTTTATTGGATATTCCATGGTTTTAACACGTAGTATTTTTTGGGTGAGAATAACTCTGTTGCCTGCCAGGTGTCTTCCTCTCCTAATGGTGCTGAAGAGCGAATGCTTTAGTCGACGGTCACGGTCGGGGTTTCTCCAACCTCAGGATCTTTCTCCAATCGAGGATGAACTTACCCAGGTATCCACATTGCACTAGGTCCTCGAGGTATCTTTTGAGGATCCCACAAAGCAGGTGGCGTGTCCTCGACTGCTGAGAATAGAACAGTTCTCTGCTTCCAGGGAATCTGTATCGTGATTGGTTGTCTTAGTGATTATCACCTATGGCTGATGCTTGATGTTGTGAAGGATCTGGTCAATCGGCAGCTTTAGAGGGTGAAAATTGAGGTGTTCTCGATCTTCGTTGTTGTCAGGGTAGCATTCTTGTTGTGAGTCACGGCAAAATATTCCCTTGCACGCTTCTGCGAGCTATCAGTTTGAAGGCTCTCGGGTCCCCAGGCGGGAGGTACTTTGGAGCGCATTTTGTTTAACTTAAAACGTAGTTCGATTGAAGCTATGGGATGTTGGTTGACCTCGAAGGGGTGCTCACCTAAGTCTCCCTGGCACCCAACTCAATGATTCGTTGCTGTGCCTCTCGAGAACTTTTATATGCGTGAGCAAGTGATGGTTGACCTGCGTTACTGCCTCTCGCTTGCATTCTGCGGTATCACAATTGATAGCGACTAGTTCTCGCTCGTGGTCGGTCTTTGCCGGTGTTCGCCCAACAACCGTCATCACAGGTCTATCACCATCTGGACAAGTTGCTCAAGGAGAGAACTGATGGATTGAATTCGTCAGAAACATTGAGATGTGGCATTCTTGTGCGCTATGGTCATTTTGAGAAGAGTATTGGATAGGGAGAGACCTTGAGTATGATTCAGAAGCTCTCAATGAAAGCAGCAAATAATGTGGGGTAATTTCCTAAGGAATTAATCCACACACCAAATTTTTGAAATGGAAAAGGCAAATCATAGAAAATCCACCGCAAACACACAGAATACGGGGAAACCCAAATAAGAGAAAATCACGGAGAGAGAAATTTCACTATAATAATGGCGGTTACAATGGTGTTCTCTAATGTGCTAGGATTTATGGGCTTAATTGATCGTCCCTTCCATATTTGAAGGTATCTACTATTTATACAGGTAGCGTCTGTTAGATAAGTTGCAAAGTCCAGTTCTGTTTAAACAATAAACTGCTTATCCCAAGGGCGTTAGAGCTGAACATCCTGATTTGAATTGGTGTGGCGAGAGTTCATCTCTATCAGATTATCTACGTCCACCTTCTGATGTGGATGATTTGTTCCCCAACCGGTAATGGCCGGGTTCAAATGAAGATTCTCTATCTCTATCTCATAATCGGTTGAACTGCTTGGAGTTTGAATCGAACGAGGACTCCACCTTAGAGGTTTGGAAGTGACCACGTGTCACTCACCTGCTTGGGTGCTGGATAGATACGGGCATGATCTCAAGGAGGTCAGAAACTGACCACTACATGAGAAAGAGTAAAACTATTTCGTCAACTTCTTCATGATTGCACGTAGTATATGGGAATATGAATATTCAGATTTTTAGTTAGTCTTCAGATTCCTTTTTCTTCAATTTTGTAGTTGGACTACAAAATCTCATGCAATATGTAGGAAATGTAACCTGTAACTTACTTAGCTACCCCTACACTAACCTCCAGGATAGATATAGAATGACAACCGACTTTCTACACTTTATGTTTACAAACTGTGTAATTTGTCCTTAAAATTGGCAATGTATCTAATATCTGAAGAACTTTCACATCAGGACAAATTTATTGCTTCACAGAGACAAGCCTAGGTCAATGGTATAAAGTTCAAAACTTCAGTAGACTTAAACTCATTTTTCAAAAAAAGAAAAATCAAAAGAAAAATCACTGGACCTGGCATTCTGACACATGATTAGTTCAAAAATTTAGTATTGGAAATGCCATGCACTTAACGAAACATAAACACCCAATTCCTGTAAACACCTGGCAATAGTGAACCATCATCTAGTTCCTATTTAGTTGCACCTGGGGTAGTCTCCTTTTAGTTTATTTGAATATTTTTTTTCTTATGCTCTCTCATTGAGTAGATATATAAGCTAATTGAATCACCTGATTTTGTCCAACTTGCTTAACTTAGGATTCACTAAAAGTGATTCTACTTTTTGAGCTGTGATGTGCTAAAATTAGTCAAAGTATTTCTCATATTAAGTATATTCTTGTTGTATTAATAAAGCTCATAGACATAAAGTGCTGATCACTGTTCCTCATATTTCTTGTAGATAATGAGTTTAGAGACAACAAGCTGATCAATGGGCTACAAGTGGAGGACTCAGCCACTACTATGATGGACGCAAGCGTATTCTTGAGGAGGATAAAAAATTTTTATGAGAGGAGGATCAGTACTCAGGTGCTGCCTGAATTTCAGATAAATTTTTGAAGTTCTAAGTTTGTAATTTCTTAGGCACATTGAAATATTCTTGGGTATTGTAATTGAAAGTTTTTGGTATTTTCGTGATTTGTTTCATTGCAATTGATAGTTTTTGGTGTTTTTTGTAATTGTTACATTGTAATTATTGGCTTTATTCGAAATTTGTTTGTGGATAATCATATTTCTAGAAAGTGATTTCTATTATTTGTTGTTATTTAATTGATATTGCATATAGAGGCATTTTTATTTATCATTGTACTTTAGTTGATTTTGTTTCTAGTATGTAACGATACTAAAATATCTCGCTATATGTAACAATGTTTCAAGCAAAATAGCATTATATCATTCAGCTTATAGTGATATTTTTTTATAAATGTCATTGTGATGTTGCTATATGCTATAATAACAATTGTTGAACGACACGACGACATTAAAATGTCGCTATTAGGCCATTTTCATGTGGTGACTTAACCAAAACCAATTCTGGCATGGCTAATTTGTACCAAATCTAACAAGTTTGCTAGACAGGAGCTTTAGCTAAGGCAAGCCTATCTTCACAGAGTAGATTTCAAACAATTTGTAGACCCTCTTAAAATCTTGGTTCAAATGGAACTCAGGAAATAATCTAGTATATGAAGAAAACAAAAAAGTTCGACAAAAAACACTTAAAAAATAGAGGTTACTCACTCTCGTGCGGGTTGCATCCACACGGAGGGGACGTCTAGCTTAGGAGTCAGAGCGACAGGGGCTTTCGTTTGAGAAATTGAGGGCACAGAGGAGGCAGTGGTCGGCGGTATTTAGAGCTCAAGAGAGTAATTAGCGGACGGTCATAGGACTTCTAATAGGATATAGAAACATGATTCCTAATAACATATAGAAACATGACTCCAAATATAGTAATTACAATATAATTCTTAATACTATCATAATCAAAAACTTTAACACTACCTCTCAAGCTGGAGCATAGATATCAATCGTGTCCATCTTGTTACAATGACTATTAAAACATCTCCTATAACAGCAGTCTCTTTGAGAATATTTTATTTGATAACAATGCGACCTTGATCATAATATTTTTTATTAATAATTTAAATAGAATACTGCGACCAAGGTCGCATTCTTATGAAAACAAGAACATAATCAATTGAAGCAGTGAAGAAGATCTCAAAGTTAAGTAATTAAGATGGTTAGAAGAGTGCGACCGAAGACAGCGACATAGTCGCAGTCTTATGTAATAACTGTCTTTTTGAAAAGTTTTGTTTGATAACATTGTGATCTTAGTCGCAGTATTTTATAACTTATTTCTGCGACAAGGTCGAAGTCTTTTTATTAATAAATTTTAATTGGACTGTGACTTTTAATTGCATTCATAATAATAAATTGTCAGATAAAATTGAATTCTGTAATTATAGTCGCAGTATGAATTTCATCTTCAAAGCATTTGTTTTACAAGACAGCAACCAAGATCTGACAGCGTGAGGAGACCAGAGAGAGAGACATATAAAAGGAAAAAAAATATAATAATAAAGAATATAAAACTAATACATCATCCAAGAAAAGACAAACGATAGGGATTTTTAGTAATTCAATTATTTTCAAAAGCGGGACATCATTTTAGATTATCGAATTATGTGGCCAATAATGTGCCACGTCACCGCAGGCTGAGAGGGACTCAGCCGTCGGCTGATGTACATTTTTCTCATATATATATATATATATATATATATATATTATATATATAATATATATATATATATATATATATATATATATATATATATATATGGGCTTACGTACCTCAGCCCGCAGGCTGAAGAGTTTTCTCAGCCTGTGGGCGTGGCAACATCACCGCCCCACATCTGTAATAATTTTGGCGGACAAAATCCTGTAAAATCCCGCCCAATTTAATGCCAGTCACCTTAACATTGTAATTTCCGAAAATACCCTCCCTCACAACTTTTTACCCGACCTTGGCAGCAGTCCTCAGAAAAAGACTGCGACCTTGGTAGCAGTCCTTAGAAAAGACTGCGACCGTGGTAGCAGTTCTCATAAAAAACACTGCGACCTTGGTAGCAGTTCTCAGAAAAAAGACTGCGCCTTGGTAGCAGTCCTTAGAAAAGACTGCGACCTTGGTAGCAGTCCTCAGAAAAAGACTTCCCGTGTAGCAGTTCTCATAAAAACACTGCGACCTTGATAGCAGTCCTCAGAAAAGACTGCGACCTTGGTAGCAGTCCTTAGAAAAGACTGCGACCGTGGTAACATTCTCATAAAAACACTGCGACCTTGGTAGCAGTCCTCAGAAAAACACTGCGACCTTGTAGCAGTCCTCAGAAAAGACTGCGACCGTGTAGCAGTTCTCATAAGTACTGCGACTATATTAAAAATCATTAAATATCAAATCAGATAAAAAAAATTAAAGAAGCATTCAAATTAGTTTCGTGATTTAATAAAATAGCATTCACTGTCTTTTACCGAAAAAAGTAGCTTTTCATAAGGGTATTTGGTAATTTAACTTCTTTCTATAAGCGGGCCGCAAGTTAGTGGGGTGCAAATTGAGCCACGTCCGCAGCTGAGAGAGTTCTCTCAGCCCGCGGGCTGATATACATTTTTCTATATATTATATATTATATATAATATATATATATATATATCTATATATATATATTATATTATATAATATATGAGAAAAATGTACATCAGCCGACGGCTGAGAGACTCTCAGCCTGCGGTGACGTGGCACATTATGGGCCACATAATTCGACAATCTAAAATGACGTCCCGCTTTTGAAAATATTGAATTACTAAAAGCCCCTATCGTTTGTCTTTTTCTTGGGATGATGTATTAGTTTATATTCTTTATTATTATTTTTTCTCCTCTTTATGTCTATCTCTCTGTGTCTTCTCACGCTGTCAGATGTAGATTTTTGACTTATAAAGAATATCGTTCTAAAAAAGCGAGAGCGGGATCAGATATTAATTTTAGTCGCAGACCTAAATCTCCAGCAACTATTTTGACAAGTTCATGTTCCCTCGGGATGTCAGCTTCAATATTTTCATCGTGTTTTCTCTTCTTCTTCTTTTAAAGTAGACCTATCTGAAATTTTTCATCATCAAAATATTGACCATTCGATTTAAAATTTGAAAGACAAGTAAATACACATAAATATAACCAATCTGGCAGAGATGCGACTGAAGTCGTAGAGAAAAATTATTTTAAAAGATGTCTTTTCATCAGGACTGCGACTTTGGTCGCATTCATAATAATAAATTGTCAGATAAAATTGAATTTTTGTGACCATAGTCGCAGTATGAAATTTCATCTTCAAACTATTTGTTTTACAAGACATCGTCCAAAGTCGCAGTCCAATTAAAATTTTTATTAAAAAGGCTGCGATCTTGATCGCAAAAATGAAAAATAAGTTCAAAAAGACTGCTATTACATAAGACTGCGACAATGTCGCAGTCTTCTAGTCATCTTAATTACATAACTTTCGAGACATTGTTCCCTGCTTCAATTGACTATGCCTCTTGTTTCATAAGAATACGATCGTGGTCGCAGTATCCTTTGGTGTTTACTAATAAAAAAATACAATGACCAAGGTCGCATTGTTATAAAACAATGCGACCATGGTCCCCAGTATCCTATTTAGATTACTTAATAAAAAAAATACTATGACCAAGGTCGCATTGTTATCAAACAAAACATTCTCAAAGAGACTGCTGTTACATAAGACTGCGACCGAAGTCGCAATCTTCTAATCATCTTAATTAATTAACTTACGAGATTATTGTCACTGCGTCATTGACTGCGACTCTTATTTCATAAGACTGCGACCACGGCCGCAGTATCCTATTTAGCTTAGAAAGGTCAAAAAATACTGCGACCCTAATCGAAAAAATAAAAAAGCTACAACACTGCGACCAAAAGTCGCAATGTAAAACAAAAATAATCTAAAAAGTGAAAAATAAATTAAAAAAATAAATTCAAAATTTTTCTTTTTAGAAACTGCGACTTCGATTGTAGTTTCAGAAAACAAAAAAAAACTGTTTCAAGTCGCGGTAATAGATTTTTATTGTGATTAAAACATCTTTTCAAAAAAAACTTGAACATAAGTGCGACCATGATTGCATTCTTTTAAATAAATTATTTTTCTAAAATTTAGTATCAAGACCTGTAATTATTTAGTTTGAAAAACTCAAAATTTTCCGATCTGTAATTTTTTTAGTGGAGGAACAGTTGTAGCAGGTTAAAAGTGAAACTGAGGGGTATTTCAGTCATTGGGCAACAAAAGTGTTGAGGGTCTCCTTTTACCGCCTAAATTTTTGACTTCTCTACGGCTAATATGAAGCCACGTCACATGCCGGCTGAGAACTCTCTCAGCTGGTGGCTGAGGTACAGTAACCCCTATATATATATATATATAATATATATATATATATATATATATATATATATATATATATATATATATATATAATATAAGAGAAAATGTATCAGCCTGCGGCTGAGAGAATTCTCTCAGCCTGCGGTGACGTGGCTCAATTTTGTCACCCCACTAACTTGCGGCCCGCTTATAGAAGAAGTTAAATTATTAAATATCCCTTATGAAAAGCTACTCTTTCGGTAACTTTCGTTATTGTTTATTATTATTTGCCCACAAGGCAATTTTTGGATTGTCAGATTTAGGTTATTATGTTTATTATTATTTCCCCCCCCCCTTTTTTGCCGCTCTTTATAGGATTTAGGTTATTGTTTATAAATTATTTACAGTGCAAATGTAAACAATGAACGACATTGCGACCAAAGGTCGCATAAGTCTACAGTGCAAACATAGACATCTGCGACCATGGTCTACACTACGACCAGGTCGCAATCATCTACAGTGCAAACATAAACAACTGCGACCACGGTCAATAATGCGACCAAGATCGCATAAGTATACAGTGCAAACATAACAACTGCGACCAGGGTCGACACTGCGACCATGATCGCATAAGTATACAGTGCAAACATAAACAACTGCGACCCGGGTCAACACTGCGACCAAGGTCGCATAAGACTACAGTGCAAACATAATCAACTGCAACCCGGGAATTAAAAAAATGACGTTAAATACACTGCGATCATGGTCGCAGGGACACTACAACGCATATTGAGACAACTGCGACCCATGTCGCAGTATGTAATAAAAAAAAGGACCTTTCATAACTGCGACCAACGTCGCATTCGTATAAAATAAAAGACCAAAAAAAAAAATTAAAACTCTACGATCTAAGTCGAACAGATCTGCAACTATAATTTTAACTACTGCGAACGAGTTCGACAAATAGTGTATGAAAAAAAATTTTGGCTTAAAAAAATATTAGCAAGGTCGCATACATATACATCGCTTTTTCAAAAATACTGCGACCATGGTAAAAAATAAAGGAAATGTTTTTACATTAGGTAAAAAGTTGTGAGTGAGGGTATTTTCGGAAAATACAATGTTGAGGTGACTGACATTAAATTGGCGGGATTGTTCAGGTTTTGTCCGCCAAAATTTATGACAAATTTGTGGATCTGATGTTGCCACGTCCCGCCGGCTGAGAGAGTTCTCTCAGCCGCAGGCTGGGTACAGTAACCCCTATATATATATATATATCACAATTACTTCTCATAATATGAATAAGACTTAATAATATATAAAAACAACCTTATATATATATATATATATATAAATAAATAAATATATATATATATATATATATATATATATATATATATATATATATAGGCTTACTGTACCTCAGCCTGCAGGCTGAGAGAGTTTCTCAGCCTGCGGGACGTGGCTGAATATAGGCCACACATCGGTCGCAGAGTGTGGGCGCAAAAAAAAATCAAAAAATCCCGCCTAAACAATCGTGAAACAAATTGACAAAAATACCCCTTTTATATGACGACTGCGACTTCTAGCATTGAAAAGTAAAAAAACATTCCATGGTCGCAGACTTAATACAGAATAAAGAATACCAGACAAAAAATGCTATCGTATAGCAATGCGACCTCCTTCGGTACTGCGACCAAATTCGCAATCTTCTTTCTCATGCCTTATGTAAAAGAAGTAATTAATATTATATCTACCGTGATACAACAACAGTCTAAAAAAAAAGAGACGCACTAATGTTAATCTCCGAGAAAGGAAAGATGTGCACCATACGTAATCTAAAGATATAGGCAAACAATTCTATAAAAAGTTAATTTGTACTTCACGTATTAAACCATACTCAACCGTCCCCTGTAACAATTATTGTTACTATTCATGTTCTTCCACAATATTTATCTTTATATAATGCTTGTAACTAATATATTATCTCATACCTACAGACTATATTTTTGTTCTACCTTTTCAATTTGATTACAAAACTTTCTTAAAAAAATTCATTCTTGAATCATGTCTTCCCCACCTTCTTCCTCTGATCACGTAGATTTCAACTTCAATCGTTCCCCAACCGGTCCTTTTTCCTCAGGATATTCTAGTGAATCTGATACCAGTCTGGACTTCACCCCTTTTGACTATCTAACTACATCAAATAATGTATAACTGATCCTCCTATTCATGAGGATGATGAAGTTTTCATGTGGGTTAGTGAGGAAGACATTATTCCTCTGCCACTTGACGGAGACATGCTTGATGAAAGCATGACCTCTGATGCTGTAGGCTCGCTTTCTCGCAGCAGGTCAGACGAAGAGCTTGATATAGACGATCCATTCTGGGAGTTTATCGGTGAAAAAAAAATCTCAAAAACAGGAAGATGATGAGGAAATAACTGATGAAGAGGAAGACCAGGAAAATGAAGACGACGAATCTGCTTATGATGGTGATAATGACGAGGATTAGGATTTCCTGATCTTCTGATATTCAACCAAATTTGTCTTCTTTAAAAAGCTTTTAATTCTCTTTTTTTGTAAGGTCTCTTTCTCACTGTATTAACTTATAAAGCTCTTTTTAATTACATATCCGCTGTTCTTAAACACAGCGACCTTAGTCGCAGTACTGCGATCATAGTCGCAGTCCCATGGTCGCATAATATATATAAAAAACCAATTTAATTGTTCATAGGAGTATCAGACAACATTCAGAAATTATACGAAGGAAAAATATTTGATGACTAACAGTTGACAATTATGGTCGCAATTACTTAATCATTTATCAGTTCCCAATGCGACTATGGTCGCAATAATGAACTGTTTTGGAGTTCAAAGTAATTTAAAATTATAGTGTATTAACTTTTAAACTGTTTTGGATAACTGAACAGTCACCTAGGAAGTATACAATTTTTGGGAAAAGATAGAAAATATATTTGAGAGATATTCACGTGGTCCGAGAGCTTAAACCTTTTGGAATTCCGGGATTAAAAATATATAAAGGGTTATGAGCAAAGGATTAAAAACATACTAAGTTATTTTTGCTCAAACTCGTTACTCTCACTGTTCGAAAAATACATTCAAAAAATGTCTTCACCATCACCACCGTCTTCACCGGAAAGAAGCCAATACATTCAAACAATGTCTTCACCATCACCACCGTCTTCACCGGAAAGAAGCCGATCATCAAATGATGATTTTATGTTTAGTTCTGAAACAATGTCTCGCTCTACTACGGGTCAGAATCTGAGCTTGATACAGACGACCCTTTCTGGGAGTTCATTGATGAACCAAAACACAAACATGAAGGAAGAAAGCGACGATGAGACTGTACCTGAAGAGGAGGAGAGACAGAAGACGAAAGCGATACAGAAGACGAAAGCATGACTCTTGACGACGAATCTGATTACGATGGTGATGACGACGATTAGAAGTTAAAAAATTGTATTTTGTTTTTCTTTTTAAATATATATAAATCTGTTTTCTAAAGTTAATTGTGTGAATTACATTTTTTACTACTATGTATTGGTTGAAATACTGCGACCATGGACGCAGACTTAATAAATACACTGCGACCTTGGTCGCAGTTGCTGGACTTTAGTCTTAATCAACAACAACACTGCTACCTTGGTCGCAGTTTCTGACCGTAGTCTTAATAAAATAAACTGCGACCTTGATCGTAGTTGTTGGTGTTTAGTCTTAATAAAATACACAGCGACCTTGGTCGCAGTTGCTGGTCTTTACTCTTAATCAACAACATCACTGCGACCTTGGTCGCAGTTGGTGGTCTTTATAAATAATAAACAACAACACTGCGACCTTGGTCGCAGTTGATGGCCGCAGTCTTAAAAAAATAATCTGCAATCTTGGTCGCAGTTGCTGGTCTTTAGTCTTAATCAACAACAACACTGCGACGAGGTGACACGTCACCGCAGCAGTTGCTTAGTCGCAGTTTTGGTCGCAATGTCGACCCTGGTCGCAGTTGTTTCTGTTTGCACTGTAGTCTTATGCGACCTTGGTCGCAGTGTCGTCTCTGGTCCAAGTTGTTTTGTTTGCAATGCATGACTGCGACCAAAGGTCGTAGTTTATTAAAAAATAAATATGCTTTTTATTTATGTCCACGCATTTATCTCCAGGCATGTGAAAATGATACAAACGATCTCTTATACAATAAGATTGAGTGTTACAATACAGCAGTACAAAGAAAACTAAACATTAAAAAGAGCCATTGTTGACTAAGAGCAGTAGTGTTATTGAGGTCTTTTTATTTATGTCCAGGTATTTATCTCCAGGCATGTGAAAATGATACAAAACGCTCTCTTATACAATAAGATTGAGTGTTACAATATAGCAGTACAAAGAAGATTAAACATCAAAAGAGCCCTTGTTGAATAAGAGCAGTGGTGTTATTGAGGTCCCCATGTATTAAAAAACTGTGGACGTCGAGGACCATGACTGCTTCTCTTGCGGACGACGAGGACCATGACTTCTTCCCTTGTGGACGAACATCGATCAAGTTCACCGGCCAAAATATTCTCCCAGAGGCCCAGCGAACCTGAAAAAGGACAATCAAGCTCTGGGTCATCTTCGTGCATAGGGTCATCTTCATCCATGGAGGCAGGCCCCTGTTAGAGACTCTGAAGAAGGCAGAAATTCTCAGAGCAATTGCTCTCAAATGAAAACAGTCTAATTATGGGCTGTTACAGGGAGAGTGTGAGCCCTATTTATAGCCAACCCATAATAACCATAATTAATGGTTCATTAATCAGAACCGTCGGCCTTAATGGTCTCCAACCGCCAGCACCGTTTTGGCATTAAAAGACATTAACGCCTAAACCCAATGAAGAGCCGACGCGTGGACAACAGCTTCGGGAAACAACGAATGGTGCGGGTTCGTCAACGTAGACTTGACGTTAAAAAGATCTCATAAAATCTTTATGACAGGTCGCATCTCACGGAGTGACTCCAAGTCGCATCAGACAACAGACAACTTTTCATTTTTCATTTAGATTCAAAAAAATGACTTAATCCAAAACAACACTTAATAAAATAACAACACGGCGACCTTGGTCGCAGTTACTGGCGGCAGTCTTAAACCAAAACAGCAGTGTCGACCTTGGTCGCTATGCATGTTAATCTAAAGGAAAACACTTACTTAACGTACTGCGACCAAAGTCGCAGTCCATGTAATGCAACCTTAGATTGCAGTTGCTGGCCATCTTTATCAATAATAACACTGCGACCTTGGTCGCATTTAACCATGTACACTGCGACCAAAGTCTTTGACTAAGGTCGCAGTTTAAATGTACAATGCGACCAAAGACTCTGACTACATTATATACAAAAAAAATAAACTATAAAGTAGAATTTTATCGCAGGCTGAAAACATTGATCTGAAAAGATTTTATATTTTCAAAAAAAAATTTATCCCAGGCTGAAAAGGAGAAACTAGATCTTTCAAAAAGAGGTAAAGAAATAAGGCGAAAAGTAATTTATATCCTATAAAGAGCGGCAAAATAAAGGGGGGAAAAATAATAATAAACAATAGAAAAAGTTATCATAAGGGGTATTTGGTAATTTAACTTCTCCCTAAAAGCGGGCCGCAAGTCAGTGAGGTGACAAATTGAGCTCTCTCAGCCTGCGGTGACGTGGCTCAATTTGTCACCTCACTGACTTGCGGCCCGCTTTTAGGGAGAAGTTAAATTACCAAATACCCCTTATGATAACTTTTCCTTATTGTTTATTATTATTTTTCCCCCCTTTTATTTTGCCGCTCTTTATAGGATATAAATTACTTTTCGCCTTATTTCTTTACCTCTTTTTTGAAAGATCTAGTTTCTCCTTTTCAGCCTGGGATAAAATTTTTTTTGAAAATATAAAATCTTTTCAGATCAATATTTTCAGCTGCGATAAAATTCTACTTTATAGTTTATTTTTTTTGTATATAATGTAGTCAGAGTCTTTGGTCGCATTGTACATTTAAACTGCGACCTTAGTCAAAGACTTTGGTCGCAGTGTACATGGTTAAATGCGACCAAGGTCGCAGTTTTGTTATTGATAAAGATGGCCAGCAACTGCAATCTAAGGTTGCATTACATGGACTGCGACTTTGGTCGCAGTACGTTAAGTAAGTGTTTTCCTTTAGATTAACATGCATAGCGACCAAGGTCGACACTGCTGTTTTGGTTTAAGACTGCCGCCAGCAACTGCGACCAAGGTCGCCGTGTTGTTGTTTTATTAAGTGTTGTTTTGGATTAAGTCATTTTTTTGAATCTAAATGAAAAATGAAAAGTTGTCTGTTGTCTGATGCGACTTGGAGTCACTCCGTGAGATGCGACCTGTCATAAAGATTTATGAGATCTTTTTAACGTCAAGTCTACGTTGACGAACCCGCACCATTCGTTATTTCCCGAAGCTGTTGTCCACGCGTCGGCTCTTCATTGGGTTTAGGCGTTAATGTCTTTAATGCCAAAGCGGCGCTGGCGGTTGGAGACCATTAAGGCCGACGGTTCTGATTAATGAACCATTAATTATGGTTATTATGGGTTGGCTATAAATAGGGCTCACACTCTCCCTTTAACAACCCATAATTAGACTGTTTTCATTTGAGAGCAATTGCTCTGAGAATTTCCGCCTTCTTCAGAGTCTCTAACAGGGGCCTGCCTCCATGGATGAAGATGACCCTATGCACGAAGATGACCCAGAGCTTGATTGTCCCTTTTCAGGTTCGCTGGGCCTCTGGGAGAATATTTTGGCCGGTGAACTTGATCGATGTTCGTCCACAAGGAAGAAGTCATGGTCCTCGTCGTCCGCAAGAGAAGCAGTCATGGTCCTCGACGTCCACAGTTTTTTAATACATGGGGACCTCAATAACACCACTGCTCTTATTCAACAAGGGCTCTTTTGATGTTTAATCTTCTTTGTACTGCTATATTGTAACACTCAATCTTATTGTATAAGAGAGCGTTTTGTATCATTTTCACATGCCTGGAGATAAATGCCTGGACATAAATAAAAAGACCTCAATAACACTACTGCTCTTAGTCAACAATGGCTCTTTTTGATGTTTAGTTTTCTTTGTACTGCTGTATTGTAACACTCAATCTTATTGTATAAGAGATCGTTTTGTATCATTTTCACATGCCTGGAGATAAATGCGTGGACATAAATAAAAAAACATATTTGTTTTTTAATAAAAACTACGACCTTTGGTCGCAGTAATGCATTGCAAACAAAACAACTTGGACCAGAGACGACACTGCGACCAAGGTCGCATAAGACTACAGTGCAAACAGAAACAACTGCGACCAGGGTCGACATTGCGACCAAAAACTGCGACTAAGCAACTGCTGCGGTGACGTGTCACCTCGTCGCAGTGTTGTTGTTGATTAAGACTAAAGACCAGCAACTGCGACCAAGATTGCAGATTATTTTTTTAAGACTGCGGCCATCAACTGCGACTAAGGTCGCAGTGTTGTTGTTGATTATTTATAAAGACTACCAACGGCGACCAAGGTCGCAGTGATGTTGTTGATTAAGAGTAAAGACCAGCAACTGCGACCAAGGTCGCTGTGTATTTTATTAAGACTAAACACCAACAACTGCGATCAAGGTCGCAGTTTATTTTATTAAGACTACGGTCAGAAACTGCGACCAAGGTAGCAGTGTTGTTGTTGATTAAGACTAAAGTCCAGCAACTGCGACCAAGGTCGCAGTGTATTTATTAAGTCTGCGTCCATGGTCGCAGTATTTCAACCAATACATAGTAGTAAAAAATGTAATTCACACAATTAACTTTAGAAAACAGATTTATATATATTTAAAAAGAAAAACAAAATACAATTTTTTAACTTCTAATCGTCGTCATCACCATCGTAATCAGATTCGTCGTCAAGAGTCATGCTTTCGTCTTCTGTATCGCTTTCGTCTTCTGTCTCTTCCTCCTCTTCAGGTACAGTCTCATCGTCGCTTTCTTCCTCTTCATGTTTGTGTTTTGGTTCATCAATGAACTCTCAGAAAGGGTCGTCTGTATCAAACTCAGATTCTGACCCATAGCGAGACATTGTTTCAGAACTAAACATAAAATCATCATTTGATGATTGGCTTCTTTCCGGTGAAGACGGTGGTGATGGTGAAGACATTGTTTGAATGTATTGGCTTCTTTCCGGTGAAGACGGTGGTGATGGTGAAGACATTTTTTGAATGTATTTTCCGAACAGTGAGAGTAACGAGTTTGAGCAAAAATAACTTAGTATGTTTTTAATCCTTTGCTCATGACCCTTTATATATTTTTAATCCCGGAATTTCAAAAGGTTTAAGCTCTCGGACCACGTGAATATCTCTCAAATATATTTTCTATCTTTTTCCAAAAATTGTATACTTCCTAGGTGACTGTTTAGTTATCCAAAACAGTTTAAAAGTTAATACACTATAATTTTAAATTACTTTGAACTCCAAAACAGTTCATTATTGCGACCATAGTCGCATTGGGAACTGATAAATGATTAAGTAACTGCGACCATAAATTGTCAACTGTTAGTCATCAAATATTTTTCCTTCGTATAATTTCTGAATGTTGTCTGATACTCCTATGAACAATTAAATTTGTTTTTTATATATATTATGCGACCATGGGACTGCGACTATGATCGCAGTACTGCGACTAAGGTCGCTGTGTTTAAGAACAGCGGATATGTAATTAAAAAGAGCTTTATAAGTTAATACAGTGAGAAAGAGACCTTACAAAAAAAGAGAATTAAAAGCTTTTTAAAAGAAGACAAATTTGGTTGAATATCAGAAGATCAGGAAATCCTAATCCTCGTCATTATCACCATCATAAGCAGATTCGTCGTCTTCATTCTCCTGGTCTTCCTCTTCATCAGTTATTTCCTCATCATCTTCCTGTTTTTGAGATTTTTTTTTCACCGATAAACTCCCAGAATGGATCGTCTATATCAAGCTCTTCGTCTGACCTGCTGCGAGAAAGCGAGCCTACAGCATCAGAGGTCATGCTTTCATCAAGCATGTCTCCGTCAAGTGGCAGAGGAATAATGTCTTCCTCACTAACCCACATGAAAACTTCATCATCCTCATGAATAGGAGGATCAGTTAATACATTATTTGATGTAGTTAGATAGTCAAAAGGGGTGAAGTCCAGACTGGTATCAGATTCACTAGAATATCCTGAGGAAAAAGGACCGGTGGGGTAACGATTGAAGTTGAAATCTACGTGATCAGAGGAAGAAGGTGGGGAAGACATGATTCAAGAATGAATTTTTTTTAGAAAGTTTTGTAATCAAATTGAAAAGGTAGAGCAAAAATATAGTCTGTAGGTATGAGATAATATATTAGTTACAAGCATTATATAAAGCTAAATATTGTGGAAGAATATGAATAGTAACAATAATTGTTATAGGGGACGGTTGAGTATGGTTCAATACGTGAAGTACAAATTAACTTTTTATAGAATTGTTTGCCTATATCTTTAGATTACGTATGGTGCACATCTTTCCTTTCTCGGAGATTAACATTAGTGCGTCTCTTTTTTCTAGACTGTTGTTGTATCACGGTAGATATAATATTAATTACTTCTTTTACATAAGGCATGAGAAAGAAGATTGCGAATTTGGTCGCAGTACCGAAGGAGGTCGCATTGCTATACGATAACATTTTTTGTCTGGAATTCTTTATTCTGTATTAAGTCTGCAACCATGGAATGTTTTTTTACTTTTCAATGCTAGAAGTCGCAGTCGTCATATAAAAGGGGATTTTTGTCAATTTGTTTCACGATTATTTAGGGGGGATTTTTTATTTTTTTTGGCGCACACACTCTGCGACCGATGTGTGGCCTATATTCAGCCACGTCCCGCAGGCTGAGAAACTCTCTCAGCCTGCAGGCTGAGGTACAGTAAGCCCATATATATATATATGTGTGTGTGTGTGTGTTCTTATCAATTTTACATGGTACCTGCAAGATAAACGTTAGATGGTACCAAACATAAAAGAACATATTAACCTTTAGGAGTCCAAATCCATTTAGAATTTGGTTTCTACCTGTTAGTATACACATAGTTGCAAGAATCACATATATCATGAATGTATGAAGCAATATATGTATTTTTATCATGAAAATTTAAATTCTTAGGAATCCATATAAACTTTGTCTTAATTCTTTTTGAAACATAATTAGACTTTCTTTTCACATATGGATTACTAACATATGAAGACTTTTCATTATATCCAATACCATAATGATTATCATGTGACAACTTCTGAAAAGATAATAAATCATTCAATTTTTCTTTTCCTTTATTGAACTTAGTCACATTTTGCAAAAGATCTTCATATTTCTTTTTGAAAACTGAAATATCTTTATCTAAAATAGAAATCCTTTTATTCAAAAATTCAGTTTCCTTTTTCAGAAAAATGTTCTTTTTTATAAACTTCTCATTTTCATTTTTCAAAGATGATATGACTTTTTTAAACTCATCTTGTTGAGAATTTATAGAAGAATATTGTAAAGCATAACATGAATTTTCTTTTAAAAGTTTTTCATTTTATTTTGATAAAACTTTATTTTTCAATTTTTCATTTTTCAGATCAATAAACAATTCATGAAATGCATCAGAAAGTTCAGAAAATGATACCTCTTCATCTTCTATGGCCATGTAACATAGGTTGACACGTTCAGTGGATTCTTCTTCGTCAGAAGATGAGGAATCATTGTTCTCCCATGAGGCTTCATAGTTTTTCTTCTTTCTGAATTTTTTGCTCATGTATTTGCCTTTATTCTTGAGCAATGGGCAATCCATCTTCATATGACCTGATTTATCACAATTAAAGTATTTGAATTTACCTTGCTTTAGAAATCTCCTGAATTTCTTTGAAAGCATTGCCATCTCCTCTTTATCGTCATTGGAATCGTCCGTATCAGAGGATGCATGGAAGGCAAGTTCTTTCTTCTTTGAGTGGTGTTGTCGTTCGTCCTTCTTTCTTTCTTCTAACTGCACTTCATATGCCATTAGATTACCGATTAGGTTTTCTAACGACAAAGTTGAGAGATCATTGGCTTCTTCAATTGCGGTTGTCTTCTTCTCCCATTCTGGTGTGAGTGCACGAAGGATCTTTCGAACTCTTTCGACTTGGGTGTAGTCCTTTCCAAGGGATGCTAGGGAATTGGTAATGTCGGTGAATCTTATTACCATTTCGGATATGGTTTCATTCTCCTCCATTTTGAATAATTCAAACCTGTGGACAAGAACAGATATTTTAGACTCTTTAACTTTACTTGTGCCTTCGTGTGTTACCTGAAGAGTATGCCATATTTGATGTGCAGAAGTGGCTGTTGACACTCTGTTGAACTCTTCTTTGGTTAATGCACAGAACAAGGCATTCATCGCTTTGGCGTCAAGGTTCACATTCTTCTTTTGATCCTCACTCCAAGCGCTGTAGTTGGTTGTTGGTTTGGTGTACGATGCTTCAACGATGTTCCAAAGTTCGTAGTTGAGCGATTGCAAGTAAATCTTCATTCTACACTTCCAATAGTTGTAGTTGGATCCGTCAAATAGCGGTGGACGTTGTGTAGAATGTCCTTCTTTGAATTGTGACGAAAGGAACTCCGTTGCCATCCTTGTTTGGTTGTTGACTTGAACCCGCTCTGATACCAAGTGTTGGTCCCGAGATGATGCCAAATGCGGAACTTTCTATGTTGACACTTATGGATCTAAAATACCAAATCAACACAAATACTAAACAAAGAAGGATTAAGTTAAACAAATAAATAAACTTGCAGTAAAGGAAATCAAATCTCAGAAAAGTTTAGACAAACGCAGACACGAGAGATTTATCCTGGTTCGGTTCTCGTGACCTACATCCAGTCCCCAAGCCACCCGCTTGAGATTTTCCTTTATCCTTGATTTTGTACACCCAAAATCACAACCATGCACACCACTTGACAAATCCCTTTTGCCAAATGTGTACACCTTCTCTACATCCAAGAGAAACAATCACCACCTTGTACAACTTGCTTCTACACCAAGAAGACACCCGTGTACAATGATTGCTTTGAGTATTACAACACTTTTCCTATAAGCCTTGGTACTGAATGTGTATGTGAACAAGGTCTAGTATAGGAGACAAACTTCAGAGGACTTTCACAATGGAAATTGACTTTTGGTGAAGAACTGAAGTGGAAAATTCAGTTTTCTGGTTTGGCAGAATTTTGACTTGAAAAACTGAAGATTTGGATTAATGTTTGGCCTTTGGATTAACTACCCTTTATATAGCTGAAGACTAGGGTAAGTTAGGGTAGTTACAGGTGCAATTTGAATGTTCAAACGTTGGAAAACGTTGCACAAAAGACCAGATAATAGAAACCGTCCAACAGTCAGAAACTGCCTATAGTCGACTTGCCTTTTGAGTTAGTCGACTATACAAGGTAAATTTCCTACTATAAGTCGACTAGGTTTGACTATAATTCGACTAGGGTAAGATACGTTGGACTGACAGTTTTCTGGATAACTGAATCAAGTCGACTGCAACTAACTATAAGTCGACTGGACCAGCTATTAGTCGACTAGGGGCCAAGGGTTAGTCGACTACAAATGCTATTAGTCGACTACATTTTACTGTCAAGTCGACTAATGCAGAAACAGAGAGTTGGATCTGTTTTGAACACAAGACTAGTCAACTAGGAGTTGGGTCAAGTCGACTACACAAGGGATTAGTCGACTTGAGATAGGTATTAGTCGACTAATGGACTATGATATGTATGTGTGCATCAAGGCTTTTTACATGCTATTTCATATTACAAACCACATCATATCAACTCTCTTTGGGACATCTTGATCATGTAGAACTCTTGATTCTTCGTGTGTTAGAGCTCCAAATGACATGCTTCACAAAAGTCTTCATCAAAACAAGTTTCAACAAGATTAGTTTTACATCATTTGGTATTAGAGCAACAGGTTTTAATCCCTTCAAAAAATTTCATTCCATACTTCTTTTCCACTTTCAAAACCCTAGATATACACCAAATTTCAGACTAGATTTCCTAAAAAAAAAAATTACACTGTAGAAAATCCCCAGAAAATATCCCCTTCGAAAATCCCTGAAAATTCCTAATCTACGTTGTTCATCATATATTCTCAAAATCTTCTCCAATCCAAAATTCAACTGCCACCGTCAACAACCACATCCTTCGTCGCCGTCAACAACCACATCCTCCACCGTCAACTCCCCACCCGGACTGTCTTCTTCCTCTCTCCTCTACAAGTTCAGATCCTCGTCGTGCTCCATCGCCGCTCAAGATCCAGATCAATTCCATTGCTCATAGATTAGTTCCGATCGAATCCAACAAAGCATCGCTCTCGCCACATCGCTGTCGTTAAAGCGAACCCTAGATTTCGCCGATGAAGCTCCAGCGACCTCCGCCAAACTTAGATCCACCTTCTCCGCCACCGCTCACAGAAGCTTCATCACCCCTTCCCGAGATCAGGTCTTCCCCTCGTCGACGAGCTCCTCCGTTAGTCACGCTCTGATCGCCGTCACGACTTCCTCTTCCTACTGCTTCCCATGAGCGGCAAGTCCTTGCCGTCGACTACTTCTTCATCACCACCGTGATCTTGCGCTGCCGCCGCCTTCAGGAAGCCATCACTATCTCGTCGCCGACATTAGGGTTTCACACCCGTCGCCGACGTCTTCCACCGTCGACATCTCACGACTTTAATTTTTTTTGCCCTAGCTGCAAGCAAGAGGGAGATTGAAAGTGAAATCGATTGGGCTTTGTAAGAGGGATCAGTGGTTCAGGTCGAATCCCTTCGAAACACCCGAAACCGAACCCGATTCACACTCTGACCTAACCCGAGAAGCTCAAGTCGATTCAGTCTTGGTTTGGTTCAAGCAGAACCAGACCCAACCAAGCCAAAGTTGACTAACCTGATCATATCTTCTGCAGGCCATTCAGGGTTGGTTTCAAATCCAAATCGAGCCATTCTCGAGGCAGTAGATTCGTGACGACCAGTACCACACGCCAACAGCAGTCACGTCAGGTTTGAACCTCGGTCGCCTCCAAGGTAACTTTAAATATTTTATTCAGTTATTCATGCTACTTAATTAAGATAGTTAGTTATTCCAATCTGTCGCAAGGTAGAACTTATTGACTGTTACCCACCAAATAGTAAGTTGCGTGATTCTGACCTTGAGTGCAAACCTGACTTAATATTAACTATGCAACTAAATTAATTTGAATTTGTGATCACTTGACTTATCTTGAAATTAACTGTGTTAGCACGTATTTTTGTCACTGCCTCCACATTATATTTTCTTAATCACGTGTTAATTTACATAGCTAAGAGTTAGTATTATCTTTCATTGATCTAATCTCTGATTCCTTCTACATAACATACATATCACTTTAGGACCATTTGTATTTAGGATTCGCTAGGATCTTGCATGCCTATTAGAAGTGGTAGAACTTTTTCTGTAGGAGAAACTTTGGCACCAATGGACTCCAGCATTCATGACACACTTAACACACTCATCGACAAGATAGAAACGATGGACCAGCAGCTATAAGAAGTTAGGGATCAGATTGATGTCAATTGTAGGGATCTAGCAAACTGACTTGATATGCTAGAAACCAATCAGAGGAGAGCCACAGAGGAGGAAAATTCTCAAAATAGCAGTAAGTCACCCAGACGACAGCGGGTTCAACCTTACAATACAGCTGACACTGATGCCAAGTACATCAAAAGTGTTAAAGTCATGCTCCTTAAATCGACAAGCGCTTGGACTCTCAGGTTTATATAGACTGGCAGTTAGCTATGGACCATTATTTTCATTGACATGACATGTCTAACTCTAAGAAGATTCGATTTGTCGTGATGAAACTAACAGGACAAGCGGGAGAATATTAGGAGAACCTTGAGAGGATGATGAGGTATAGAAGGGACGACCCAGTGAAAATTGGGAAGGCATGAAAGAGAAACTTATGTTAAAGTACGTCCCACCGTCATTCAGTCAGCAATTATTGGATAAGTGGAATCGATGGACTCAGGAAAACAAGTCAGCCACCGATTATATTGCTAAATTTGATGAATATTTGAATCGATGTGGAGCAATCTGTTGGCCCGAAGGCCTTCCACCCTAGTTTTGATGATGATTAACTCATGTAGTTATGTTTACTAATAATCTTGTGATTTTAGTTACAGATCATTAATCAAGATATTAGTTGGTGATTGCTTCAAAAAGAGGAGTTTTGGAAGCCTTCACTTGGTGATTCCCGAGCCCGAGCTTCAAGATGATACATAGCCATGCTCGTTGGATCACGGTTTTTGGACCGAGTCGACTTGAAGATGAAGATCGTCAAGAAGACTTAGGTATCCATAGTTTAGTGTGTTTAGATCCATTTGTAAAGCTTAGTATAGTTGATATGCTCAAGTTCACAACACACACAAGTTTTATGTTTTTGATTTGGCTTTCATGAATAGTAGATCAAAATAAGTTTAAATAGTTTTCATGTATATTAGATGTGTTCAATATACATACATGCTTCATATCTTATACAAACTTATTTTGATATGTCTATTCATGAGTTTTAAGAAAAAATCAGATTTCCTATTGAAAAATCAAAGTTTGATAAAATACAAGTTTGGTTTTGGTAAAAATGTTTAAACACAAAAATAGTTTCATATGTTTGATATTTGAGCTAAACTTTTTATCACATGTTTATATATCAATGCAAAATGATAAAACTATTTTTGGGTATTTTTACAAGAGTTAAAAGATTTTTTAGAAATATTTTTATCACAGTTT
Source organism: Agave tequilana (assembly GCA_038442645.1). Lineage (NCBI taxonomy): Eukaryota > Viridiplantae > Streptophyta > Magnoliopsida > Asparagales > Asparagaceae > Agave > Agave tequilana. The sequence goes on along the minus strand of JAVJIF010003143.1, from coordinate 208,962 downwards.
TCTGACTCAGGACTGTGGCTGACAGGCCAGGTCGGTCGACCGCATGGGTCGACCGCACCAAAGGCCGGTCGACCCTTGCGGTCGACCGACGTGCACAGGCTTGTGTACGTTTGACAGATACAGGGACGGTCGGCCGGCCGGCCGACCGGACCAGAGAGCTTTGCTCTCTGTATCTGGGCGGTCGGTCGGACGGTCGACCGGATGCCCCAACGGTCATTTTTCTAACCGTTGGCGGTCGGCTGGGCCGGCCGACTGCTAGCCTGTCAGGCTGCCAGATCAGCCTAACGGCTAGTTTTCTGTTTGGCCTATATAAACCCCATTTCTTTGGGATTTTGGCCAAGATTTTTAGAGCTAAAATTTCCTGACATCTTCAGTGTTTTAAACAAGTTTTCAAAAGAGTTTTGTGCCAAAAAGGATTCATCTTATTTGTTTTAGGTTTTTGGAAAAATCAAAGGAAATAGAATTTTGGGAGATTTGTGTTTGTTCTTCATTTCCATTATTGATTGGTAGTGAAAAATACATAATTGTCATCATATTTACTATCACATTTTCACATTTATTCATATAATAATGCACATATATTAATATTTTGCTATTTAATATGTGCAGGCCTTGAGTGTTGAATTAAATAAAGAATTAAAGCTTAAAGGAGCCCAAAAGCCCAGATCCAAGCCCAAGTCCAAGCCCAGGTGCAAAAATGCAAATACACAAGGGCTAAAGTTGCAAATATCAAAGATGAGGGAAGGATAGACTTCTATCTAACCCTAAACACTTGCAGATGAGAATAAAAGCTAAAGATAAGAGTGCAAAAATAAGGAAATTCGTGGATAAAGATATTGGGAGATTTGAAATCTAGATAACTTGATTCCCAAGTTATATCCAAATCCCACGATAAAGAGCCAGGATCAAACTTCCAAAAGCAAACGACCAGATGGACGAACCAGAAGAAGTCACGCGCCAAAGCACGTGGCCAGATTCCACTGTACAGCCGCAATTCTACGGCAAAAGCCGCAATTCCACGGCATTTCTGATGAGTCTGCCTACCAGATTTCGTAGCAAAGTTTATCCGGGACTCTATCATATTCTGCACCTATAAATATCCCTGCAGGCGCAGCAGAGAATCCATCCAGAGACATTTAGGGTTTTCTTTTAGCCATTTTTCTTTAAATTTCTGCAAGATTGTAATTTCGTTTCATGCACGTTGTGGAAGAAGGAGCTTGTATTTGGAGGCAGTGATCAAATAAAGGTTACCTTTTTTCTCATTTAATTTATTGTCTTTCTCTTTGTTTTCATTCTCTGTGATCTTTTCTGGTTTTCTTTTTCTTCGCTTCTTTGCAATCTTTCTTATTAAACAACATAAAAAAAATAAATTGAAAAGATAAAAAAAAATGATGAACTAATTTTCTCTAGTGGTTTGCTGAGATTCTTAAAGCAACCCTAGAGCAGTTAAGCTTTGATCGGATTGATGACCATCTCTAGAAACCCTAGGTTTAATAATTACTTTTCTTGAAGATTAAACAGATAACGAGACTTCTTAATCTAAGTTACATATTTAAAAGACTCTTCATGACTTCAAACTTAAAAACTAGGACAGCCTAAAATTAAGATTAATCTTTTCTTAAGCTGTACCTAGATGTTAGGTTAAACCATAGTTTAGTTTTTAATAATGTAACTTAGTTAGAATCTTGTATTGGTTTTTCTTACTTGAATTATTCTTAATAACCTAGGGTGAATTACATACACCTCAATATGATGATCAATCTCCTTAACTTGCAATAGGGTTGTGGTAGAAAATCAGTAAAACCACATCTTTCATATCATATATCTCAAATCTAATCTCTTTTCTCTTATTTTGAAGATACTGAGGAATCGGGTCGAAAAGCTTGCATCGCATCCTTCCCTGAGGATCACGACCCGCTTAAGCCCTTGCTACAGCGGATAGCATTGAGAATAAAGAATTCTACAACTCAAATTCTTATTTATAAATTCTTAAATTTCTCAATCAAAATTTTGGCGCCGTTGTCAGGGAAGGAACGGCACGATTTCCTCAATCTAATCATTTTTTATTCTTTCTGTTTGCAGATACAGAGAACAGGAAAACAAAGCAGCAGCGAGGACACATAGCAACTCTGTGCCTCTGCCCTCGAAGGCAGAGCATCAGAGCCTACTTATTTGCCGCGGATCCGCGGCAAGAGCCGCATTTCCGCGGCAATAGTAGTTCACTACTGATCAAAATTTCTGCAGGTTGCTCAGAATTGCAAAAATTGCTTATTGCTGTGATTAAATTTCTCTGTGATCACTCTGCAACTGCTAATTAATAACATTAACCCATTTGTTGATAATAATAAAAAAAATATTAGACTCTTGCATTTAGGGCACGTGTCTATTTTTAATTTTTTAATTCTGTTGAAGAGTGCTGGCGACAAGGTACGTTTGCATAGCATATAGATTAGGAAACACTCTTGGTTGTTTACTGCTTTCTTGAGTGATTACTTTTCTACAGCTTTGCACGTACACAAAAATATCTTAAGGGCATAACCCATAAGCAAGATAAGGTGGGGATTTCATCACCCTTCCTTGGCCCACAAATCATATCCGTCACACTCACAACCCTAACCTTAAGTAAAATTTGACTAGACGTTGGCCCTAGGTTAACTCGGACTCAATAGGAGATTGACCGAAGGAGGAAAATTATTCGAAATTAACTCTTATCAAATCGGTGTCTAGGCAGGGGATTGAGGGCCGAAAGCCCGAAGAACGGTGGTTATTTAATTAAGGAACGTCTCTGACGGAAAACCTCCCACCGGTCTTGCCACCTACCTGGCCGATTAGCTTGTGGTTAACGTCGACAGTAGACCTCCTAAGGACAGTCTAAAGTTAGGAGTCGTCTAGGTCAAGGCTTACCCTAGATTAGGATTTTGATTGTTTTCTTTTTTATTGATTGATTGGGTGAACTTGTTTGCTAATTGTGCATGTCCGCTTGGTCGAGAGACCCACTTACATCCCGACTAACTAGAACTAGTTCACCACCCGAGCTCAAGCCCGACTCACACATGGCACAACCGCCATCACTCCAAGATAGGATCTATCCTATCAGGACTTCTCTTCCTTCTTGCATCAAGCTTAACGATGAAGGTGTTGACCCATTTGAGCTTAAGCCACAATACATCAACACCCTTCCGAAATTTCATGGACTTGACTCCGAGGATGCATACTTCTTCATAAGGGAATTTGAGAAAGTATGTCTCATGATGAATATCCTAAGTTAGGAAAAGATGACATCAAACTTAGGTTTGTCCCCTTTGCTTTGAAGGATTTAGCAAAGAAATGGCTCTACAGTCTAGAGGTCGGTTCTATATCTTCTTGGGATAATTTCGTTAAGGCCTTCTTAAAGAAATTTTATCCCGTTCACAAGACTGCACTGATTAGGAAGAATATCCTATAGTTTAAGCAAACAGCAAATGAGCCTTTTTGGAAATATTTCGAACGTTTTAAGGACCTTCTTGCCCAATGCCCTCACCATGGGATAGAGAAATGGCGACTTTGCCAAGTTCTATATGATGGATTAGAATATCAAACTAAAACGTTGTTAGAATCCATGTGCCAAGGAGGATTTATGAAAAAGAACGAAAATGAAGGATGGGAATTGTATGAGGAATTAGCTGAAAATACCATCCAATGGGAACCTACTCCGGAAAAATTTAGGACTAGTGACCCTACTTCTTCTAAAGGAGGTATCTATTCCATTGAGGCCAACATAGCAACCGATGCTAAGTTAGCTGCTGTTATGCGAAGACTAGAGGCCCTTGAAACTAAAGAGCCAGTCTCTGTGAACCAAGTCAGCCCAACATCTTCGGCGGGCTGTACTTATTGTCAAGATATGAACCATGTGTTCGAGGAATGTCCTGTCTTTTTCGCGCATCAAAGCTTGCCCGAACATATGAGTGCAGCCTTCACAAGGCCCGCCAACAATCCGTATTCACCCACCTACAATCCTGGTTGGAGAAATCATCCCAATTTTTCATGGGGCCCAAGCAATAATGATCAAATTAGGCCCAAATTCTCCAACAATTTCCAAAATACGCCCTATCAGCAAAGTTTTCCTAGTCAAAATCCTCCACCATCTTTCCAATATTCACAAATGGAAACAAGGCTTTCAAACATGGAAAGAAAGGTGGACACTCTTGTTAAAAGCCATGACACACTAGCTCAAGTCTTGACCAGGATAGAGGTCCAATTAAATCAGCAAGAAAGACATAGGGGTACCCTACCGAGTCAACCATTGCCAAATCTTAGGAATCCTAGGCCAGCCAATGAGGCTCAAGACCCAAATCAGTGTCACATGATTCATACACTCAGATCGGGGAAACAAGTTGATAACCAAGTATCCATGCCACAGGATCCATCTCAGTCATCCATTCCATCTAGCTCCACTCCCTCTCCTCCCAGCTCCAATGAAACTGAAGTCGAAAAGTCAGCAGGACAGGTGCACCAGCCTATAGCTCCATTTTCAAATAGGCTTAGAAGCAACAACAATGCACATATGGAGAAATTATTAGAGGTGTTCAATCAAGTTAGGCTCAACATCCCACTTCTTGATGCAATCCAACAGGTTCCTAGTTATGCCAAATTCCTTAAGGACATGTGCACCAAGAAAAGAAAGACTAATGTGCCTAAGAAGGTTTTTCTAGCCACCAACATTAGTGAGCTATTGTCCAACCAGATCCCTATTAAGTATAAGGACCCTGGTTGCCCCACCATCTCTTGCACCATAGGTCGAGCCGAAATCAATCGAGCACTCCTCGATTTAGGAGCTAGCATCAATTTGCTCCCTTTCTCAGTATATCAACAACTTGGATTAGGTGAACTCAACCGGACCCAAGTTACTATTCAGTTAGCTGACCGCTCAATCAAAGTTCCTAAGGAGAGATCAATGACGTTCTCATACGGGTGAGAGAATTCATTTACCCAGTCGATTTTATTGTCTTAGAGACACAACCTGTGTCTAATCCTAGGTCCCAAACTCCCGTAATCTTAGGAAGACCGTTCCTAGCAACCGCAAATGCAATCATAAATTGTAGAAACGGATCCATGAGACTGACTTTTGGGGATATGACCAAGGAAGTCAATGTTTTCAACCTAGGTAAGCATCCCTACGATATGACCGACCAACCCTTTGAGGTTAACTACATTGAGAACATGACGAGTGAGCATAATGAGGAGAGCACACTTGAGTCAGAGGAAGAGGAATCTTAGAAGCAAGTGATCTCAGCCTTGATGAGATCGAATGGGAATCAAATCTGAGTTCTATAGAGATGGGAGATTCTAGCTTAACTCCTCCACCCATCGAGCCAACTCCTTCTTTGGAGTTAAAAGCCTTGCCTAAACATCTTAAGTACGCCTACCTAGGTGAACAAGAGACGTTACCGGTCATAGTTGCATCTAATTTGACTAATAGGCAAGAGGAAGACCTACTGGCAACCCTTAGGAGACATAGGGAAGTCATTGGTTGGACTATGGCAGATATCAAGGGACTGAGCCCTACGATAGTCCAGCATCGTATCCATCTAGAGGAAGGGGTTAGACCAAAGAGGGATCCACAGCGTAGGCTAAACCCACTCATGCAGAAGGCTGTACACGCTGAAATAGTGAAACTGTTAGATAATGGGATCATTTATTCCATTTCCGATAGCGAATGGGTTAGCCCAATGCATGAGGTCCCTAAGAAGTCCAGCTTTACTGTGGTAGAGAACGACAAGCATGAGTTAGTGCAAACACGATTACCTACCTAGGTTAGAGTATGCATAGACTACCGCAAGTTGAACGCAGCCACTAGGAAAGATCATTTTCCCCTCCCATTTATCGACCAAATGCTAGAAAGATTAGCGGTCATGAGTATTACTGCTTCTTGGATGGTTATTCAGGGTATAACCAAATCTCTATAGCCCCGGAGGACCAAGAGAAGACAACGTTCACGTGCCCATTTGGGACATTTGCCTACCGTCGAATGCCTTTCGGCTTATGCAATGCACCCGTCACATTCCAACGTTGTATGTTAAGCCTGTTTTCTGATATGGTCGAGCGTTTCTTAGAGATTTTCATGGACGACTTCTCCGTCTATGGGAATTCATTTGACCAGTGTCTCCATCACTTGGAGCTAGTGCTGAGTAGGTGCACCGAAAAGAACTTGACCCTCAATTGGGAAAAGTGTCACTTCATGGTGCAGCATGGGATTGTCCTAGGTCATGAGATATCTAGGGAAGGGATTAAGGTAGACAAGGCCAAGGTGGAGATCATAGCCAAACTTCCACTTCCACGATGCGTGAAGGACATTCGGTCTTTCTTAGGACACGCTGGGTTTTATCGTAGGTTCATTAAGGATTTTAGCAAAATTGCTAGACCCCTTACAAACCTTCTAGCTAAAGACGTGTCCTTCATCTTTGATGATAGGTGCCATAGTGCGTGGGAGAAATTGAAAGTGGAACTTATCTCTGCTCCTATCATCTCACCTCTGGACTAGTCCAAACCTTTTGAGATCATGTGCGATGCTTCTAATTTTGCGATAGGTGCTGTCTTAGGACAGCGTAAGGATAGCAAGCAGCACGTGATCTACTATTCGAGTAGGACGCTCAATGACGCCCAAATGAACTATACTACAACCGAGAAGGAATTCTTGGCAGTAGTGTTCGCTTTGGAGAAATTCCGCCCATACTTACTTGGGACCAAGACCACGATTTTCACTGACCATTCTGCACTTCGATACCTTATGCTTAAAAAAGATGCGAAGGCCCGACTCATTCGTTGGATCCTTCTCCTTCAAGAATTCGATCTCGAAATTCGAGATAAAAAAGGTGTCGAAAATGTCGTAGCAGACCATCTCTTTCGTGTGCCAAACGCACCTTCTGACGAACTGCCCATCAATGACAATTTCCCCGATGAACAACTTCTAGCCATCTCTAAGGAGCCATGGTTTGCTGATATAGTAAATTACTTAGTCACAAACCAAACACCACCTAATTGGTCAAAACAGGATAGATACCGATTCTTGTCTCAAGTCCGGTATTACATGTGGGAAGAATCTTATCTTTTCAAATATTGTAGCGACCAAATCATTAGGAGATGTGTCCCCGACGAGGAAACTAGAAGTGTTCTAGCTTTCTGTCATGAGTTCGCTTGCGGTGGACACTTTGGTCCCCGCAAAACTGCCGAAAAGATCTTGCAAAGTGGCTTTTATTGGCCAACCGTGTTTAGAGACGCATTTGAGTATTGCAAAACTTGCGCAAGATGTCAAATGATAGGAAGAATTTCCAAACGAAATATGATGCCCCTAAATCCTATTCTAGAAGTAGAACTTTTCGATGTCTGGGGCATCGATTTTATGGGACCCTTCCCTAATTCGTTTGGGCACCAATACATCTTGTTGGCCGTAGACTACGTGTCAAAATGGGTAGAAGTTGTCCCTTGCAAGACAAATGACAACAAAGTTGTTGTCAAATTCTTGAAAGATAATATCATCTCACGCTTTGGAATCCCTCGAGCCATCATTAGTGACAATGGCACACATTTTTGCAATAGAACTTTTGAAGCTCTTATGCGAAAATATGCCATTACTCAAAAGTTGTCTACGCCCTACCATCCTCAAACTAGCGGACAGGTAGAAGTTTCTAATAGGCAAGTCAAGCTCATTTTGGAGAAGACTGTGAATCAGAATAGGAAGGACTGGTCTACCAAACTGGTGGATGCCCTATGGGCATATAGGACTGCCTTTAAGACGATTCTAGGAATGTCTCCCTATAGACTAGTCTTTGGAAAAGCTTGCCACCTTCCTGTCGAGCTAGAGCACCGGGCCCTTTGGGCAATTAAGCAGCTAAATTTCGATTTAGATAAGGCCGGTGAGTTTCAAAAATTACAAATTTCTGAACTAGAGAAGTTGAGGAATGATGCATACGATAATGCAAAGATTGTGAAGGATAGAGTTAAGGTTTTTCATGATAAACTCATCACGAGAAAAACTTTTGTCCAAGGACAAAAAGTTTTACTCTATAACTCTAGACTTCACCTCTTTCCCGGTAAGTTGAAGTCAAGATGGACAGGGCCATTCATTGTTAAGACGGTGTTTCCACACGGAGCCATAGAGATCTACGATCCCAAAAATGACAATGCATTCAAGGTAAATGGTCAACGTCTTAAAATCTTTTTGGAGTCTGTGCCGGAAGCTAATGCGGCGATGGGTCTTTTTGACCCACTGTATCGGTGATTATATCTTTCTGCCAGTTCATGCATCCATGCATTTCATTCATACATTAGGGACAATACATGAAACAAGTGTGGGGGAAGGGTATGTAATATATGTAAAAAATAATAATAATAATAAAAAATAAAAAATAAAAAAATAAAAATAATAATAAAAGAAGATAGAAATATTTTTTTCTCTTTATTTATTGCAAAATATATATATATATAAAAATAAAATATATATAATATCAAAAAAAAATTTATAAAAAGGATAATACTTTGACTTATTTTTTTGAAAGAAAGCTAAGTTAGTTTTAAGGATTAGGAAAATCATGATTAGGATTTCTAAAAACTTGGTCAAAATAAATAAATTGTTTAAATTTTAGGTATAGGAGGAGAAATTGAATAATTAGTTAGTCTTAATTTTTACCTTAATGAAATGTGCATTTCTAGTACATATCTAGGATTCTAAGACAAAGACCTTGTGCCTCATAAATAATATAAAAAATATATATATATATATCACCAATTGAGCTGGATACATGTGCCTCAAGAAGCATAAGTATTCACGCCTAAAGGTGAGTTAATAAATAAAATCCTTAGTTTTGTGGCCTAGTTCACTCGAATTTGAGTCCGCGGGGTGTTTTCTCACCTGGTGCCCTAAGGCCGACCGGTTTGGGAGTCATCGACTTTAAGTTCGCTACATGGGTGGATTAGAAAGCCTAAATTAAGAAATATTATATATGTACTAACACATCTAATAATCAATTAGTTAGGTATGAGGGCCTCAAGAAGCCTTGATACTTATACGAAAAAAAATTAGATGAGTTATACATGCCAAAAAAAAAATTATATTAACACATCTATTAGTCAATTAGTTAGGTATGAGGGCCTCAAGAAGTCTTGATACTTACACGAAAGAAAATTAGATGATGTTATAAAAATATTAAAGAGGCATGAGAGTCCAAGTTAAGGAATTCCTAGATTCACAAGGGTGCGTATGACTTTTGGTAACGAAAAAGACTATACAAACATTCAATTTTAATCCTTACCTAAAATGAATAACAATTGACTTTATTAAGACTAAGTTTAAAGAATGAATAAAAATGATAATCCTAAAACTTATAGACTACTTAGTCTCTTTCAATATAAGTCAAATATTTTCCTTTTTATGGATTTTGTGGGCGTAATCCGCTGAAAACCCTCACGAGACAACACTTGTCCTCTAGGGTAACCTAGGGGTTTAACGGCTTGTTGCACATGCTAAGTGCAACCGTGATTCCTACGGAAGTGAGTCAGTTAGATTAGATTTTCTTTTTCTTTTTGATTTTTACTCGAGGACGAGCAAAAAGATAAGTGTGGGGGTGTGATTGGTAGTGAAAAATGCATAATTGTCATCATATTTACTATCACATTTTCACATTTATTCATATAATAATGCACATATATTAATATTTTGCTATTTAATATGTGCAGGCCTTGAGTGTTGAATTAAATAAAGAATTAAAGTTTAAAGGAGCCCAAAAGCCCAGATCCAAGCCCAAGTCCAAGCCCAGGTGCAAAAATGCAAATACACAAAGGCTAAAGTTGCAAATATCAAAGATGAGGGAAGGATAGACTTCTATCTAACTCTAAACACTTGCAGATGAGAATAAAAGCTAAAGATAAGAGTGCAAAAATAAGGAAATTCGTGGATAAAGATATTGGGAGATTTGAAATCTAGATAACTTGATTCCCAAGTTATATCCAAATCCCACGATAAAGAGCCAGGATCAAACTTCCAGAAGCAAACGACCAGATGGACGGACCAGAAGAAGCCACGCGCCAAAGCACGTGGCCAGATTCCACTGTACAGCCGCAATTCTACGGCAAAAGCCGCAATTCCACGGCATTTCTGATGAGTCTGCCTACCAGATTTCGTAGCAAAGTTTATCCGGGACTCTATCACATTCTGCACCTATAAATATCCCTGCAGGCGCAGCAGAGAATCCATCCAGAGACATTTAGGGTTTTCTTTTAGCCATTTTTCTTTAAATTTCTGCAAGATTGTAATTTTCGTTTCATGCACATTGTGGAAGAAGGAGCTTGTATTTGGAGGCAGTGATCAAATAAAGGTTACCTTTTTCTCATTTAATTTATTGTCTTTCTCTTTGTTTTCATTCTCTGTGATCTTTTCTGGTTTTCTTTTTCTTTGCTTCTTTGCAATCTTTCTTATTAAACAACATAAAAAAAATAAATTGAAAAGATAAAAAAAAATGATGAACTAATTTCCTCTAGTGGTTTGCTGAGATTCTTAAAGCAACCCTAGAGCAGTTAAGCTTTGATCGGATTGATGACCATCTCTAGAAACCCTAGGTTTAATAATTACTTTTCTTGAAGATTAAACAGATAACGAGACTTCTTAATCTAGGTTGCATATTTAAAAGACTCTTCATGACTTCAAACTTAAAAACTAGGACAGCCTAAATTTAAGATTAATCTTTTCTTAAGATGTACCTAGATGTTAGGTTGAACCATAGTTTAGTTTTTAATAATGTAACTTAGTTAGAATCTTGTATTGGTTTTCTTACTTGAATTATTCTTAATAACCTAGGGTGAATTACATACACCTCAATATGATAATCAATCTCCTTAACTTGCAATAGGGTTACGGTAGAAAATCAGTAAAACCACATCTTTCATATCATATATCTCAAATCTAATCTCTTTTCTCTTATTTTGAAGATACTGAGGAATCGGGTCGAAAAGCTTGCATCGCATCCTTCCCTGAGGATCACGACCCGCTTGAGCCCTTGCTATAGCGGATAGCATTGAGAATAAAGAATTCTACAACTCAAATTCTTATTTATAAATTCTTAAATTTCTCAATCAATTATCTTCAAGAGTTTTCCCAAGATTATTTCTTTGAGTTTTTGTTTTCCAAAACACCTAGATTTTCCACTTGAGCTATCATCTATCCTTTTCTATTAGGATCATTTGTTTGTGGGAAAAAGAGAGATTGTTTGTGGTTGTGATATACCACTAGTTGTAAACCCTTGCTTTGATTGGGTTGCTCCCTCTTTGGTAGAGGTTGAGATTGTGATTTACTCCCTCCAGTGAGAGGTGGAGTTGGTTGTTGTTTGCTCCCTCTAGTGAGAGGTGGAGTTGGTGTTTGTAACCCTCTTCGGTAGAGGTGTTGGTGATTGTTTGGCTACGGGCCTACCCCTCGGTTGTGAGGCGGTGTTTGAGAGAGGAGTTCGGTACTCCCTTTGTTGTAACAAATCCTCCTCGGTGGAGGTTCCCTCGGTGGGAGATAGTGGATTGGAAATCCTTCACGGTGGTGAAGGCGGGGATGTAGAGCTAGGGGCTCGAACCTCGAAACATATCTTGTTGTTAGCGTTTGATCCATTGTCTCCTAACTCTCTCTCTCTCTTTATATTGTGCATAGCATCATTCATAGCATCATATCTATTTGCTTGTGTTTGAACATTGATTCATATTGTCATATCTATTATATACTTGTGTGTTTGTGTGTGCCTCACTTGTACTTAACCACAAGAGCTTCATATAGCACCTCAACCCATATCTAGGGGAATCAAGAGGAGTTAGTCCAGAGCCCTTCACGGGAAATTCGGCTACACTTGTGTGTTGTACTAAGTGTGTTGCAAGATTGTTTTTAAGCTTCCGAATTTAGCGCATTTAGTTCACTAGATTAGCACTTACACCTATCCACCCCCCTCTAGGTGTTTTTCACAATCGAGATAGAGTCTCCCGAACAGACCCTATCTAAGTTCAGGTTCGATTTTAGAGATGATTATCACCGAGAACTCATCGCTCGAGGCATTACAACTCTAGAACATGCATACCGACTAGTCACCGACTTAGATGAGTCTAGAGGAACCTATTTTCACCGAACAGATTTTAGGGATAACTCTAAAATCGCCACAACTAGCAAGCCAAGTTTTAGCTGAGCTCTTCTTACCCCAAGAAAATTTGCCTCCGGTTCCTCTAGCGTCAAACCAGTAGGTCCTTCTGGTGCAAAGCCAATCACCGCCAAAAGGAGAATGGTTAGTGAATCAGGAAAGGTCAACCCAAGAACCCGATGCTACATGTGTCAAGAGTACGGACACCTTGCCAGCCAGTGCCCGAGTCAAACTAAAACCCTCTTTGTGGAAGTTCCCATTGAAGATATAAAAGAAAAAGAGAATGATGGAGAAGTGGTTGTGCACCAACAAGATGATGACTCGGATGCCTCTGTTGAAGAGTATAGATTTAATGGGTGCATCAGAATTGTGGAAGAGACAGGCCTATCTCCTAGTGTAAGACGAGCCCAATTAGGAGTGGTTAGGTGCACCTTAGCCCCCCTGAGCCACTCAACACTGGAGAAGGACTGTCATATTTCAAACTTGCACAAAAATGAAAACAAGAGCTGCAAAGTGATAGTGGATAGTGGCAGTTGCATCAATATCGTTGCGTCAAAGTTAATCACCATCTTGAGAATGAGACCAGTGAAGCATCCAAACCCCTACAAGGTCACATGGATTGACGCTACATCCATAGATGTTCAGGAGAGCTGTCAAATTCCTATCTAGTTTGTCAAGTACACAGATAATATGTGGTGTGACATACTCCCTATGGATGTTGGTCATATCATTGTGGGTCGACCATGGTTGTTCGACTTAGTTGTGATAATATATGGACGTACCAATCAATATTCGTTCGTCCATAACAAAAAAAAAGGGTGAAGATTATGCCTAATCAACCAAAACACCAACTCGAAAAAAGGAATTGACAAAGGTAAAGACAAAGTGGATGTCCTAACTCCTGAAAAGAAGGGTGATAAGGACAAAGGTAAGATGGTAATGAACTTGATTAGCCACGATCAAATTGAAAAGAACTTGCATGAGGGTTTATTTATTTTGTACTCGTAGCTCGAGAGGCTGGTCGGAAGATCGAGGTGCTGATCCCCGAGCACATTAAACCAATCCTGAAAGAGTTTTCTGAAATTCTCCTACAAGATCTGTCAGGTGAGTTACCTCTCATGCGAGACATCTAACATGCTATTGACTTACTCCCAAGAGCAACTTTGCCAAACCTGCCCCCATTACAGAATGAACCCTACGGAACATGCGGAGTTACAATGGCAGATAGGAGAGTTACTTGACAAGAACTTCATCAAAGAGAGTTTGAGTTCTTGTGCAGTCTCCGCACTCTTGGCGCCAAAGAAGAATGCTCGATGGCGTATGTGTGTGGATAATCGCGCCATCAACAAGATCACCGTCAAATATCTTTTTCTCATTCCCTGTCTTGATGATGCTGGATCTAATGTCAGGTGTCACAATCTTCTCCAAGATTGATCTTAAGAGTGGGTACCACCAAATTAGAATCCGGTCAGAGGACGAATGAAAAACTACATTCAAAACTAAAGATGGGTTGTATGAATAGTTGGTTATGCCCTTTGGACTATCTAATGCTCCTAGCACCTTCATGAGAGTGATGACTTAATTGTTTTGGCCATTTATCGATAATTTTGTGGTAGTATACTTTGACGATATACTGAGTTACAGCCAAACTTAGGAGCAATTATGGGCCATTTGAGGTAAGTCCTTCGCACACTCTAAATTGAGAAGTTTTATGCAAATCCAAAGAAAGGTGCTTCTGTACAGGCAGGGTTGTCTTTCAAGAATTTGTGATTTCATCCGAGTGAGTTTTCGCGGACCCTGAGAAGGTGAAAGCAATAACAGAGTGGCCACAACTCTGAACGATTAGAGAAGTCAGAAGTTTTTACGAGTTAGCCATTTTCTACCGTCGATTCAATAAATAACTTTAGTGCTATTATGGAACGTATAACCGAATGCTGAAGAGCGAGAGATTTCATGGACTCCTGCCGCCACCAAGGCTTTTACAGAAATTAAGAGGATGATGACTGAAGCTCCGATAATGCGCCTCTCTGACTTTTCGAAGGCGTTTGAAGTAACATGCAATGATCGGGACTTGCAATAGGTGGTGTGGTGAGTCAGGAAAACCATCATGTTTCTTATTTCATTGAAAAATTAAATGACGTCCGACAGCGATACTCCACGTATGACAAGAAATTTTATGCGGTTGTGCAGGCTTTACGTTACTGGAGGCATGATCTGTTACCGCAGAAGTTCGTGTTGTATTCGGATCATGAAGCACTGAAATACCTCAACTCTCAGAAGAGGCTAAATGCGAGACACAACAAATGGGTGGAGTTTCTCCAGGATTACACATTTATTCTCAAACACAAGGCGGGAGTTGAGAATAAGGTCGCTGATGCACTCAACCGGCGTTTTTTGATTTTGGTAGCTATTAGTGCAGAAGTGATTAGGTTCAAGAGACTAAGGGAGGAGTATGACTCGTACCCCGACTTTGGGAAAATTTATGTCACGTTACGGGACGGCTCCATTCGTGAAATGGACGGCTTTCTGCTACAAGATGGTTATCTATTCAGATTCAATAAGCTTTGTATTCCCCGTACGTCTCTCAGAGATTTTCTCTCTTAGAAAATACATGCGGGAGGTCTGGCTGGGTATTTCGGTCAGAACAAAACAATTGAGGCTGTTGAACACCGATTCTATTGGCCGAGCATGAAGAAAGATGTCGTTAAAATTATTGGACAGTGTCACACGTGTCAACTGGCCAAGCAATAAAGACAGATTGCCAGACCTTACACTCCATTCCCTATGCCCAATTGCCCTTGACAAGACGTGAGCCTAAATTTCATATTAGGGTTGCCAAAAACTCAAAAAAGGCACGACTCTATCCTAGTAGTAGTTGACCAATTCTCCAAAATGATTCACTTCATCCTGTGCTCCAAAACCTCAGATGTGTCTCTGTAGCTGTCTTGTTCTTTGATAACGTCGTCAAGTTATATGGGTACCCCAAAACTATGGTATCCGATAGGGACATTAAGTTTGTTAGCTACTTTTGGCAAATACTTTAGCATAGGATGGGCAACAAATTGAAATTCTCGACAACTTTTCATCCACAAACAGATGGCCAAACCGAAATAGTAAATAGGACTCTAGAAAATCTCCTTAGGTGTCTTGTTGGAGAAAATTTGAAAACTTGGGATCTCATTTTGCCTATGGCCAAATTTGCATATAATAGTTCTGTCAATAGGTCAACGAGTCTTAATCCTTTTGAAATAGTTACTAGATTTAAATCTAGACAACCGATTGATTTAATTCTCATGGCTTATCATCATTCTTGGGTATCAGATTCTGCATCAGCATTTGCATCCCATATATGTGCACTATATGAGAAGATCAGAGAGAAGATAATAAAAAATAATGTTGATTATAAAACTTCTGCAGATTTACATCGCAAATTAAGGACATTTAATGTTGGTAATTATGTGATGGTCCGCATGAGACCCGAGCAGTTTTCTCCGGAAACCGTGAAGAAATTACACGCGCGAAGCGTAGGGTCTTTCCAAATCCTCAAGAAAATCAATTCAAATGCTTATGTGGTGGATCTCCCACCGGATTTTGACATCACTTGCACTTTTAATGTTGAGGACTTGGTTCTATATAGATGTACCTTTGATACCCCTTCTGATTCATTCGTGGATGAGCTTACCCAAGACCTTCTTTTTGAGAGCCCCTACCTCCACTTCCTCCTAAATTACTTCATGCAACAGAAAATATAGATTCTATCTTGGATGATCAGATCATCTCTACTAGAGATAGAGGGATGCGGCGCTATCTTATTAAGTGGAAAGGAAAACCTGATTCAGAAAATTCTTGAATTACTGAGAAGGACTTCTGGCAGCTTGATCCTGACCTACTAGAGTATTATCAGAGCCAGCAGCAGTTTTCCACCACACACTCGACAAAGTCGAGTTCTACCCACCCTGGGGGAATTGATGAGGACATCCCGCCGCTTAGAAGGCAACTCGATCGAGTCTATTTTAGAAAGCGACATAATACAATTTTTTGATTTTAGCTTAGTTTTATTTTAGACTTGTTTTATATTTTTTTTAGTTGATGTAGTAAGTGTTCTTCTATGGACGTTTAGTACCACATTGATTATTTCTTAAAAATCATTTCTTGTAAAGCCTATAAAAGACCCCCTGACTACTTTTGAATCATTGAATGTTTAAAATTTTTCTTAAATATCCAGTTAAAATTCTTGAGTTGATTTGCTCTCGAGTTTTGGGTGAAACACCCGCATAAGGAGTGAAAACCTGAAATCATTTCCTGTTTTAAATTTTAAACTTTAGTTACAATTTGAAAGTGATTACGATCCACGTTAATTTTACATCACATAGATTGAGGAGAGTACCGATCGCCTGCAAGTGAAAAAGTTTTCTGCGTTCAGCCAATCTAACCCTCATAGAAAACGTTCTCAATTCCATTTTATGATCAAAAATGAACATGTAAACTTGTCAAGAAATCATGATTTCGTAATATTTTTGCTCAAGAAAAATAAATAAAACTGAAAATCACATACGACTAGTAATTAAAGTAAGTGGTCCTCACATTCTCAAACTTCAATGCCACCCCACCCTTTCTCTGTTCCTCCAATGTGCCGTGCAAAACTTGATCTTTTGTGCAGACTGACTCTCTCAATCACACCCCTCAACAATCTCAGTCTTTTCAAATGTCATTTTTCAAATGTCATTGTTGGAACCTTTGTAACCTCTACAAGTGGTCTGCTTAATACTCACGCCAATTAGTGCTTAAATTGAATTTTATTTGTTTATATCTTTTTACCTCTTTCTCTTTAGCGTTTTGAAAAAAAGTTTACTCGTTTTATCCATTTACAACCTATAACTTTGCCCATTACCTTATTTACGATCTATCTTTTGTATTTTTGATGCATTTCGTGCAATAAACTTTCAATAATTGGGCAGTTATTCGTTGAGCTTAACATTCAACATGTCATGAATAGATTTGGTTCATGTGTGTAAGTCACACGCACATATTATAAGATATTCAATCCTGCATTGACATATAGATAAAATGTCGTATTTTAAAGGGACAAAGCTTTAAACTCTTTGAACCTCTTATAATATTACAAAAATGCCAATCTCACATGTCAATGCGAGATTGATCCTCTTATAATATGTGTGTGGCTCTCACACATGAACCAAATAGAGTGAATATCCTTTGAATTCACCTTATACAGACAGTTCCATCTGTGAAGAAGCTCATTTTAGTTACATAGCTTTAAGGTGGCTAATATAATTTTCAGATCACAAGGATTTCCCCAGGCAATGCAAGTCCACATAACGAAGGAAGCAACAGTTTGTTTGTAACTGGAGACTCGTATACACTACAACAAAACTATCATATATGAAAATTGGAAAATGAGAACAAAATCAACAATAAAACAACAGGTCAGGATTACAAATGGTTCTCGTGAGGTCAATTAGAAAGCAACCTGTGCTTGTTTCTCCTCAGGAGCTGCTAGTAACCAAAAGGAACAATATGATGGAATTTCAGCTGCATTGATCCCAAGTGCACCAAGATTGCGTATATACTCCTGCACACACACAAGGAGTCAAAAAAAGATACGAATGAGAACAAGCAACTGCATAGTATCATGAAAATAGACGTTATGATATTTGGAAATATCGAGGATCTGAATTGACGAACACTATAATTTGTCTAAACATTGATTTTATTACTACATTTAAAGAATACAGAACAAAAAAAATGATGTTAGTTATTACCATACAGATAAAAGTATAAATGCAGTCAAAACTCGTTGGCTCATGTCTGTTATTAATACCGTCCCTGTCCTTCTAGGATGCAGGACAAATTGATGGGATCTGGGTATCAATCTGATGATGAAACTGGATATCAATATGACATTGTTGACAAATTGAGTCATCAATATAATTTTAACTCCGGAATAACACATTACTTGAACATATTAAGCTCAAGCACAGACACAACAAAGTAAATCCTACAGAAAAGGATACTAAATACAAGGAGATGCCAATGAAAATATAAAGCATCCTCTAAATTCATTGAATGATATGTATAACAAATACATTGACAACAGTATATTCCATATGTAAATGAGTAACTTTCCACAGGCATAGGTCTTCTCGCTCATGATCTCATTCATTTGCTCACAATTTAGCTTAGTTCATCTCAATTTTTATACTATTAGGAGCCAGAAGTGGTTCAGGGCTCTTTGAGATGGGACACATCACCGGCATAAGGCAGGCGGCCAAAAGGTTTAAACTAATCTCCATTATTAGGGAGAGGGTGGGAGTTATTCATGTACTTTCATTCAAAAAGCATATACTGAGTTTATTATATTCTATGTAAACCACAATTATGCTAATCCTTTTTACTAATACTGTCTTTACTATAGAACCGAGAAAAATCAGACATGCCAATAAATGCTACGTGTATGATACTAGAGTTCAAAATGTTCCTGATAGTGTTAATGTATTTGGATTGAAATTTTCATATAAAATTGAACTCCTGATCTTGCAGTATCCTCCCCATGTCAAGGGAGATAGGGTTGCTGTGGGCTTACATGCATCTGGCATGTTTACTGCTTCACAAGGGTGTGTTGCGCTGCATTCATTTGAGCTTAATTGATCAAGTAGGAAGATTCAAGCTTTAAAATCCATTTTAAAACATCAGATTTAATTATGACTAAGATTGTCCTGCCATAACTTTCGAGGGGTTTTGGCCTGGTTCTTGAACCATTCTTGAACCATTCTTGAACCATTATAGCAATCTATCAACACTCCCCCTCTTTTAGACACTTCCCTAGTCTAGGATAATGGGGGGACGCCAACTGGTCCTTAGAATTAGGTAATCTCCCCTCTTGTTCATGATTTTTTTCAACAGGATTTTGTCACTAGTCAAGAGAAGGTTGACATCAAGTCGACAACTGAAAAACAATTATAAAACTATGTCCATTACCAAATGGGTTAGATGATGATGACCCATAAGGTACATGATCGTGTTATGACTTAATAAATTAATAAATGCCCTCACCTCGAATGAAAAGAAAACATACAATCCTTGAAACAACTATCGATTCCCTTAGGTTTTCCAAATTCTACATGATCTCTTTTAATTTATATTGCATACCTTGTTGGACCTAAAGGCATGCCTTCCTCTTCAACTAGCAGACTTTATAACAACCTAAACAGCTAAGTGAGGCACTATTTGGCTGTTTTCACATCTAGAGGTTTTTGAATGGGAAAAAAAAAAATTAAAAGGGGTCAGAAACTATAATTTCATAAAAATATGGGTTTTCTTGTAAACCTCTACATTGGAAACAATAACTGCAACAAATTCAATTTACTCCAACTGAATGCATATTATATAGTTTACTGAAGTATGACTTACGGTGGTGATGAATAAATAATTGATCACATACCTGAATGTTAAGGAATAACTGCATACATATCTTATCAGTATCGGATATGTTGTTGTCCGAGGCATCTGAGCTTGCTCCCACCCGCCTTTGTGCACGTTGTCGTAATCTAAGCATGGAAGACTGTTTTCCTTGCCTTCACGGAAAAGTTCAACACAAGATGTGAGAGGTAAAAAGAATGTTGGCTTTTAAACTTACAGATATGAATTCACCAACTTAGCACATTCACAACATCCGCAGCCAACTCATAATAGCGGCTGGAAATCCGTTCAGCGGCACCAAACAGTAGTTCATTTATGGTTTCTTTGGTTAAAAGATCAACGTGTTCTCCATCAAGTCAAGTCTGAACAGTATACAAATATCCTCATGGTGGTCGATAAACACTCCAGCAGAGACATAAATATATTGAAATTGCAAGAAAAACATATTTACTCAGGATTCCATAAATATAAAAGAGACATATTCTCCATGTTTCAATGATGATAGCAGTTTTTTATGTACCCATAGTAAGAGACAAGCCTCACACCTTATGTACCTATATCACTCGTTATTTTCGCATATTAATCACATTGTATATAAGTACTGATGATGTGACTAATGCACACAACATAAGCAAAATAAGAATAACAATATCAGTGTAGTTAAGATCTTTCATGTATATATATTTGCAAGAATACCTGTTAAAACAAGCTTCTGCTTTTTTCTCTTTTGAGAAAAAAATTGCACCGGTTTCATATACAAGAATGTCAAATCAAGCAATGAGCCACCACAGGACACTAAAAGTGAGATGAATCACGCACCTTCAGTAGTCGTAAAATCCCCGACACATAAGGTGAATGCTTTACAGGAAGTTTATTAGTCATCCTATATGTTGCCATGATCCCTTTTAGTTGCCTCAAGTCCTACAATAAATTTAAGGCAAAAAAGAACTATGCATCAAAGAAAAGGTAAATAAATAGCACATGCTTATGACAGTTCAATAAAACTTGCAGGCTGACAAAAAGATTTAAGATGAAGACGTGGTGATCAACAATAATTCCTCACTGTGAGCCTAGAGCTTAGAAATAGAAATCTATATCATTCTGTGCCACAATGTCATCAGCATATTAATGCATCTTTATCCAGTTAAGACTGTTTCACCAAAAAATAATAACAACAATATGTATTTGTAGAGTATCAGCATATTAATGTATCGTTATCCAGTTAAGACTGTTTCACCAAAAAAATAATAACAACAATATGTATTTCGGCAGACACGAAATACTTTTTAGTAGAGGGATTGTAACATCGGTATCCTTTTTGAGTTCGAAAATATCTAACAAAGACACATTTGATAGATCTAGAAGACAATTTGTCTAACCCGAGAAATAAGTTATGGACAAAACAAGTACGATCAAACACCCGTGGAGTCACTTTTGTGAGGGTGGAGACAAGAGAATGAAAATTTTCCACCAAGGACAGATGAGTGCATCCTATTAATCAGATGACAAGCACTTAACATAGCATCGGAGCATAAATATTTGGAACATGCATATGAAACATTATGGTCCTAGCAATATTCAGAATATGCTTATGTTTGCGTTCAGCAATTCCATTTTGTTGGGATGTATGAGAGCAGAGTGTCTGGTGAATAATCTCATTTTTCGAACAGAAGATAGACACATCATTTTTAACATACTCCAAGGCATTGCCAGTCCGAAGCACACGAATGAAAGTAGAAAACTGATTTTTTTTAATTTCATTAAAGAAGAGTTCAATAACATTAAAAACTTCTGACCTCTTTTTTAATAAGTATAACCAAGTCATGCGAGAGAAATCATCAACAAATAGCAGAAAATATCTAAAACTTTTAATTGAAGGGACACGACTGGGACCCCAAACATCAGAGCGGACTAACTCAAAAGGAGATCTACTACGACTAGTGACTCGACTTGGATAAGTAGCATGATGATGCTTATCTAACTCACAAGACTCACATCCTAAAAAAGAAATAGAAGACGCAACAAGGACGATAGACCTAAGCTTTTGCACCGAAGGATGACCCAAGAGCCAGTGTCAAAGTAGAATGGGATCAGGCCGATCTGCAACCAAGTCAGTAGGGGTCACTCTATCATCCAAATAGTACATGCTTCCTCGTTCACGCCCCGAACCAATCCTTCTCCCAGGTGACAAGTCCTGAAAGACACAATAAGAAGGAAAAAAGGTAATTTTGCAGTTATTATGTTTTGTAAATTCACCGATAGATAAAAGGCTAACAGGAAATTTTAGAACATATAGGAAATCAGTAAGAGTTAAGAATGGAGTAACATGAAATACCCCATTGCCAATACAGGTGAATGGAAACCATCAACAATTTTAACAGAAGGATAGGTATTTGATAATTTTAATGACATAAATTTTTGTTTAATAGCTGTCATGTGAGATGAGGCTCCTAAGTCTAAAATTCAGAGATTATGAGGGGAGACAGTATAGACATGCATACCCGAAGAGATGCATGAGTTGTTGAATGACCATTCTGAGAGAACTCTAGCTGACATAGTCGATAATATTGTCCTGCGATAGTATAACAGTGGAAGAACCAGATGAATCACGAAGAGTATCACATGAGCATGAGGATCAGAATCAGCTAGTTGTGCCCACTCGGGTCGACCAAACTTCATCCAGCACTTCTCAGAGATATGGTTATTCCGATCACAGTGCGTACGGTGCCTTGGTCCCTTATCAGACGCATTCAGTCATCTACCAGGAAAATTACGTCTCGCGCCAAATGAGCCATGTCCTCCTCCAGAGTCGCGTCTACGACCATGACCACCACCTCTACCACGTCCAGCATCCAAGGCAAACTGATCAATAGATGATGCAAAAAATACATTAGCTCTAGTAAAAACACGCATGACTTTGGAGAAAGTAGCAGTCAATGTGGAATACTATCTCCTTGCACTTGGGATCTGACTGTAGGACTCAGGCCAGACAAAAACGTGGACACTGCGAGATTCTGGCGATACCCCCTCAGTGTCGCTGCATCGGTTATAGCAGGTTGATGCATCTTCAACTCATCAATCAAACTCTTGAATTCTTTATAGAACTCGGGCATAGACTTATCTCCTTATTTTAACTCAAACATGCGCTCATAGATTTCAAAAACCCTCGAAGGATTCTTCTCATTATCATACATCACCTTCAGGTTATTCCACGTCTTCTTGGTAGCAGTTAGGAATATGACACTACCACTAATTTTCTCCGCCAAACTGTTGAGGAGTCAGGTCATAAAAAATAATCTCCAGTAAGTTAAGTCACATAAATGGGATCTATAGCAGCCGGTGGAGACTGTAGTAGATGAGCCAGATTGTTCTGAGCACCAATGAATATGCGGAATGTCTGGGCCCATAATACGTAGTTAGAGACATCAACTTCACTGTAGTTCTCAACATCGTCTTGAATACAGAAGTCTCAACTATTGGTGATGAGATCAGAGTAGAGGAAGGACGCATATCACTCGGCATCGCAGTCAATCAAAGATAAATCTGAGAAGCAAGCAGTAGTAGTCAGAAAGCAAAGCAGATTATTCCTAATTTAATAGCCAGAATGAGACACAAGAGCAGTTAAGAGCTAGAGTAGACCATAACCATGAAGCACGAAGCTTCAAAAAATAGCCTGAAAGGCGTAGTAGAGTCTATGAAGACTCAAAAATAGCCTAGGAAGACTTAACAGAGCCATATATAAGCCTATAAGGGCTCAGCAGAGTCTAAGAAGACTCAGAGATAGCCTACAGAGTCTATGAAGACTCAGAGATAGCCTAGAAAAGCTTAAAGATAGTCGGGATCGCAGAACAGAGCATAGCATATCCCAAATCTAATCTGAATAGATCAGATTCAGATAAAAAATAAAAACCATAACAGTTTTTAACATGTAGATCAATGTGGCAGAGGTGGCTTCTGCAGGGCTGGGGAGGGACGACAAGGGTTGTTTAAGGGTGTGTCAGGGTTGGGGAGGTGCGATAGAGCTTGGGGATGATGCAACAGGCCTTGGGGAGATACGACAAGGCTTGGAGAGGGGGCAACTGGCCTTGGGGAGATGCGACAAGGCTTGAGGAGACACGGATGGCCTTGGGGAGATGCGGCTGGCCTTAAAAGAGGTGCGGTTGTCTGGTAGCAGTATTATAATCATGCCAAGGTCCTTGTAAAAGTGATAATCCTGAATATGCAATGTAATACAGGTGTCGATAAAGGAACATCATGTCTAACACGTCCTCAATATCCAAAAGAATCATCACCTAAGTTATTACCGAAAGAAAGAATAACAAGTCTAAGAAGTACTCTATATCAAATAAGTCGTCTGTCCTCAAATATGAACTGGGCCAACTAAGTAGTGGATCGTAACGAGTCACTGTCTAAGGTACATCAAAACTAGGCCTAAGCCAACAGTTACAAACTACCAACACATGAAATGACACGATACAAGCTCCTATCAACTATGTAAATGAAGTGAACAATCATGGATATCTCATAAAGTAGTACAAGTAATCAAACTGGTAAAATATAACAGAAAGTCATATGAAATAATAAGTATAACATGTAAATGCATACCGATAACGGTAAATAAGGAAATGCACAAGAACGAACACTCACATAAAATGACATGGTTTCAGAACTGAATTGACATCTGGTCTTCACTGCATAAACGGTACTGATCTACGGATCATCCCCTAGATTATATACATGATAGATACCTAGCTAATAAGAATTCAATCTGTAAGTTCACCGAGTTTACTCTCTATAAATATGAATTTTCATTCAAAATTAGTAGACATCGATAGTAGGCCTTTCTTTCTACTTACGTTATACTCTAAAAATACAAACATATAGAAATGTGACCAATAAAATTATACTGATCTTGTTTACGTAATCACTTGTTTGGATTTTGAATTCTTAATAAATCTTATATTAAATGTGTTAAAACTTATATTTAATTCTAACATAATATCTCATGATCCCGTCCAATAAGTTATTAGATAATACTTAAATTCTATTCAACTGGGCCTAATGAAAACTCAAACACTAACTAAAATGATAAAAAAATTAGTTTATATTGGAACTCCAAGAATTCGATACAAAGCAAAATGACCATGACAATTTACTTAACCCAGTTAACTTCCATCATAGATACCGTTTAATTAACCAAATAAGTCAAATCCCAACTTATCAGGATAAGATGGAACTGACAGGACAATTGACTAACTCAAGTCATATGAATACATGTAATGATAATTTCTAATCTCTTTTTTTTTTTCTTTCCACTAATAAGTTTGAACCAAACTGGAGAAAACTTCAAATCATCAGGGACAAACTAATTGAGATTTGAGATTATGTTGTTAAGATTCTCTTGACATACATCATTACCCAATTGTCAGGCCCTGTTAGGTTAGGCTCCAAGTAACCAACAAATTTTTTAAGGATAAACTAATGGGAATTGTAGGGTCACAGACCAGTCAACAATTAAAAAGACTTACCATATGAATCTATGTACTAGGTTGTTCATAGAAGGGTTCCTGGGCTTCAAGCATTAGAAAGAAAGTCTACTATGATTGAAAGGAGATGATCACAGCCAAGAGGGAGTGCCAAGGCTTTGAAAGCAAAAACATCAGTTATCCCTTATACAAGACGAGTAAGGAAGAATAAGTTGAAATTTGATTTTCACACTGCTAATTAATTACTCATTGATGAATTGTCCCAAGTGAATGTGAACCCCTCTCCCTTTTTTTTTCTGTGGATTTAGAGGAAATCATGGTTTTACGATGAGATAAATCACAATATCCCCTCATAGTTCTGGGGAAAAATTGAACTTGAAATTATAGAACTTCCATGGTCTGCAAGAGATCCTAGAGAAGTTCTGGACCTAATATGGATCTATAGGAGAATTCAATGAGCAATGTTAAATAACTTCTTTTGTAAGTGAAAATTTCAAACAATAGAAGCTAAACCTATTGATATTCATTTATGTACTTTGAGAACAGTAGCAACACTGATGAAGCTTAACATAGCATTTCATTTCAACAAAAAAATTTACAGAAAAGATAATATGAAACTGTAATCTACTCTTAATATATTCCTAAAAATCCACATTAATAATAGTTCTCAAACGCATTGAAAGAGAAGATTAGGATTAGACAATAGACCCACTCACCAAAATTCAAATCAAGAGGACAACACCACTCCCTCTTGTTCCTTCCCCCACTGGGGTCACCGGCTGCCGCTTGTGCTGCCCCGCACGCAGTCATGCTGCTGCCCGCGCGCTGCCATCGCGCCCCCTGCATGCCGCTAAGTTTCTGCTGTTGTTGCCACACGCCCGCCAGAGAGGAGAGAGAGAGGAGAAGATAGAGGGAATGAGAGAGAGATTGAGGGGGTGGATTGAAGGGGGAAACAAGAGCAGCTGTCGACTCCCGCAAGGAAAGGGAGATGAGGAGATTATTAATTCGGATTAGGTTAGGGTATAAGATAAATTATATAATAGGAATGGTGTTGGATTTTCGAGTTTAGGTTGTGGGCTATAGGATAAGATTAAAATTGGTTAGGATTTAAAATCGAATTAGTTAGGCTTCTGGTTAGGATTATATAGGGCTAATAGATAATAGATATTGGGTTTCGGGTAGTGGGTTTGAGGTAATGGGTTAACAGTAGGGGTGCCATCGGATCGGATACGGATCGGATATTACCTTTACCATATCCATATCCGCAACCAACCTTCGGATACGGATACGGATATTGGCGGATGTGGAAAAATGATATCCGTATCCGCCAAAATCGGTATCAGATATAAATCGAATATTAGCGGATCGGATGCGGATACTAATCGGATATCTTAAAAATAGATATAGTTAAAGATAAATTAAACAGAAATACTTATATTACTTTTTATCTCATCTACTACAATATTAAATGTGATACATACTATGATATTATTGTGTACATATCAATACATTCATCGTATTCATTGTCATTTGACTTCTATAACAATAGATTACACGTCCTCCGGTGCTAAATGCCGATTCGGATGCCATGGTTGATGTCGAAGTACTCAAAATATCTTGTGGTGCTCTTGCAAGAATCGAATACTTTCCACTATTACTTTTTCACCAATTCAAAATATCAAAATTTAATGCCTTATTCCATTGAAGAATAGTCTTCTCCATACCGATATCATTACGAAGCACACAACATTCGGATATCGGATCGGATACGAATAAGATATTACTTTTACCATATTCGCATATGCCTACCTTTCGGATACGGATACGGATACGAATATTGACGGATGTGAAAAAATGATATCCGTATCCGGATTGGAGGCGGATTCGGATGCGAATATCCGCGGATAATCCGTATCCGATGGCACCCCTAGTAAACAGCTTGGCTTGGGCCAAGGAAGAGAAAAATGAAATATAAGTGTGGCTTGATTTTGGGCTCAAAGGGTTAGGCCAAGAGAAAGATAGAGAATGCAAAAAAAAAAAAAAAAAAAAAAAAAACTTAATATAGACAACAATAATAATAGTCACTAACAACTACATGTTAATAACGATTTAAATTAATTATCACTAACAATATAATCTATAACGAATTTATTATCAAAACCCCACATAAAATAATAATACAAATCGTATACACACATGTAAAAATTTATTATATACATAAAAATCATGTATAAACACGTTAGGGCTATTACAAATACTCCAGAGACTCGCGCTTGGCATTTAAGCAAATAGAAGATAAGTTAGTGTTCGAGTTCTGAAAGCGTGATCTATTCCTCGACTCTCAAATCCCCCATGCTGCATGCAAAAGCAATGTTTTCTTGAAATGCTTAGAAATGCCTACTCCAATAACCTGACTCTGAAGAAATTAATCCATTCAATTGAGCACTGAAAATAACTTAAAGAAATCGAAAGATCCGAGCTAACTTGGTCCCAAACCTCCTTAGATTTCGAGCATAACCATAAAACATGATCAAAATCTTTAGGAGCTTGATTGCATCTCGAGCAGCTTGGCGACATATGCATTCCACGCATGATAAGCTCACTGGATGTCGGAAGCTTTCCCAGAGAAATTTTCCATACAAAGTACTTCAGCGTAAGTGGCGCCACCAGTTTCCGTAGCCACGTCTAGTCATCATCTTGTTCACCACCATTACACAACAAAGAATATGCTTCTCTGACAGCAGGGCTCCCATCATTCAGACCAACCCATCGAAGAGAGTCCTCTTATATGGTGTGCGACAAGGGTAAGGCCATCACTTTGAGCGCATTTGGAACAATTTGAACTAGTCAGTTTATTTTTAAATTTTTTTGGTGAGTGATTTCTAGCCATGCATTGGGTGCCACCCAAAATCCTACCACTGATCCCAGCAAAAAACAAAAAAAACGAAAAAGAGGAAGAAGAAATTTTGTCGCTCCGCCCTGATTATATGGATATATTTTCAATTTGTAAGTTCAAATATGTACCTTAAATACTATAGTAGCGGAGCTCAACTCTTAGAAAGATAACATGAGTTAGCAATCAAACTTAATTTGTATGCTGAAGATAATCAATTGGACCCCCTAAAGAATCCATAACTAGACCCAGTAATAAAACGAATCGGATGTAATTCCTAGAATCCACACCCTATTAAGCTACCGGGTCGGGCCCCTAAAAACCAGAAACCCGACTCCAAATTCCAGTCCGCACGGTATGTATATCATTTTGGTTCTGCTGCGCCTGCGGGCAGGCGGGCAGCAAGCCATGGAGTGCGCGGCCAAAGGAAGGGGAACCCCGTGTTTGCGGGGCCCACCGAGTAGGCGCTGCGGTCTCTGCGGTGCCGTTGCCTACTGCTCCAAAGCCCACCAAGTCTCTCTCTCCTCTGCCTTCTTCGTTTTGTATCATATTGACAGCAGCGCTAGGGTTTTTTTTTTTTTCTTTTTTCTTTTTTTCTTTCTTTTTTCATAAGTTGCTCAAACCTAGGGCAGCAATTTTGGCTCAAAAGATGATCAAATTGGTTATTTATCTTTTTCAGATGTCACATTGGAATGATCACAAAGAAGAATGCGGAAGGCTCGCGCAGCAAATGAGGCACGCCGATGTCCTGAGTGATTTCCCCTTTACATTCTCGGTACAATTGGGCTTTAAGCTTTGCGTTATAGATAGTTCCAGTCTCTTAATCAGTGAAGATTTACTTATTTGTGTCACTACTTTTACGCAAATCATATGCTCGCTGTTTTTGTTAATCTTAATCTGTGGCCGTAAGATCTAGTGGAAATTTTAGGAACTACTTGACCTCGACAAAGTTGTTTTGATATGAAAAATAGGTTAAATGGAGAAGGTTCACTAAATGTTTGGTGGTTCTCACCTTGGTGATGTTAAAACTTGTGATTGGTGTTGCCTGGATCATGCTTAACCAGGCAGGTAGCAAAGATACTTGTACCTCAATAATGCCCGTTAAAATTCTCCTCTTATTCAACAGTCAGGAAACAGAGATACTTCAAATTGAGTCATGTGGCTGAGAACACATATCATACATCTGACACATGCCCCACACTTGCCCAACACGTATTGGATACAATGGAGCTCAAGTGGAATTTAACTAGTATAAAGCGTTTATTGTGGGAAACTGACCGAATTCCACCTGCGAAAGAGAGGAAGCGGGGGGTGGGGTGGGGGTAGGACTGTAAATGGTACCCGAAAACCCGATAACCCGATCCGATTTTTTACTAACGGATCGGGTTTGGATCTAAAAACTAGACCCGAAATCCTTATCGGGTCGGGTTTGGATATTACTATTTCAAACCCGAAACCCGATAACAAACCCGAAAAGAGAGTAAATGTTATAAATGGTACTTATCATCATACATTTCACCATATTTAAATTAGTAAAATTATAAAAATGAGAACTTGATCATATTATTATAAAAGTAAAGTATATAAATTTTCATTTTGCATCTAATAAAATTGAAATACAACTTTAAAAAATAACTCTCATTGAAACTTTAATACACCTATTTAAAATCCGAATCCGACCCGAACCCGATAAGAAAGAAGAGATTCCGACCCGAACCCGAATCCGAACCCGAATTCCTTATCGGGTTCGGGTTCGGATATGGCATGGATCCGACCCGAACCCGACCCGTTTACACCCCTAGGTGGGGGGATACTGGAGGGGCGAGAGGAGCTTTGCTACTCCGGCTACTCCCCCCCCTCTGCGCGCACGCGCGCGCGGATGAAGATGGACGGAAGGATAGACGGACTAAGTTTGTAAAGGAGTCACGGGAGAAAACCTCCCTTCAGTCGGTTTTGATAATAAAAGAACAACTGATTGTCTGATTTAAAAAAGAAAATTCTAAAGATTGCGTGCACACGCATGCACGCACACGCACAGAGTAATGTCTCCATCTCACTGCATCTTACAGTTTTAAGAATTATTGTGATGTGTGGTTTGTACCATATCTGTTTCCTGTGGGCCATGCTTCTTAGTCAGGACTGCTATTTTAGTTTGGGGATATCAAAGCTTCTGAGAGCAATGTCTGTCCAAAGTAGCAACTAATGGCTTGCTGCAGGATAGATTTCACCATTCATATTAAACTAGTAGTTGGTCTCCAGTAACATTCTAGTTGTTATGATAGCATTTTCAATGCTGACCACGGCGCCGATCTCTAACCATATTTTGACAATTCCAAGGATTGGTTGTAGTTTGACAGATTGCATTGGTATAATATAATTGTTGGTGCCCACATTGATGTTGTTGTAGAACCGTAGGATCAGATATCATATTTGGAGGGGGGAAAAGAGAAATCATGCACAGAGTTCCTCACTTCACAAGTGTTTTGTGGCAATAGATGGAACTGGTGATGACTTATGACTCATATTTGAAGCAATGGGAAGTAAGTTCTCTGAATTATACATTAATAAATATTGTTGCAATTATTAATGTATAAAATTTTATAAGTCCATATTATGTAAAAGGTAATTATTTTTTACCTTTCAATTTTATTATTATTACTAGAATATTGGTGTTAATTTAGGAATGTATATACCCTGTAAGGAACTTTTCAGTTTATGACCATGAAAATACTTAGGCAGCTACCAAGGCCTAACCGTGCTAACCATTTTTCTTTTTTCACCCAATTTTAAAATACATTGCAATTCTACTTTGTTTAAGTATGTAGGGTTCGGTGACGACAAAGTTAAAGTAGTTGTTTGAGTCATGGTTTAAAATGTTGGTATCGGTATCCACCAATGATTTTTGGTATCAATATCGTCAAATATTGGCCGATTTTATATGGTTAATATTGTATCGGGTACCACAAAGCCCAATACAATATTGCTGTATATATCAGAATTAGGCAATATTTGAAACCATAGTACTTAGAATATGCAACTATACCAAATACTATGCTTGAAGGGCCAGCATCTTTAGGAATTTAGGAGTTTTAATCTCCCTAAAATGTATATGATTAACTATAAAAGCCAACAGCACTCTAGTCCTTTTTTTCACGGCATGTACTAGTTCAAGGTAAAGTGAATAGCTTACCCCCGTGATAAGTTGTGTGAGATGTCTCAGATTCAAGGTTATAGATGGAGTACCATTTTGTAGTTTCATTGATTGTCTCGCTAGAATTAACTACTTTCTGTTCTTCTTTAT
Source organism: Agave tequilana (assembly GCA_038442645.1). Lineage (NCBI taxonomy): Eukaryota > Viridiplantae > Streptophyta > Magnoliopsida > Asparagales > Asparagaceae > Agave > Agave tequilana. The sequence goes on along the minus strand of JAVJIF010003143.1, from coordinate 177,708 downwards.
GGGGGAACTGTCTTTACGTCTACTTTGACAAGTATTGTTAATGCAGTTGCATCATCACTTTAGTTCCTATTTTTATATTCGTAAGTCATAAAATGTCAATTTAGTCCGAGAGGGTGATATGTATTCATCAGGCTGGTACTAACTTGGACTGCTAAATAGTTCCAATGTGATATGCTTTAGGGCAGCACTTAGCACAAACTTCCCGCAACCATTATTTCTCCAAAAAAAGTTATGGCAATTTTCTGCTGCCTTCATTTTCATTTAAGCACCATATCCTATTTAGTTTATAACTTCTTGCATGTTATCGATAATTTCACCTGAACATGGATGGCCCTGGTATTGTAGTATTCATTTTGACATGTCCTCATCAGTTTCATATTTTCTTGGTTCAGGATTAAATATATCATATAAACGTTTTCTTTATTTTTTTCGTGGTAATACTTTTTTTGGTCTGACAGGGTTCTGGAAAGCAAGAAAGGAGATGCTTGCTTTTCACATTAATGGGCCTTCATCATATTGGCCTATGGAAATCTGAATGCAGCTGTACGCCATCAGTTGCCTCGTCCAATAGTTCATGGTTTCATCTCATGCCTTTCTATTGTCGTGATTCTACATGATACCTTATGTAAATATCTTTTTATGTTGCTTGGCATTGGACTTTTTCATTCCGCTGCATTCTAATTCTGAATCCTTGTCCATTTTGTATCATCTTCCTTTGTATTCATCATCATGAATTCACTGTTGCTGGCTACACTGTTGACCAATAATAGGCACATACAACAACAAAAATTCTTTATCCCAAACTTTAGGGGTTGGCTACATAAATCCTTTCCATCAACTCAGCTCTCTTCTTAAGTCCATCACATGCATATTTTAATTTTGGAGGCCCATGCGCGTGCGTGGACACACACACGCGCGCACACCCCATTTTTTTTCTTTTCGTTAACATCCTTAACAATAGAAAATCAAGACAATTGTCTATTCTGCACATGACGTGTTGGACTCCACCACAATTAGATCTTGTTAACTTCAGGCCAAGTTGGGAATATTACTTTCAACATTTGCCATTGTACCTGTTAACCTATTGAAACAACATCAATACATTGCTATCAGTTCTTGCTCAGCTTGGACTTGATAATTCTACTGCATGTATGACTCAGATCCTTGGCCTTACCCATTGTTAGTAGGTGCAAGTAATTCTATGCATACTATTTAACATGTGAAGTGTGAACATCCATATACATGCCATCATATATAAAATAACATTGGAAATTAACAAAAAAAATATTGACATGTTAATTAAATCAAGTTTAAAATGGCATTATATGATTGAGTTTATTCTTCTTTTTTTTCTTTTAAAGTTTGGCATTTTAAGTTCATAATAAAAATAAACAGAGAAAGGTATGTATAATGAGAGCACCTTCTCGCTTTCTTCGTGAGAGCACACGCATGTCTGTGTGATTGATATTGTTCTTCTCTGTTTTGTTCTTCCTCTTTGAAGTTTGGCATTCTGAGCTCTTAAGAAGAATAAAGAGAGATGGTAGGAAGAATTTGCAACTTCTCACTTTTTTTCTTGTGCGCATGCACGTACATGTGCTCTTTTGAATTGAAACATGGACTTGTTTAAACTTAAATTAGTCGCAAGTTTGCTGATAACTGTGTTCATGTGTACTGGGATGATTAGGCGCATCAGCTTTCTTTTAATTTTCTCTTGCCGCTTAGGAGATTTCATCAGTAATTGGAAATGAAACTAGCTTCTTCAGTATTATTTATTTTTCTTTGAGACGGGCAGCACTTAAAGGAAGACACGTTTCTCATAATACATCTAACCATGATTTGGTAAATCAAGTTTCTAAATTTGTAGTTGTTGATGTATGGAAGTTACTGGATTGCAACATCGTTTTAAAAAAAATATAAAGGGATGCAAAATTTCAGTCGTTCATATGTTGGCTTTTATAATTTATAGAAAATTGCTGTGCACTTCCTAAATCTAGAAATTTTAGTATTGACTCTCAGTATTCACTTCAGGCTCGCTATTTGTTTACATATATTTATCATTTTAAGAATATTCAGCAATTCTACAACAACTTCTCTACTGGCAGGATAATTGATAATTGGGATCTTCCAAGTTCATTATGCCCGTGTTCAGGTAAGTTTCATGCTTCTATAACAGCATTTGCTAACATCATTGTTTACTCTTTTGCTAATCTATATCAATTCATTCCAATAGAGCCAAGAAGCCCAATATCAACTTGTATGAGTAGCTGGAAGGATTATTATCAGTGGAGATGCCTCCCATTTCACTCGCCAGTTGCTTTGTTACTTCATTGGGTATTTTAAGTTATCTATTTGTAGCCTTTAATGAAAATGCTAGAATTGATTGCTTATGTTCCATTTTTCATTATTTATTTTGCACTCCATGTAGATGAGTCTTTGCACTTGTTATAGATAAATTTACGAGGCATACTCATGGTGGGTTCCATGGTCTGAAAAAGGTTTGAGAATTGCAAGAACTTAATTGATGAGGACATCACCAGTTGCTAGTTATTTTTTATTATCTTAGTTTATTTTTGAGTAGTTGTCTTTTTTTATGTAGGGATTTAGTACCGCAACGATTATCTCCTAGAAATGCTCTTTTGTAAAGCCTATAAATAGGCTTCAGACTTCTTTTATTATGAGACAGTGAATGATTTAAATTTTCAGTTAAAATTTTAGAGCTCTTGAGTTTTTTAGATTGGGGTGTGAAGCCCATGGTGCAAGAGGTGTGAGGCCTAAAATCTATTCTATTCTTATCTCTATTCTTAAACCCTAATTTCTCTTATTTATTTTCTTGTAAAAACTCTAGTTCCTATTTTTTTGATTTGAAGGTGATTGCGATCCTCCCGCATTACATCAGTTTGGTATCAGAGCTTTAGTCCCAATCCCCTTAAAAAATTTATCCTTTTTTTTTCTTCAAATCCTATTCTTTCTCAAATCTGGATCATCTAGTCATCTAGATCAATCCTAGATTTATTCCCAAAAAAATGTTGTAGCAAAATTATACAAAATTCCTTCAAAATTCCCAAAAAACATCCAAATCCATACTGTACATCTTTCTTCTCCAAAAATTAAAAAGGTCACGTTCATCACAATCGTCGCCGCCCTCTCCCTCAGTTCTCCTCCGTCTTCCTTTTCATCATCTTCTTTTTCCTATTCCTCACCGTCGCCACCACCTCCCACATGCGGCCAGACCACGCCGATCACCCCCGCCTCAATAACAAACTCTCCAATCTCAAGAACATCTACCTGCACCACCACCTCTTGTCGCCTCTCCTCTACTGCCTCCCAATCGATAGCTCCCTGCATCTCCACCTGCACCGCCACCTTCACGCCACCTTCACGCCACCGACACCGCCATCTCCTCATCAATCTCAAGATCTCACCACTACTCCCTTCGCACCTCCTTCGACCTCGCGCCACCACCGCCACTCTTAGGATCTCACCACAGTGTTGCCTCCAGATCAACGCCACCTCGTCGCCAGTTCCTCGCCACGCAACCACCTCAGATCTCTTCGTCGGCCTCCACTTCTCCTTCATCGACGCTGATGGAGCGATCGACGATCAGATTCGACCGCTCTCCTCCCTCGTCGCCTCGTGTGCTGCCTTTACTACAGTCCTGCCGTCTTCACCCACAGAGCTTCATCGAGGAACCCTAGTTGATTTAGGGTTTAAAAACAAATCGGGTTCGACCCGATTGGGACCCGACTCGCCCTCGAAGCCACCGATCCGATCTTACAGGTCGGATTGTAAGATGGCGGGTCAGATTCACCAACCCGACCCAAACCCGACCTGCTACAAGCCGGCTGTTTGAGCCGATCCAGACTAGCTCAGCCGCCGATGTCAACTGCTTTCTTGCTGACATCATCGGCTTATCGAGCCAACCCAAAGCCGTATCCGGGCCGTCAGCGATCGGCTCCAGTTGAGCAGAGCCGACCCGGAGTTGTCGGCTCAGACCGAGCCGACCTCCGAGCCGACTGAGCCGTTGCTGACGTCATCGACTCTATGCTGACGTCGTTGGCTCCATATTGATGTCAGAAGCTCTCTGAGCTGCATTATTTTAGCAAACATGCACAATTTTGATTTAGAGCCCTTTCAGACCCATTTGGAGTCTGATTCGAGTTCCGTCTGAGATGTTAGGTGCCTGACTGAGTCCCGAAAATTCTGGGAAAAGTTCGCGACAACTGGATAGCAGATCTGACTCCACGAGCCCGCGTTCGGTGTCGGTACTGTTCGTGCAGCAGAAGAGTAGTGTTTTGAGCCCTCGTTTCTAGCAACACAGTTCGAAGCAATTTTCTTCCATCTCATACTACTGTTATTCCAAGACCTTGTGCATGAATTCAGCTCTTCGGTGTAGGTACTTCTCCGAGGATTCTTAGAGAATTTTTGTGTTTGGGTGTGAATGACTCACCCCTCATGTTATATCCTAACTTGAGTTGGATTGTTAGATGTTAAATTATTTGCAACTACTATTTAGATTACGATAATCTGTGGATTGAATTGTTGTTTACTTCTATCTAGTAGTTGCATCAATGTTTATCACTTTTCTTCATTTTATGAGTGTATTTTCTTTGTATTTAGAACTTGAACTTTTTAGGATATTTTATTTTCATTTAGTGTATGCATTTAGTTTACTTGAGTATAAGATTTTCTACTGCATCTGCTTGTTTGTTTGATTTTTATTTGTAGCATCATGACTACTCAATATTATAAGAACCACCTCTTATACTAGTTACACAATCTTCGTCAGTGTCATATGTCTGTTTAGGAGCCATATTTGAGGACTTAACCCATCATAATGACGTGAGAAAGAACCATTATGAGACTATAACTAGCTTTTTTTTGCGGATCAAGGCTCAAAATAATGCGTGCTGTGATCACTGGCCTCCTATAATTTAGACACCGTTGAAGAGGCCTTTGATGTTGCTCTAAAGGTAGACTTGACTTTCAAAACGTTAGTCAAGGCAAAGGCCCGGTGTTCTAACTGTGACGGATATGGACATTATGATTATCATGCCCCTCGAAAAACCAAAATGTTAGATTTGTGCCTAGTGAAGTGTTGACGACTCGAAGGTTGTTGAGGATATCCACGTTCTTTCTAAGACTGCTAGTATAATGAAAGGCATATCAGTTGGTTCTGACAAACCGATTATTGATGAGAATCATGCTTCTTATGAGGGTACTAGTGAAGTAGTAGATACAAAAGTCGAGTCTGGTACAACCTTAGATGTTAATGCTCATGCTCATGATATTAGTGAGTATGCGCTTGAATTAGCGGAATTTAGTATCTCTAGTCAGATCTCTAGGTTTTATTTGCCTCACCTTTAATAGAGGATGATATTGAATACGAGACAATTGATTCTAGTATCGTTACATCTAGTGAACCATTTGAGTCCCCTCATGCTGAGTACGGTTTTATGTTCATTTCAATCGATTCATCTTCTAGTGAGTCACCTGAGTTCCTTGTCATGATCCAACAGATGGTTTCTAGTGCTTTTTCTTTTTCTGATTGTTTGGAGTTTATATCTGAGTCCATTATACCTCTATTTACGGAGTTAGATGTGTGCTCTCTTAGGCATCCCAGATAGATAATTAATTAGCGGGATAAAAGCAAAATAAAGAAATTGTAACTTTTGAAAATTCATAATATGAAATGAGAGTATATTTCATGAGATAGACTTGGCTACTTCCAGAAGGATTTTGAGTCGAATTCTTCATATTCAAATTCAATGTTAGTGATGGAGACATCGCTCAGGGATTTCAAGTCTACACCAAGAGGCCTCACTGTACCTTATCATTATGGTTCAATTAGAATGTGTGGGCTTGAGTCCAGTGTTCTAAATGGCGGCCACAACGGCTACATCGGCCCGAATAATTTATCGAAGATGGGAATATATTGGGGATATGTCAGGATATTTTCAAAAATCGGATGTCAAAATCGGACTGTAAATATACACATCTTCTTGTCTTAAATCACATCTAAATAAGACAATATATGCATAAATTATATAAATCTACATAAAACACCATACTTATATGTTTAAGATATACTTAACTCGATAACTTGCATTAAGCCTATGAATTCATAATCACTATCCAAGTGTAGATTCTTTAAAAATGTCACATTGTCACATCACTCGAATTACCCAAATATCTAGCCTAGAAATTGGGGGTGAAACGCTATATCAGGTCCAAAATCGCTGAAATTGCGGCCGATATACCGGGTCCATGCCTATTTATTGGCAATTTTAGATGAAAAACGCTATATCGGTTTGGATGTATCAAATCATTGCGGTTAGGTGTTGTAAACGTAATATCGACGCAATATCGGGAATATTTAGAACACTGCTTGAGTCAGATCAAACTAGTTATCTTTAGTTATTTTTATTTTAGTTGATTCTTTTATTTAGTTATTTGCTTATGTCAAGTCCCACATTGGTTGTCGTGGTATTCTTTCTCTTGATGTAGGCTTATATAAGGCTAAGACTATTGTTAAATTTGGGATAATTAATGAAAATAAAATTGCTTGTTAAAATTTTGAGAGCCTGTGTGCTGGGTAAGAAACCTTAGGGAGAGAATTTCAATTGTTTCATACCCCATCATTTTGGTATCAGAGCCAAACATGCTAACCCGAATCCCCGTCAACTTAGCCACCACCCCGTCGTCTCTCTTCGTCGCCGACCTCGTCAACCCACCACGACCTCGATCACAACAAGCCTTCTCTCCTCGCTAATCTCGCCGACTAGCAAATCTCATCGTCGACTTTGTCCTTCAACCACGACCTCACCATAATTTTTGAAACTTGATTACAACTCATCAATGACGTCTTGATCTTAACCCGATTCCAACCAAACCTCTACCATCGCCACCACTCGTTGACAGGCTCGACACTCGAGCTTCTCACTACCACAACATCCCCTCGTTGCCTGATCCTAACCCCTTACAGTCTGATCTACACGTGTCGGTCTCCACCTCACAACTCCACATGTCCTGATCCTACAGATTTCTCTCAAGAGCTCTGCAGAGTCAGGTAAAATTTTTCTTAGACTAGATATTTGATACTATCATATTTCTGTCATAATAATTTTATCAATAATCTACGGTCCATAAAGTTTGTGAGTGAGTATCGCTGATCTTTAATAGCCTGTCTTAATATTAAATTTGGGTACAAGTGAAAATCAAAGTAATTGCATAGTATTAATTTTTACAAGACTTTGAAATCCAATTATAATTAAATTACATCCAATCCCTATTTTACATTCTCAGGACTTTTCTACAAATCATTGATCGATGTGCTTTATTGCGAGCATTAATTGACTGAAGTGGTTGCTGATTCTCTTCATATTTTGCATCATCCTGCAACATTTGCATTAGGTTCCATTAGTTGTAGATAGAAATACTAGGTTGCAATTATTAAATTCAAAAAAAAAAATCATATTGCATCATATATTTATGTCATGACATTTTGAAAGTAGCAAAAGGTTAGTTATGGATGCCTACCTATAGTGGCAGAGACTATCATCCAGATAAACTCAGTCATTATGGATCGTCTAGATAAACCCCATACTATGGATTCAAGTGTTCTCACAACCCATGGGAAAATTAGAGCCCAACTTAACACCTAGGTTAAATGATGGATAAGATAGAGAACGACCATCTTGATCATGGTCGTAGTGGAGATCATCAGCACAACCCATGCTATGAGGATAGAATCCCTAGGAACCATTATCGCTGTGAGGAGGATGATTGTTACTTGGAAAAAACATCAAGTTGAAAGTGTCAAATTTCGATGGTCGACTAGACTCGTAATATTATCTTGTTTGGATCGAGCGATACTTTAAGTGGTACGAGATGTTCCAAGAACGGTGAATCAGTTTTGCTGTGAAGCTGGTCGGACAAGCCGGACAATATTGATCGAATATTGAGAAATTGATAGTCTTGAGGAGGCAAGAACCTGTTCGGACGTGGGAAGAAATAAAAGGTAAATTGAATCAAATATTCCTTTCGATCATGTTTCAAGATCAACATCTCAACAAGTAAAGTAGACTTACCCAAGGGAATCGATCTGCTGTTAAGTACATTGAGAAATTTGATGAGTTTATTACTCGATGCAACGGATTTGTTGAAGAGTCCTATGTAGTGTCCCTTTTAGATTTAAACCTGGCCTTCATGAGGATCTCTATAGAGAACTTTTTGCGGGAGGTTTTTGTGACCTAGAGCATGCCTATCAGATAGTCCGCGACTTAGATGTTGCTTGAGTATCCTACTTCCAGAGATGTTCAGGCTATAAGAACCAATCTACTAGGGCCAATCCAGGGCAATTCCAGTACAAGACCGGCCCGAATAGTTCCTCTTAAAAAGAAGATTACAAGGGAAATAGGCCTGCTGAAAGTGTACCCTAGACCAACCATTGCACTTAATGTTTTAAATGCTAGGGCTATGGTTATGTGGAGAAGTACTGTCCAAGCAAATCCAATGCCTTCTATTTGGATGAACAATTGGATGAGAAAATGGAGGATACACAGAAGTTATGTTCACAGGTAACGAAGGTAGGGATTCTGATGATGCCACTGGACAAGGGAATTTCTTGGTTCTATTAGGTGCATCACTATCGTTAGGTGTACCCTAGCTCAACCTAAAGAGATCGATGACTGGCGTAGTATCACAATATTCCACACTTGGGCTAAAATTGCAAAATTATTGTTGATAGTGGGAATTGCATTAATGTCGTGTCCTCCGGTTTGGTCTCCGAGATATGTTTGAAAACTATTCCCCATCCTCGACTCTATAGAGTCTCTTGGGGCAACACGACATCCATTGAAGTGAATGAAAGATGCCTTGTGCCGATGCAGTTAGCAACATACAAGGATAAGATTTGGTGTGACGTGATAGCTATGGATGTGGGTCATGTGATTCTTGGGAAGCCATGGTTGTTTGATTTGGATGTCACATTGTGGGGAAGATTTAATACTTGTACCTTTACCCATGAAGGACAAATGATTAAATTGCTCCCAAATCAACCATAGACCGAGCAAGTCGAGAAGAATACATTCACACCAAAAAGGGAAAAGGGGCTCAACTTGATCAGCCATAAGGAGATAAAAAAAGAGGTTGCTGATGGATCACCAGTTATTATTCTTATTGCTCGAGATGCTACGAAAGACTCCCCTGAGCCAATTCCCCTGCAGTATCCCCTGTCATTACCGAATTCTCTGATGTCTTCCCTAAGGACCTCCCGGATCAGTTGCCACCTATGCACAATATCCCACACACTATTGATATGGTCTCAAGAGCTACTCTGCCCAACTTGCCACATTATCAGATGAACTCGATGGAACATGCTGAATTAAAAGGGAAGTTGATGGGTTGTTGAGAAGAGGGTTCATAAGAGAAAGTTTGAGCATTTGCGCGGTCCGCACACTGCTGATGCCAAAGAAAGATGGATCATGGCGAATGTGTGTGGATGGCGGTGTTATCAATAAGATAACGAGGAGATACCATTTTGAATTCCCAAGCTAGATGACATGCTTGACATGATGTATGGTGCCACAACCTTGTTAAAAATTGATTTGAAGAGTGGTTGCCATCAAATTCGAATCTACCCTGGGAATGAATGGAAGACAATTTTCAAGATAAAAGATGTGCTGTATGAGTGGATGGTCATGTCTTTTGGCCTGTCAAATGCTCCTAGTACTTTTATGCGAGTGATGACTCAAGTACTATGGCTCTTTATAGGAAAATTCTTAGTCGTGTATTTTGATGATATCTTCAGCTATAGTGGATCGACGGAGTAACATTTGGACCACCTTAAGCAGGTCTGTTGTTTGAAGAAAGGAGAGTTTGTAGCCAATCCTAAAAAGCGCACCTTTCTTACGGATCAAGTTATCTTTCTGGGTGTTGTAATCTCTTTTGAAGGAGACTCTGCAGATCTTGAAAAGATTAAGTTATTATAGAATGGCCAGAACCTTGCAACATTATAGACGTGAAGAGTTTTCACGGACTTACTACCTTCTACAGACACTTCATTCTGAATTTCAGTACCATCATGTCCTCGATCACTGACTGTCTGAAACAAGAGGAATTCAAGTGATCGAATGCTGTTGCCAAAGCTTTTCGAAATATCAAGCAAAGAATGATGGAAGCTTTCGTCACGCCTCTTTCAGATTTCTCAGAAGTTTTTGAAATTGCATGCGATGCCTCTATGATTGGTATAAGAGGTGTTTTAGTCAAGAGAGTTACCCTGTTGGCTACTTGAGTGAAAAATTGAATGATGCTCGGCAATAGTACTCCTTTTTCTTTCTCCAATTTCCCTTGGTAAGATGTTAGTATGGATTACATGGTTGGTCTTCCAAAGATGGCTTAAAAGCACGATTCCATCTTTGTCATCGTGGATCGCTTTTCAAAAATGGCCCACTTTCTGTCGTGCTCAAAGACTTCTAATGCGTCTCGGATCGCTACTATCTATTTTAATGAAGTCGTTAGGTTGCACGGTCTGCTCAAAACTATTGTATCTGATAGGGATGTCAAGTTCACGAGTTATTTTTGAAAAATCTTATGGCATAAAATGGAAACTAAGCTTCAATTTTTTTATTGCCTTTCATCCCCAAACTGATGGGCAAACTCAGGTGGTCAATAGGAGTCTGGGAAATCTTTTGAGGTGTTTATTGGGTGAAAATTTACGGACATGGGATCTTTTATTATCTAATATTGAGTTTGCTTACAATAGTTCTGTCAATAAAATCATAATAATGAGTCCACTTGAGCTAGTGCATGATTATCGCCCTAGACAACCTATAGATTTGATTCTTATGACACACCATCAGACTAAAGTGTCTAAGTCAGCTGCATCATTTGCATCGCATATTCATGAACTGCATAAAGTGATCAACACTCAAATTCAGAAAAATAATACAAACTATAAAGCTTATGAAGATCTGCACAAAAGGCCCGAGAATTTAACGTAGGAGACTACATGATGGTTTGGATTCGTCTGGAATGATATCCCATTGGTATTGTGAAGAAATTGCATGCGCGTAGTGGAGGACCTTTTAAAATTTTGAGAAAGATTAATCCTAATGCATATATAGTAGATCTCCCACCCGATTTTAGCATTAGTCTTTTTTTTTAATATTGAAGATCTAGTTGCTTGTCAAGATCCAAAATTTTCACCTGATAATCCCTTGTTGGATGAGCCTTTCCCTAAGTCTATTTTTCAAGGGACCCTTGTTACCTTCACTTCTCACAATACAACCCATCCACCTGGCAGAACAAATAGATAAAATTATTGATGATCAAATTGTCTCTACCCGAGACGTGGTTACCAAAGGTTTTTAGTTTGTTGGAAAGGACTACCTGACTATGAGAACACTTGGATTAATCGAGATGATCCATAATGGTTGGATCCTGATCTCCTAGAGTACTATGAGAGCCGAGGTCTAAGGTCGAGTTCTCCCTAACCCCGGGGGAATGATGGGAATATTGCTTCAGGATTTTGAGTTTACACTAGGAGGCATCAACACACCTTATTATTGTGGTTCGATTAGAGCGTGTGGGCTCGAGTCAAATCAGACTAGTTATTTTTAGTTATTTTTATTTTAATTAGTTGTTTTAGTTATTTGCTTATGTTTAGTCTCACATTGGTTGTAGTGGGATTCTTTCTGTTGATGTAGGCTTATATAAGGTTCAGACTATTGTTAAAGTTGGGGTAATTAGTGAAAAAAATTGCTTGCTAAAGCTTTGAGAGCATGTGTGTTGGATGAGAAACCCTAGGGAGAGAATCCCAATTGTTTCGTACCCCATCGTTAGACCATCCAGATTGAAGATCCACTCTATTAAAATTGATCTATATCATTTAAAATAACTAAAAGCAAAAAGTGAAAGTGTTTTAATGCATTTTTGCTCATGCATCTACAAGGAGCAAATGGACGGCCTAAAGTGGATGTTTCTTAGATCTATGACTTTGGGTATACAAATTCTTAATCCAACTATTTGATAATAATCTAAGCACTTAAAAGCTATTATACACCAATCTTTGTTAGATAGGTTTAGTCTCACATGGAATAATAGAAAGAAAGATGGCCAAGCGGTTGGATATGTTTACACGAAGATTCCAATAGGGTTTTTCCCGCTTGGGTCACTTATTTTAAAGCTTATTAGCCACCTCATCAACTTTGGTCGGACTGTTCTCATAACACAGTCCAATATCCAACAACCATTATTTTTGTCCACCACATAATGTTGCATCCTACGTCTAGTGAACTACTTGAACAATGCTGGCATGTTGTAAACATCTCTTCACCTAAAGAGCCCTGATCAACTCAAATGAAGTGAAGCTTAAGAAATGCCTCTTAAGTCACTAATAATTGATGTTTTGCTGAATTTTCTCTATAATGGAACTTTCATTGACTTTGACTGATATCCCCTGTTGGTATAAATTCCCTCCTCCATTGCAGTGATCTCAAAGTTTTATTGTAGCACAATGTCAGATTTGTTAACGGTTATCCTCTATTCTTTTAAAGATGACACAAAAGTTTCATGTTTTGATAATCCTTTACTTTTTCCCCCCTTTAGAAGTACACATTGTTATTTTGTGATTTAACATCTTTATTTTGTATTGGTTTCTATCGTATTTATGAGACTATTTGATCTTCAATCTTCATGTCATAATTAAGTTATGTTTCATTGCAGCCACTGACAGTTTACCACTGCTTTCAAATTTCTGTCATTCAAAGGTTGATTTCAGCAGATACCAACAGATTGCACATACATTATTTAGGTCAGAGCACTTGTCCTTGATCCTTCACATTGTGCTTATACATATTTTAACACATTCGGCTCTTGTTGATCTTCTTTGCTTTTATTGTTTTCTCCTACCAACCATCTATACTTCTATCTAGATCTGTGTAAGTTCTTACTTTAGCTTGAGCCCTACCCATCCTGTAGCTAAGGTAGCACAATGTTGTCATGGTTCTGTTTCTCGCAAACCAAGCCTTGTTGCGACTGGTGCATATGCAATAACTTAATTTGTTTTGATACTTTTGATTACATACTGAAAATTTGCTACTATCAAGATAAATTTCTGCACCTGCCAAATTTGTAGCTAATTTAGTTAGATTATCAAAGTGGATCAGACTTTTATCAGCAATCCCTTTTACTTCCTTCTTTCAACCATATTAAGATAGCAGTTGTTTTTATATATGTATCTCACAAGACAGCCCACATGTTAAGCAAGTTGTCCAAGTTCACACTTGGAGTACTCCTCAATCTCATTATGACAACATTAATGCAGAATGTTTGGTGGTCAGATTATGTTGGTTTACCTTTATCTTTTAGCTCCAGGGGTTAATTTTGTTTTCGTTTTTTTTAAGGGCCTGAGAAAGAGCTTTTGCAACTTGGGGTTTTTGGGGAACTGAGGGCACTATTTCCTGGTGTTCAGCTGCACATGGATTTTGTTGGACCAGCAGTTCCACAATTTAGGTTGGTTTACATTATCTATTTGGTTTTATTGGCAGCTTTTGCAAGCCATGATGGTGTCTCGTCATGTACATGTGTTCAGATTCACAAGAAGGTTATTATATTCAATGTCTGTGCATAATAAACATGGATATATATTACCAAGAGCGATTTGAGATTCAAGTACCTGTTCACATTGTAGGATTCCAGGGCAGTTCCTGCTCGAGTGAATTTATGATGGGACACTTAAAGTGAAAATGTTTCTCCTATATCTTGGTACATGACACCTAAAGGACATAAAAACAAAAAGTAAACTTTTGGTTCTTTCTTCTTTATGCAGTCAGAGTTTATTATGTAAACTTTGGAATTGCAGGATAATTGTTTCATGAGATTTGTGGAAGCATCTGAGCAGGTTGAACATGATTCATGTTCAACATTGTGAAGTACAATGTATATGCCCCGCTGTCATTATATTACTCCCATTAAACAGGCATGACAGTCCTACAAAGGTGTGGTAAAGGTGCCTCCGATCCCATGCCTCCCAACTTTAGCAACAGACTGTCAAGTCCCACAGTTTCTTAGGAAGCGAGGTTAGCAGCTCAGCATCTTTGTCATTTGAATTCCTAATTGATAAAAGGTCGGCATGTACCTCTAGCTAGTCAATGTTTTAGAGAGGTAGCTAAAAGAGTGATCCATTCTTCAGAGAGGGGATGCCTCAATCTTCTGGTATGAGTAGCTACACATTGGATTCGCTGATATGGTGTTATTAATGGAAAACCCTAGGTTTCTTCAGTCCATAAAATTTTGTTTCTTTTATGAAGCCATAGTTTGTGATCCTCATTCTGTTATATGATCACTTCATTCCCTAAATAATTCAACCTTTAGTATTGTTCCTCAAGTTTGTTTTTCATTCCAGTTTCTTATAGCATTTAATATTTCCTCTAGAATCAGATGATCACATTTTAAGTCATTTTCATCAAATGGCTTGATGAGTTGGAATTTATTGCAAAAAGTAAGAAGATTTTGACACGGCCTTATGCAGAGATAGCATCACTGCAATGCGATATTGATGCAGCGTGTATTTGACCTTCTTCTGACATGTAACTGCGGGAGTTTCATGCACAGGGCTTCCCCTTTTCTATTTGACTTGGCCTTATGTTATCTTTAACAATTGACTCCCCCCCACCCCCCTTCCCCTCAAAAACATTTGAAGTTGTAGGATTTAGCCAGAATTACTGGAACCAATTTTTGGCCTATACATTTTTGTATTAAGCAAGATTAGAATATGACACATGAATTCTTTTTATAAATCCTTATCATTTCTTGTTTCCACTATCATGGAAGTGCTAGCTCTGAGTCAGTAACTACGCTCATAAATGATCATATCAATGGGTAGCATCTTAATACAAGAGGGTGTAACCACCTCAATGCATAGCATGCGGTTGCATGCATGACAAGTATGTATAATATGTAACATATTAAAGTTCAACTGTCCATGCAGGCCTTCTGGATATGTATTACTTTGTAGTGATACATTATTTTCATTTTCGAAATAAAATTTACATGTTTACTTTTTTTGAATATAGATTTTTTTAATAAAATACTTATGATTAAAATGACTGAACACAAGTTTTTTAGTTGCACATGGAAATGATGGTTTCTAAAGAACTTCTCTCCATATCTTTAGTTTTCTGTTTGCCTAGATGGACCTTACATCATAGTTGAAATTACATTCTATTACTTATTGGAAGGGTCACTAGAAAGGTATCAAAGGCATGTCTTTTCTCCTTTAATGGCAATATTAACCTGCACACATTTAAGACATGAATGACAAATGAGAGGGGCTAGCAAGAAGTGGCAATGAGTTCCTTGGAGCTAAGGTTGGGGTGAGTCCCACATATGTTACATAGTTTCTTTCAACTGAATGCATGCCCTTTAATAAAAGGTTTAGGATGCTGAACTTGATAAACATTAGCTGACCATATAATTCAAAAATAATGCGGTTCAAGTCTAACCTGTAAGCCAATTATATACTGCCTGGTCAGCATATTGCTGGCTCCAAGTAATTGATGTATTGAGAATAGATAGTATTGACCTATGCCTGCTACCTTCACACTAAGCTTCTAACTGAAATGACCGACATCAGATTCTTTATAAGAAATGTAAAATATTATGATTCAAACCTTAGATAGATGTTCAAAAACAGGTCAGATAACTGAACCCAAATCCAAGTTTTCTGCCCGCACAATATTTGCTCCGACAGGGGTCAGGTTGCCCATATGTGATCTGGACCCATTTACCTCAAATCTGAAACCACAGTGTTAGGGTTTGCGGGTCAAGTTGAGGTTGCCACCATTATGCATGAGCTATAACAACCCCAGTACACCATTACATAACCGCCCAATTGTTTTATGTCATGCAGAATTGCATTTATACTGGATATGATACTTCATCCCAGAACAAATCATCCATTTAGCACCCATCATATTGCTGTCTGTGCAAGTTTCAGGAATTGCTTAAACAAAGCTGTAGGAACTTTGCTGGAACCGTTGGAAAGGAGAGATGGAGTTAGACCTTGGATAGCATTCACGAAAAATTATTTAGAAAGAAGTCTTTGACTTGAAAGCTAGCCTTTGTAAGCATGATAGGGAAAATGAACTTTGAGAGACATAGAAAGGATTATGAGATGCTTAGCCTATGGTATTCTTGACCTCTCTGGTGATTAGATATTTCTCTGGTTTTGATTGTCTTAATACTTGACTGCATTAAGATTGTCGTTTTAGCTGATAGCTAGTATGCCAAATATATATCTATGAACTTTTACAGGCAATTCATTGTTCATCTTGCTTTTGATTTACTATTCCTCTGTATTTTCTGCTAGGGATGGGGAGATTATCAGCCTGTGCAATTATGTGCACTGCTCTGAGGGGGGCTGTTGTTGCAAAGTTTCATCTACCAATTCTGCTTCTGGGTTGCCTAATGGAAGAACATCTACGGTGACTGTAAAACTACACAAAGGTTTCTATCATGAAAAATATGAAGATATAATAAAGGTTGGTTTCTGTCAGTCATTTTGCTTGCTGATCTTGAATTAATTGCTTATTATTTTGTACCTGTGATATGCTGAAATCTCCCTGCAGAACCATGCCTGATGTCTAAAACACATTGGATAAGGATATAATGGTGACAAGCTTCTTATCAAGTTTCAGGTTGTGCTCTGACCCCAAATGAGCCTAAAAGTTGATTGTCTCCGCCCTGACAACGTTCGGAGACAGATCGGTGTTGAACATGAAAATTCATAATATAAAGTTAATAAAAAAGAGGGGACACAAAAAATTGGACCATTTGGTTCAAATTGACAACGTATTCGAGTAAAATTCACTCTTAGTAATTTATTCTTTAAAGGAAAATTTTCTTATAAAAAGGAGATGCATATCGTAGAGAGAAGAGTCATTTAGTTTCTACATAGTGAGCATTTTTATGAAGTTGACTCATGATTATTTAGGATACATTATGTGAAGAATGCTTTGAGAATGGACTTATTAGAAAGTTTACACAAACATGAGTAGGGCTGGCAAATGGGTCGGGTTGGGTCATATTTGGGTTGACCCTTCTGTACCCTTGACACGTGAATTCACAGGTTGGGTGTAGGAGAGACCCGTACACAACTTGCGGGTTAACCCGACCCTTTCCCGTACTTTTCTGCTCCACATTTATCAAAAAATTCACCCCCAAAATCAGCAATTTCCAGCAAATGAAGGAACTCAATAATTTTCAGCAAAAAGAAATTATCAAAGTTTTTCACAGAATTTCATCCACAAATTATCAAATCACCACTAAGTTCAATAATATCACGAGAATCATCATCAAATTATCACAAATAAAAAAAAAGAGAGAGAATCTGAGAAAGATTCCGGGATGGGAGCGGCGGAACTCCAGTGATGGGAGCGAAAGGAGGAGGGATTCACATCTCGAAGGAGCTTGACTAGATTCCACGGGAGCCGAAGGGTGCTCGACGAAGCGTTGCTGCACTGTGGGAGGAGCGGCAGGCAAAGGGTATCGCCGCAGGCCACAAAATGATCTTGACCAGCGGGAGGATCTCCGATCGAGATGCCAAGATGAGAGCAGTTTCAGAGCCGTAGCTCGGATGGGGAAGTGGGAAGTGAGGAAAAGGAGAGGAGAAAATTTGAGGCATTTTAAGTTTAGGTTTGTTATTAAACGGGTATTATATGTGTTCATGGGTTAACCCGCTGCCCGACGCGTTTAATAAACGGATTGATGGGTCAGGTCATATACAAGTTACACCCGAATAGTGTTGAACCATGCCCGTTTAGAGCAAGTTGGGTTAGCAGGTCAAGTTTTGATTGCCACCCAAAAACATGAGGGTTAAGATGGAATTTTTCTATTTTCATCTTCTCAAAATGACCTAACCATCAAAACCGTTGAGTCGACCTCCATTTTTGCCTCAATTCCAATCTCCAACTCAATAATTTTAAAAATAAAATTCAATTCTAATTTACAAGAATCTAAGATTTCATGTGTATCTAGATAAGGAAACCTTTTAAATCTAGCGCACATGAATTTTATTGCAGATCAAATCTTTCTAGTAAAACTAATCTTATTATCAAACTTGTGTCCTCATCCAGTTTTTCATTTCAAAATGGAAAGTACATATTTGATAAGTTCTCATGCTAATCTTGGGCAACAAGTTAAGCTGCACTTATCTAGAACTGAATATTGTTTTGGTTCAATTCAAATCTGTTAGCGAACAATTAAAGGTGGATAAAAGAGAATAAAAAAGGAAAGTTGAATAAAAGAGGAACATGGGATAAGCTCATTCAAAATGAAATACTTGTTATCATCTTAACAGAATTGTCCAAGGCTTATCAATCAAGCTTTTATTTGATCAGCTATCATCCAAACACAGAGGAGAACCCTGCTCTTATCCTGTACCTCAAAATCCTATCAATAGCAATCGGAAATTGGGTCGGCTCTATCTATAAGCTAGGTTTCAGAATAAGCTGAACAAGCTTGAGATATTAATGGGAGTAGCAACTGTTTAAATTTTGGATGAGCTCTTAGTGACCACTGCTTATAAAAGAGAGCAAAAAGCTTGAAGATAGAGAAAAATGATGGGTATAAAAAAGTAAGGTTGTTGGGGGGGGGGGGGGGGGGGGGAATGCACATGCAAACGAATCAAAAGAAAAAATAGAGAAAAAGGAAGGAACAACAACCAAGGAAAAAAGAAAGGAAAAAAAGAAGAAAAAGGGTAATTAATCTCCCTCTCTTTGTGTACATATATCTTTCCTTCCTCTGAGTAGTTACGCTCAAGACTTATCATTTCCCATTCGTTCCTCGAGCAGTTATGCTCATGCACTCCAAACAGTTAGGCTCATCAATCTTGAGTAGTTAGGATCGTCAATCTCGAGCAGTTACACTCATACACTTTGAGCAGTTATGCTCACCTACCTCGAGAGGTAAGCTCATATTTTTTAAGCAGTTACACTCGCCATTTCGAGCAATGATGCTCATGCACTTGGATCAGTTATGCTCATCAATCTCGAGCAATTAATCTCGAGCAGTTACGCTCATACACTTCAAACAGTTGGGTCATCCGCTTCGAGCAGTTTGGCTTGCCAATTTCTTTGGAACTTCTAATATTAACTTTTCAAAAGTCCTCGAAAATGAAAGTTATTAAAATTTAAAAAAATAATAACCTTTCAAAAGTCCAAGAAAATGGAAGTTATTAAAATTCAAAGAAATAGAAAATGAAAGTTATTAGGATTCAAAAGAAATAATAGCAGTTAAAAATCCAAACTTTAAGGTTATTTGATTCTAAAAAAATAATAACCTTCTAAGATATGAAAATAATGGTTCAGAAGATAATAGCCTTTAAAAATCTGAAAATATTAATTTTTCAAAAAAATAACCTTTAAATTTTTTGAAAATAAAGGTTATTAAATCTCCAAAGATAATAACCTTTAACAATCTGAAAGTAAAGATTATTTCTCCAAAAAATAAAAAATAATAACCTTTCAAAATATGAAAATAAAGGTTATTGAACTGTCCAAAAGAATAATAACCTTTCAAAATCTTAGAATAAAGGTTATATAATAACCTTTAACATCTGAAATTTAAGGTTATTAAAATTCAAAAAATGATAACCGTTCAAAATTCCAAATATAAAGGTTATTAAAATTTCAAAATAACCTTAAAAAATGGCTAAAATTCCAAAAGCCATCAATGGTTATTAAAAATTAAAAATAACCTTAAATTGGTTAGAAAATGGAAAAATTATGTAAAAGCCATAAAAGTTTATTAAAAGTTCAATCCAAGATCAAACTAAAAGGCGATTAGTTTATTGATTCTATTGTGATCTAAGTTGTGCAGTAGGTGACGATAATGTCTTCTCATCATCTCTGGTCTCAATTTGAGAAAATAGTCTTTTCTGCTAAAATTTGAACTGACGGTCAATTCAAATTTCAAACTAGACCATAATGTCCCTAAACTAAAATTAAGCTCAAAATCAAAGGACCGTAAGGTACCTAAACTGTAATTAAGCTCAAAATCAAAACGGATCATAAAGTACCTAAACTATTAAGTTCAAATTTAAAATAAACTGCAAATTCCCTAAACTGGAACCATACACAAAAATCCAACTCCAATCTCAAACTTAAAGGTGGTTAATCTGTTCACTTAGCCATGATTCGAGTTGTGCGTTGGGTGAGGACAAGGTTCGATCCCCATCCTTTCTAATCCTGATTTGAGAAAGCAACATTTTCGCCTAAATTTGGGTTGCAAAGTCCCTAGATTAGAATCATACACAAAAAAAATCCAACTCCAACATTAATCTAGATGGTGATTAGTCTGTTAACATATTTGTAATTCGAGTTGTGCGATGGGTGACAAGTTCCATTTCCATCCTCTTTGATCACGATTTGAGAAAACAACATTTTTTGCCTAAAATCTGACCACAAAATCCCTAAACTAGATATCAGAATTTGAGAGGAAAGGATATGAAAGAGTTGATGAATCTTTTCTCTATATTTTTATTTATAATAAAATACAATTACAATTCATAATATGAGTAAGACTCCTAATACTAAAGAATATAACTCCTAATTAGGTAACTGTAAGACTTTTAATACATAAAGTAATATGACTCATGATTAGGTAACTGATCGATATCAAAGATTTAGCATTCCCCCTCAAGCTGGAGCATAGATATCAATCATACCCAGCTCGTTACAAAAACTAGATAAAGACTTCTTAAACAAAGCTTTTCTAAATAAAAATACAAAAACTGTGAAACAAATAAATACTGATTGTTAATTTGATGCCACTGCTAAATCATTGATGTCGATGCTGAAGTTACCAATCAAAACAGTTATGCACGAAAACTGCATGAAAAATATTCTTGGATTCAGTTAGGATTTTGGAGCAGTAATCAGTAAAAGATGAGGCTTTAAGAGATCTTCAAACTCATTACTCAGTAGAAGATTAGATTTGAGAAATTTTTAAACTTAGAAGTAGATGTTTCTAAAAGATCCTTAAACTTCGTAATAGAGATTTTGAGAGATCCTCAAACACAGTAGAACATGAGAAAACTTCTTGTAGCAGTAACACCAATGAATAAACTTGAAGGGTAAGGTTTTTGAGAGATCCTCAAACTTAGTAAGAGAGATTTTGGGAGATCCTCAAACATAGTAAAAGATGAGAAAACTTCTTGTAGCAGTAATATCAATGAAGAAACTTTGAAGAAGAAATAGTAGATGAAGGATAAGATGACCTTACAACAAAGAGGTAGTTAGACAAGATAGCTAGCCTGTAGTAGTTACAGAGAATGTCAACAATCCACGTTGTAGACGTCCAGGTAGAACAATAGAAGAGGATCAAATAAGTGCATCAGATGCACAACAGAATATAGCAATGACGACAAGATCTTAGAGAGTATAGGAAGTCCTCGACAAGACCTATCAAAGGCAAATAAGGAGACCAGGGCTATTGGGAGAGAACAAAGGTAGCATAAGTTGCAGAATAAGGCAACAATAGTTGGTGGTGGAAAGGAGTTGAGGTGACAGTTGATGACAACTGGGGTTTTGGATTGTGGGGACGTCTATAGTTTTGAAACTTAAAGGCAACTAGCTCTTTTTTAGATGAATACTAACTACGTGAACAATACCGATGATTATTGCTCATCATGAATAGTACTGCCGTGGTTACCGTTCATGATGAACAATAACTTTTTTCTTTGGGTAGGGAAAAGCAAGAATAGCTAGAGTTAGGGTTTTGGCTCTTATATTATATCAAAATTTTAGAGGAAAGGATCTAAGAGTGTTGTTAGTCCTCCTCTATATTCTTATTTATAGGCAAATACAATTACAACTCATATATGAGTAAAAAAACATGACTCTTAATTAGGTAACTATAAGACTTCTAATAAATAAAGCAATATGACTTTCAATTAGATATTTAATCCAATCAAAGAGTTTAACACTAGAATCATAGACAAAGACCCAAATCCAATATCAAATTAAAAGGTGATTAGTTTGTTGACTCTGATCTCAGTTGCGTGGTGGGTGATGAGAAGGTCCTGCACCCCATTTTTTCTAATCCCAATTCGAGAAAGCAACTTCTTTGCTTGAACTTAACTGTTTTTCCGAATCCAAAAGATCCCTAAACTAAAATAAACAAAATATATAAATTCATTCAGATCTCAAAATCTGGACTGAAGGAAAGAGCCCATGTCTCTAAACCATAAAGAAATTCAAATTCAGTCAAATACAAAATAAAGTGAAGATCGGACCCCCAAGTCCTTAAACTAGAACAAATTCTAATTTAGTTTAAAAATCCTAATTAAAAGATGGACTGTAAAGTCATTAAACTAAAAAAAAAAAAAATGCAAACTCAATATTAAATTCCAGACTAAAGAAAAGACCCCGAAGTCTCTATACCACAAAGAAATTTAAATTCACTCAAACACAAATTGAAACTGAAGAATGGACCCCTAAAAGTCCCTAAATTAGAACCAAGTTAAATTAAATTAGTGTAAAAGACCAAAGATCAAGAAGGACCATCATATTCAACTCAAAAGAACTTCAAACACTGGGGCGAAATCAACCTATAAACATCAAGATTTAGCTTGAATTATTATGTAAATTCAAGATGTTATCAAATTTAAACTGGTGGTATGCCCTCGTCCATATAAAGTGAATTGCAATGAAAGAATTCCATATTTTTCATCAGTCTTCTTTTGACCATTAATCGAAAGTTCCTCCTAAACAGAGGGTACTTAACAATAGACCCAGTCTATTGGAAGTCTTGAACTCATAAACAAAAAGCCCTATCTCATAGGGTGAATTTGTCCTATCTCAATTTTATGCATCCCTTCACATTTAAGAGAGGGATCATTTTAGACCACACAATCAGGACATGCCATGAATATCAACATTTTCTTATGGATGTCTTAACATATTATTTAAAGTCTCTCCCACTTGAAAGTCCTTCCAACAATGAAACCCCCTCTTAAGTGAATAAATGTTTCCCTACCTCTTTAAAGGATCTCTCAAAGGATATGTGTATTTGGTGTTTGCTCCTTTAAGTTTATAAACCATTTTCCCTTTCTTTTGTCGTTTGGTCATCCTAGTCTTCAAAACCATTTGCCGGCCCCAAACTAGACATGAAATTTCATGTCCCAAACCTTTTTTGTCGTCCCAAACCTTTTTTGTCATCCCAAACCTTACTATCCCCGCTATATGGCCTTAATCCAATATGCATCATAGCAATGGTTTGGGTCGAGCATAAACAGATATTTTGTCATGACCCCCGCTTCTCACAATATTCATGTCTCAAACTTTTTGTCACCCGCAGACTATCTGCACTATATTACCTTAATCCAATATGCATCATAGCAATCTTCTTTGAATCTATTCCAATTTTAATACTCTAATCATAATGGAACATATAGGAAGGCTAGTGAATCACCATTAATAAACTTACATTTATCCATCTTCCTTGACAAGGTTTATTTACTCTCTCTCTTTTCGTGGCCGTTTCTCAGCAAAATTTGACTATTACCCTTATGGGCCCTCTATGTTCCCAAACTATGTTCCTAAACTAGAAACAAAACATCAAACTCAAATAGGGAGCACTATGTTCTTAAATTGGAATTAAAAAAATCAAACTCAATATCAACTTCTTTGCTCAAGATCAGAAGGGAAACTAAGTTTCTTAGCCAAAATCAACTACAACGATCAAGGTTTCTGTCCTTAATGTTGATAAATAAATCTAGTTGAATCATGTAAACTGAGTGTAAACCCGTAGTTAAGTTAAGCCATGTAAAGCTATAGATTTAGAGAAACATGTCTCTTGTTTTTTCAAGTGAGTTCTCTTTTAGATGTTTTCCATGTTCTAAGTATTGGTAACGGGCTGGGCGCTAAAGCAGTGCCTAATGCTTAGCTGCCTGCTAGCTTGCGAAGAGGAAAATTAAGAAGAAAAAGAAATGTGATGATGGGGAAGGAATAAAGGAGGACTTACTTGTGAGTCTTTTGTTGTTTATGTTGTCATCGCCCATCAAAACCCACTGGAGGGTTGCTGCTGTGCAGATTTTAGTTATGAGAAGTGGGTCACACCTGACTTGCTTCTAATGTAAAGGGTTAGAGCTCAATCCCTACCCCAATCTCCTCTCTGTCTCAACCTGGGACATGAAGCAGAGGCTGCTAGCACCCTAGGTGACGATGGTGAGCCTCCAGTGGGCAGCGATGGCAGGGAATAATAGTAGATGCAAGGTTGGGCAATGCATGATGATATGAGGCCCGAGTGCTTAATTTGGCTGCTTATGTTTAAAGCGATGCCGCCTGTGGGCTTCCTCTCTTGATGCAGGGGTTGCCTCCAAGCTAGGTGGGATGCTTTTAAAACACTGGATCTTATGCTTAGGGGTGGCAATGGGTAAGGGTAAACCCGTTTACCCTACCCATTTACCCTATATCTTTAGGGTAAGGGTAAGGGTAAAGGTTATTACCCATTTATCTAAAAGGGTAAGGGTAAGAGTTTCTTACCCTACCTTTTACCCGTTTACCCTTTAAGATAAAATTTTAATATTATTATTATTAATAATCTAGTGCATAATATATTATTCTCTTTCACTTTCTCAATCTTCATTTGTGTGAACCATAAATAATTACTTAATTAGTATGTGTATATGAAGTTTTGAAAATTCTTAATTATTTATTTCATACATTTTTATTTTGCTCAACTGTACCACAATTAATACAAAAATTTTAAGAAATTTTAATTTCTTCTTGATTTATATACTGTTGTATAACATTAGCATAGGAGTAAAAGAGAACATCTAAAATTGTTGTAATGATAGTTTTCTTAAAGTCCGTTTCTTCTCTTCTTCGAATAAAATATTTTTTTATTCATTAAAAGTGTTTTACCCGTTTTACCCTACAGGGTAAAGAAAAGTTTTACCCGTTACCCTATAGGGTAGGGTTAGTATGGTTTATAAATTACCCATTAGGGTAAGGGTAAATGGTTTGCATAATCAAGGTAAGGGTAAGGGTAAGACCTTTACCCTACCCTTACCTTGCCCATTGCCACCCCATGCTTATGCTTATTGACTTTCAATCTAAGGTGCCTCTTTAGAAAGTGGATATATTAGCACTGGATTCTCGAGTGTTTTGAAAGTCACGAAACAACAAACAACAAGCCCTTTCCCATAGGGTGATTTTGATAAATCTAAAATATATAATCTCAACCAGATGTAATCCTCTTGTATTTAAAAGAGATGGATTTTGGACCATCAGTATGTCGAGAAAAAGAAAATGTGAAATTCTATTACAAGGCTTATTTTTCTTTTTTTAACAAAAAAAATGCAGTCTTGGCCTGTGCCTAGGCGGGCCACTCCTTGAAACACTTGATCTTATGTTTAATGACCCTTAGTTGGAGGTTCCACTTTAGAAAGAGGGTAATTAGCACTAATTCTCAAGTGCTTTGGAAGCCATGAAGCGACATCGAGAACTGTCACTTGTAGGGTGATTTTGATAAGTCTAAAATATCTAATCGATCTCAACCATATGTAGCCCCCCTACATTTAAAAGAGATTGATAGTTTTGGACAAAACCTCAGTATGTCGAAAGAGTGAACTTTTGAAATTACACAACAAGGCTTATTTTTCTTTAACAAAAGATATTTACCATGAGTTTTTTATTTTGAATTATCTAAAACATTGGATTTTCTTCATTTGTTTTCATCTCTGACCTTTCTCGTGATTTCTAAATTTTGGCAGGAATCTTATCCCCATCTAGTTATTGCTTCCAATGCTGGGGTTGCTGCTTATTCTAGTTGGCTACCAACCATCGTATGTCTTCTTATTCTCACAAGGTTTCTTATCATAAATGCTAATATCTCCAAACGTTATATGCTTGTTCACTGGTTTATCCCATAGGCATATATGAGAACATAGTGCTGGTGCTTTGTATAAGATTTTTTTTCTTATGAAAATAAAAAGAGTTATTCAGTGCAAGTATGAAGTTTAATGCTTTTCATTTGATTATGGAACTGTTCAACTTCTCAAAGTTTAATAATAACCCATCTTAGATATTTTGACAAGATGCAGACAACATGTAGAAGGAAGCACAACAACAAAGATGTAACATTGTCTTAGTGATGATGACATGGCTTTCTAGACTCTAAAAACTGAAATTATTATAGGAGTGATTTCTTAGAAGATGTTTTATGTTAACCAGGCGACCCTCTACATTGCAAACAGTCTGCTTTCACACAAGATGATTTAACATGGGTTCTTTAAAGGTAACCAATGGCCTAAAATAGAATTTCCAAGGCAGTTTGAAGTTTTGCCCTGAACCAAAGTTTCTGCCGCCTTTATACTTATGATTCTAGATTAAAGTCTTTCCTTTGCAACCGAACACTTTACTAAGAATTTTAGTTATAGATATCTGAATCACAAAAAAGGCCCTAATCATTATTTTTAGAGGTTCAAGCTTCCAAATGCATCTACAGTGCAATTTGGATATATAGCATTTTCTCGAGGACAGTAAGGTTGGAAGAGCAGTCCTAGATTGCAAAATGATGAAAGTCAAATGGTATAAAGCAGGTTGGCAAGTGATTTTATATCTTGGTAGACTGACTAGTACTGTATGGCAGAAAAATACAATTGCTTGCAATTTATAGGCAGAAAATGTTGAAGGGAGAACTGACAATACTACATGCCACTGCGAACCTCATAACAAGAGTTCAAAAGTGTTTTTAAGTAAAGATTAAAGTGCCTGAGGTTATTGTACATTTGATAGTAGCAGTAGCAAGTACGAAACTACAATGGAAGGTAATATATGCTGAGGCAGATAATTGTTCCTGGCGTTTAAATGGTGATCGAGTTCTTTGAATATCATCCTAGAGCTTTAGACAAGTATGAACTGACATGACATGTGGTTCAACTCACTCGATCAACCTTTCTAATATTTGCAACATTTGTTGACAACTAAAATGAAAATTTGGGCATATTTGTCTTGTTTCTAAATCGCCAATGACATGTTAAATCAACATGTATCCAGGTCTTACAAAATTGCAAATACAGTCAAAAGGGCATATTATCATACTTGGTCTTAGATTTGGAATGAAGACTCATGTTTGCTAATGGCTAGAATGGACTTGTAAAATATCATGAGGCCACTAGTAAAGACCTAATATCGGGGAAGTCACCAGTGGTGAATCAAAAAAGTGTATAGAAAGTTTGTTTAGCTTTCATCCTTATGAAAGAATATGTAGGCTCTTGCATCCCTTGAGAACTATATAATCTATCCTTCTCTAAATTCAACCTCTTTTTAATTTTCTGTTTGTTTTGGAGATGCATAAAATGGACTGTTTTTACTGATATGAAGTTAGTTATTAATTGTTAGCTTGCTACATCCACATGACTATTTATGTTATCTACTTCTCTGCAAGTCCACATAATAGTTGATTGCTATGATATCTATGTATCCCCCAATAGCTACAACTTTCCAATTATCTACCTTGGGACCCAGAACTGTTGAGTTAAAGTCGAAGTGCATTTTAAACAATTATGTTACCCACCCTGTTCCTGACACAAATAAACAGTTCTAGGTGCAAAAGTACATCCTTCAATACTGATATATTTGTTTGCCAAGTTTTGTAGGATTGACTGAGGTATGGTCACTAAGCATGAACCATTGATAAGGAATATGCACTGTTTGCTGTGTTTTAAAATGCTGCCACCTAGGCATTCAAGCACTCCACCTAAGCTTGAAGAATTCCTTGGCCATTTTTCTTTACAAAAAAAAGCATGTTAAATGTATTAATTATGATTTTGTGTTGATATCCCCCTTTATCCCCTTTTTATCCCCTTGGGACAAATGGCTTAGTTGTTGTTGTTGTATCCTCTTTTTATCTTCCCCCCTCCACTCTTTCGATCTTCATTTCATTTTATTACCCATCTCTTTTCTTATTCCTAACCCTTGTGCTTACATGCACACGCCACTCACGAAAGCCTATCCTCCTAGCCCCTACTTTCCTACAATTCGTCCTTCTTTTTCTTCTATTCCTTGTTGTCTTCCTGATTGTTCCTTTTTCTCCTATTCTGCCACACAAAAAGACTTCACCTGATGTTCTCGAGACTTGGGGCTTGATATTATGATTGTTGTCATTGATATGCCTAATCTATTCTTATAACTGGTTGGTTTTATATTATAACCTTATGTTATAACTTGGTGATATAAGAGAAAAAGCATGTAGAAGTTACTAATGACTCATGAATTCCAAATGATTTGTTACGGAGAAGATTGTTGCTGTATATTTGAGATACAGGATTGATATGCCAAAAAGGAACCTTTGTCAGTTCAAACACTTGAGAAATAACTAAGCACCTAGGCGGCTGCTTAAGTGGCTACTTGTGCTAACCACTTTGTTTTATCCTACCTCTTTTAGCACACTGACATGTAGTTGGTTATGCATATGAAGCCAATGACCCAAATGACCAACTTAAAGTAGGATAAGAGACAACATCAAGATGACTTTGAATGCACCAAGTAGGCAAACCCAAAATAAGTAAGTAGGATATCAAAAAATATGTAACTTACCGAAGGCGCAGCAAATAACTAAGATTAAGTGAATGTGGCGCAGCAAATAGCTAAGATTAAGTGAATGTGGCGCAGCAAATAGCTAAGATTAAGTGAATGTACCAGCGAATGTACTGGAAGTTTTACACACAGTGTAGGAGTTGCTTTATAAAACAAACAAGACGGCATATCCAGAACAAAGCATAAGTACGACTGATGTAAAACCACCTGGATCGCAATCACCTTCAAATCGTAACTGAGATTTAATCTGAGGAAAGATAAAATTTGGGTTTCCACCCCTTGCACGGGCTTCTCACCCTAAACTCGAGAGCAAAAGGAGACTCAAGAATTACTCAGATAATTTGTGGAAATTTTAATCATTCAATAATCCATTCCAATAGTTTAAGGGGCCTTATATAGGCTTTACAAAAGAGGACTACTGGAAAATAACCGATGTGGTACTAAACGTCCACAAAAGAACAAAAATAAAAGAAAAACAAATAAAGGTAAAAACATCTGCTATCAATAAAGTATGAAACAAGTCCCATCTAAAGCCATAGAAGACCAGCGCGTCGCCTCCTGAAGTATACTCGATCGAACCTGCTCCTGGGCAGCGCGTCGCCTCCTGAAGTATACTCGATCGAACCTGCTCCAGGGCGGTGGCATGATGTCCTCATCAATTCCCCCCAGGTGGAAGGAACTCGACCCTGTCGAGTGTGGGGGACAGAACTGCTGTCTGCTGTGATAGTGCTCCAGTCGATCAGGATCAAGATGCTGGAGGTCTTCCTCAGTAATCCAAGAATTTTCTGAATCAGGTTTTTCCGTCCACTTAATGAGATAGCGTCTCGTCCCTCCATCTCCAGTAGAGATAATCTGATCATCCAAGATAGAATCTATATGTTCTGTTGCATAGGACATTTTAGGGGGAAGTGGAGGTAGTGGGGGGCTCTCAGAAAGAAGGTCTCGGCTTGGCTCATCCACAAATGGATCAGAAGGGGTATCAAAAGTACCTCGATATGGAACCAAATCCTCAACATTAAAGGTGCAACTAATGCCAAAGTCAGGTGGGAGATCCACCACATAAGCATTTGAATTGATTTTCTTAATAATCTTGAATGGCCCTGCACTTCGCGCGTGTAATTTCTTCACGGTTCCTGGTGGAAACCGTTCGGGTCGCATGCGGACCATCACATAATCTCCGACATTAAAAGACCTTAATCGGCGATGTAGATCTGCAGAAGCTTTATAATCAGTATTATTTTTCATTATCTTGTCTCTGACTTCCTTATGTAATGCATGAATATGGGATGCAAATGCTAATGCGGAGTCTGATACCCTAGAATGATGATGAGCCATGGGAATTAAATCAATGGGTTGCCTGGGCTTAAAACCGTTTACTATTTCAAAAGAACTGAGACCCGTAGTCCTATTAACAGATCCGTTATATGCAAATTCAGCCATGGGTAAAATGAGATCCCAAGTTTTTAAATTTTCTCCAACTAGACACCTGAGGAGATTTCCTAGCGATCTGTTTACCACCTCGATTTGACCATCTGTCTGTGGGTGAAAGGCGGTGAGAATTTCAGTTTGGTGCCCATCTTATGCCAAAGTGTTTTCCAGAAATAGCTAACAAACTTAATATCCCTATCAGACACCATGGTTTTAGGTATCCCGTGCAACTTTACGATATGATCAAAGAATAAGACAGCAACTCGAGACGCATCTGAGGTCTTGGAACACGGGATGAAGTGAGCCATTTTAGAGAATCGGTCAACTACCACTAGGATAGAATCATGCTTTTTTGAGTTTTAGGCAGTCCTAGTATGAAGTCTAGGCTCACGTCTTGCCAGGGGCAATTAGGTACCGGAAGAGGAGTGTAAGGTCCGGCAATCTGCTTTTGTTGCTTGGCTAATTGACACGTGCGACATTGGCTAACTACTTTAGAAACATCTCTTTTCAGACTCGGCCAGTAGAATCGGTGTTCAACGGCCTCAATTGTCTTGTTCTGACCGAAATGTCCCGCCAGACCTCCAGCATGTAGTTCCCAAGAGAGAAAATCCCTGAGGGACGTACGGGGAATACACAACTTACGGAATCGGAAGAGATAACCGTCTTGAAGGAGAAAACCGTACATCTCACGAACAGGGCCGTCTCGTAACGTGACATAAATGTTCCCAAAATCGGGACATGATTCATACTCCTCCTTTAATTTCTCAAATCCAACCACTTCTGTGCTCATTGCCACCAAGATCGTGACACGTCGACTCAGCGCATCAGCGACCTTATTCTCGATGCCTGCTTTATGTTTGAGAACAAAAGTGTAATCCTGCAAGAACTCCACCCATTTGCTATGCCTCGCGTTTAATCTCTTCTGGGAGTTGAGATACCTTAACATTTCGTGATCTGAGTACAACACGAATTCCTGTGGCAACAGATAATGTCTCCAGTAGCGCAACGCCTGTACAACCGCATAAAATTCTTTATCATAAGTGGAGTAGCGTTGACGGGCATCATTTAATTTTTCGCTGAAATAAGCAACCGGGTGGTTTTCCTGACTCAGTACACCACCTATTGCTAGTCCCGATGCGTCACAAGTTACTTCAAAAGCTTTTGAAAAATCAGGGAGACGCATTACAGGAGCTTCCGTCATCATCTTCTTTATTTCAGCGAAAGCTTTGGAGGCAGCAGGAGTCCACTGGAACACCTCACTCTTTAAACAGTCGGTGATAGGTGCCATGATAGCACTAAAATTCTTGATGAACCGACGGTAGAAAGTGGCTAACCCGTGAAAACTTCTGACTTCCCTGATCGTCCTGGGTTGTGGCCACTCGGTTATTGCCTTCACTTTCTCAGGGTCTGCGGAAACCCCCTCGGAGGAAACCACAAATCCTAGGAAGATAACCCTGTCTATACAAAAAGCACACTTTTTGGATTTGCATAAAATTTCTCAGCATGGAGTGTGCAGAGGACTTGCCTCAGATGACCCACATGTTGCTCCGGGGTTTGGCTATAGATCAGTATGTCATCAAAATAGACCACCACGAACTTACTGATAAATGGTCGAAACAATTGGGTCATTACTCTCATGAAGGTGCTTGGAGCATTGGACAGTCCAAATGGCATAACCAACCATTCATATAACCCATCCTTAGTCTTAAATGCGGTTTTCCATTCATCCCCGGGTCGGATTCTAATTTGATGGTACCCGCTCTTAAGATCAATCTTGGAGAAGATTGTGGCACCTGACATCAGATCCAGCATATCATCAAGACGGGGAATAGGGAAACGGTACTTGACGGTAATTTTATTGATTGCACGACTATCCACACATATACGCCATGTGCCATCCTTCTTTGGCGCCAAAAGTGCGGGAACCGCACATGGACTCAAGCTCTCTCTGATGAACCCCTTGTCAAGTAGCTCTTCTACTTGCCGTTGCAATTCCGCATGTTCAGTTGGGTTCATTCTATAGTGGGGCAAATTTGGTAAAGTTGCTCCTGGGACTAAGTCAATAGCATGTTGAATGTCTCGCATAGGGGGCAACTCACCTGGAAGATCTTGTGGGAGGGTTTCGGAAAACTCCTCCAGAATTGGCTTGATGTGCTCAGGAATCTGCTCCTCGATATCCCGGCTAGCCTCTTGAGCCACGAGAGCATAACAAGTAGAACCATCCTGCAAGCTCTTTTCAAGTTGATCGTGGCTAATCAAATTCATTTCCATCTTACCTTTGCCCTTATCAACCCTTTTTTTTGGATTTATAACGTCCACTTTATCTTTCCCTTTATCAGCTTCTTTCTCTCAGGTTGGCGGCTTCGGTTGATTTGGCATAATCTTCACCTTTTTCCCATTATGGACGAACGAACACTGATTGGTACGTCCATGTATGGTCACATCTAGGTCAAATAACCATGGTCGACCCAAAATGATATGACCTACATTCATGGGTAGTATGTCACACCACACATTTTCTGTGTATGTGGCAAACTGGATGGGAATTTGACATCTCTCTTGAACATCGATAGATGTAGCATCGATCCATGTAACTTTGTAGGGGTTTGGATGCTTCACCGGTGTCATCCCCAAGGTGGTAATTAACTTTGATGCCACAGCGTTGATGCAGCTGCCACTATCCACTATTACCTTGCAGTTCTTATTGCCAATTTTTGTGCAAGTTTGGAATATGACAGTCCTTCTCCAGTCGTTGAGTGGTTCAGGCTGGGTTAAAGTACATCTAACCACTCCTAATTGGGTGCGAGCTACATTAAGAGGTAAGCTCGTCGTTTCCACAGTTCGGATGCACCCATTAAATTCATACTCTTCGACAGAGGCATCCGAGTCATCGTCTTGTTAGTGCACCACTTCTTCTCCATCATCCTCTCCTTCTATATCTTCAATGGGAACTTCGACAAAGAGGGTTTTGGTCTGACTCGGGCACTGGCTGGCGAGGTGACCATACCCTTAACACCTGTAGCATTGGGTTCTAGGGTTGACTTTTCCTGGTTCACTTACCGTTCTCTTCTCGGATGCAAAGGGCTTTGCACCAGGACCTGCTGGTTTGACGCTAGAGGAACTGGAGGCAGGTTTACTTGGGGTAGGAAGTGTTCGGTTGAAGCTTGGCTGACCAGTAGTGGTGGTTCTAGAGTTATCCTTAAAGTTACTTCGGTTAAAATAGGATCCTCTAGACTCATCTAAGTCGGTGACTAGCTGATATGCCTGTTCTAGAGTCGTGATGCCTCGAGCAATGAGCTCTCGGCGATAATCATCCCTAAGACCGGACCTAAACCTAGATAAGGGTCTGTTCGGGAGATTCTAACTCAATAGCTCCACACCGATTCAGATATTCATCAAACTTATCAATGTAGTCAGCAACTGATTTGTTTCCCTGGGTCCATCGATTCCATTTGTCCAACAATTGTTGACTGAATGATGGTGGAACATACTTCATCATAAGCTTCTCTTTCATGCTTTCCCAAGTGTTCACGGGGTCTTCCTTTTGTACCTCATCCTCTCTAAGTTTTCCCAGTATTGCCCCGCTTGTCCCGTTAATTTCATAACGGCCAATCGAACCTTTCTTGATTCAGACATGTCATGCCAACGAAAATATCGGTCCATGGCCAACTGCCAATCGATATAGACCTGAGGGTCTAAACGCCCGTCAAAAGAAGGAGCATCAACTTTAACGCTCCTGATATACTGGGCATCGGCATCAGTTGTCCGGTAAGGTGGGCCTCGCTCACGCCTAGGAGACCTACTGTCATGGCCTCGCTCACGCCTAGGAGACCTACTGTCATTTCGAGAACTCTCATCATCCCTGATTCTTCTCCTATTAGTTTCTAGCCTACCAATTCTGGTTGCTAGATCCCTACAGTTGACATCAACCTGATCCTTAACCTCTTGTAGTTGTCTGTCCATACTCTCTATCTTTGTAGGATTGTGTTAAGGGTATCATGAATGCTAGGGTCCATTGATGCTGAAGTTTCGCCTATAGAAAAAGTTCTACCACTTCTAGTAGGCATGCAAGATTTTTACTGATCCTAAATGCAAGCTGTCCTTAGGATATGTATGTTATGCAGGAGGAGTCAGAGATTAGAATGGTGAAAGATAATACCAATTTTAAGCTAATGAGACTAACACGTGATTAAGAAATTGTAATGTGGAGACAGTGATAAAACACGTGCTGTTACAGTTACTTTTCAAGATTAATCAAGTAACCACAAATTCAAATTAATTTAGTTGCACAATTAATATTAGGTCGGTTACCACTCAAGATCAGAATCACACAACTCGCTTATATAGTGGGCAACAGTCAATAAATTCTATCATGCGACAGATTGGAAGGACTAGCTATTTAAATTAAATGGCAGGAAAAACTGACAGAATATTCAAAGTTACCTGGGACGACGACCGTAACTCAAACCTGACCGATGCTGCTGTAGTCGCGTGGTACTGATCGTCACGAAACCACTGCCTCGAAAACGGGTCAATTCGGACTTGAAACGAGTCCGGAACGACCTCTGGAAGATCTGGTCTGTATCTGAACTGAACCGAACCAGTTTGAATTCCCGTTGAACCAGACTTGAATCAGACTTGAATTCCCGTTGAACCGGGTCTGGTTCGGCTTTGATCCAACTGGGCTCGCCTCTTTTAAAGGCCGGGCGGGGTTGTTGAAACCCTCACCCGACACCCAACTCCCTCAGTCGCTCCCGCAGCTAGGGCAGGGGACGGGCGACGAAAGGCGGCGGCAGCGATGCGACGCCGGCGGCGAAGTCGTCTGAGATCTCGCAGAGAAGGCTGATGGCGATGCAGTTGCGGCGAAGATGGCGGAGATCGGAGGAGAGACGTGGATCTACGAGCGCCGACGAACCCGGGAGGAAGACGACGGGGATCTGGGGCGTCGACGATGTCGGGTGCGGCGTTGGAGGTCTCCGGCGACAACGGTTTCGTGGAACAGAGGTAAGGATGAAGGCGGAGATGTTAGAGATCTCCGGTGGCGGCGACTTCAATGGTGGAAGGCAACGGCGACGGCGACAGCTTCGTCGGATCTGACGATGATGGCGGTGGAGGACGTCAGTTGAAGAGGTTGATCGACCGGCGAGGCTTCAGAACCCCGATCTAGGCTCAGTAAGCCCCGACGAGGCTCGGATCTGCTCCGACCTGCTCCTTTCTGTTCTGGTGACGCAGTTAGTTGGTGGGGTTTGCCGACGGCTGCGGTGGAGATCTCGTCGGAATCGAAAGACGAGAGGGCGGCTGTTGAGGATCTGGATGTTGGGAAAGGGGATGGAGGAGGTGATGGCAGCGCTCAAGGTTGTCGTGGTAGGCTGTGGGGGCGTCGGGAGGTGGTGATGATGCTGGTGGCGTGACTGCGGCGGGCTTGTTGAAGGAGATGAACAGTGCAGGCGGCGGCGGGCTTTTTTTTTTTTTTTTTTTTTTTTTTTTTTTTTGACAGAGGTGGCGGTGGCGGCGTGGTGGTGGTGTGACGAGGTGAAGTTGGCGGTGGAAGGCTGTCGACGATGGCGTAGTCGAAGGCGACGAGAATCGATAGCGGCGGGTCGTGGGAGACGATGAACAGTGGAGATTTGCGAATTTCAGGGATTTTGAATTTTTTTTTTCACTGTATATATTGTTTTGAACAGTGTAATTTTTTTTTTTTTGAATAGATCTAAATCTGGAGTTGTTGTAGATCTAGGGTTTGGGAGATTGAAAAAAATTTTGAAAAAAGAAAGTTTTGAAGGGGATTGAAAACCGTTGCTCTGATACCAAAATGATGTAAAACCACCTGGATCGCAATCACCTTCAAATCGTAACTGAGATTTAATCTGAGGAAAGATAAAATTTGGGTTTCCACCCCTTGCACGGGCTTCTCACCCTAAACTCGAGAGCAAAAGGAGACTCAAGAATTACTCAGATAATTTGTGAAAATTTTAATCATTCAATAATCCATTCCAATAGTTTAAGGGGCCTTATATAGGCTTTACAAAAGAGGACTACTGGAAAATAACCGATGTGGTACTAAACGTCCACAAAAGAACAAAAATAAAAGGAAAACAAATAAAGGTAAAAACATCTGCTATCAATAAAGTCTGAAACAAGTTCCATCTAAAGCCATAGAAGACCAGCGCGTCGCCTCCTGAAGTATACTCGATCGAACCTGCTCCTGGGCAGCGCGTCGCCTCCTGAAGTATATTCGATCGAACCTGCTCCTGGGCGGTGGCATGATGTCCTCATCAACGACCCAGATTCTTGCTCTCGGTATGTGAATAAGAGCACAAGGCACACAATTATAACATCAACAAAGCCGCGGAGTTTTATAAAAACAAAAAAAAAAGAAAAGGAAAAAATTTAGACATTGTGTGTGTGTGTGTGTGTAAGCAGCGCATAATGGTGATGTAGAGTATGATTTAGCTTGTTCTTGCTTTATCAGCATGTTTCCTGTATGCAACACCCGTTTCGAGTAAAAAGACATGTACTTTTGGGTGTTATTATAAGATACTAACCTTACTGTGCAACACATCTTTATGTAAAATAGGGAAATATTTCTACTTTAATCTAGGCTATTTGGATTAGACTAGGATGTTTGTTGTTTGTATGATAAGAAGTGAACAGATATGATGAGATTGTTAAAACCAAATTCTTTTCCTAGACGACTCCATGATCATCCATAGCAAGAATAAAAAGCTATCCCACTGAATTTAATCTTGGTATGCTGGATTCAGTCTTCCTTTGTAATGATTTGATTGTAAGATTGGTTTCCAAGCCAAATTGGTGGATATTTATATATCTAATATAATGACTTTTTAATTCGGAGGGCAGGAAACTAATTAGGTTGAAACTATTGGAATTCTCAATAGAATTATTTTCCAATACTGTTCTTTAGTCCAAATAACTTCTAGCCATAAGAATGGATTTTACCATGACCATCCTTATAAATGTCAGATTTGGTTTGTCTTGAATTTGTGGGTTTGATTTAACTTTGTTGAATGATCTATGATAAATGGATCACAAGTTCAATTAAGGGATAATTTACACAGAGCAAATTCAAATTTTGATAAAATGAGAACAAAAGTCATCGTGTTCAGGAATAATATAAAAGAAAAATAAAAGTTAAAATTGTACCTTATAAGAAGAATCTGCATATTGCTTTTATATATTCTACTGCACAAAAACTAGAAATAAAAGAACAATCATGAAATCTACAACTTCAAAAGTTAGTAGAGCAACATCAAGGAAAATCTTTAATTAATAACAAGCTGAATGAAGAAGAAATATGCATGTTGCCCACCCCCCAAAAAAAAAATTGGATATAGGTTTTCTTTATCTTGTAAACTGCAAGATATGAATATTCTTCGGCATGTAAAGTTAAATCATGAATGATATGTAAATTTCATGAAATATGTGAAATTCTGAATGTGAATCTGAATACATCAATTATTAGAGTACAAAATTTTTCAGCTAAACGGTCACACTGGAAACAAGTCATAATTCACACAAATTAAAAAAGTACAGTGATAATTCTAAATAGTTGAATGTAATTAAATTCGTTTTTAGATTGTCATTATCATTATTTAAGCATTTTCCTATCAAAACGTGATCGGCTTTCAAGCGCCTCTAAATTGAGGAAAAGCACCATAAAAATGATCTACCAAATACAACCTTCAAGCTGGTACAGAACTTTTGACAAGGAAGTTATGGGAAATGAGTAGCTTGTCATAGAACCTAGAGGGGCCAGTTTACAAGATCGGGCAGGACAGTTTAAGCTTCATGGGAGTCTGGGACTAAACAGGGAGCCTGTGAAACTTGTAAGAAGGACCCTTATGGAATTTCTTTCATCACACTGCACTGATGGATATATACATAATCAAATTGAATTACTCACATATTCATATTTCATATTGTTCGTTAGTACTCATCAATTTATCTTGCCCAGATATGGTCACATCTAAAGAGCAATATGCACGCTAGGCCCTTTGTTGGAATTCTATCAAGCTATTTTCTAGTGATTATCAGGGTTTGTTATTTTATTAGGTGTCAACCGTGTCATGTACAATGTTGGTTTTATTGCACCAAATTTTAGAGTACAAAATTTTTCAGCTAAACGTTCACACTGGAAACAAGTCATAATTCACACAAATTAAAAAAGTACAGTGATAATTCTAAATAGTTGAATGTAATTAAATTCGTTTTTAGATTGTCATTATCATTATTTAAGCATTTTCCTATCAAAACGTGATCGGCTTTCAAGCGCCTCTAAATTGAGGAAAAGCACCATAAAAATGATCTACCAAATACAACCTTCAAGCTGGTACAGAACTTTTGACAAGGAAGTTATGGGAAATGAGTAGCTTGTCATAGAACCTAGAGGGGCCAGTTTACAAGATCGGGCAGGACAGTTTAAGCTTCATGGGAGTCTGGGACTAAACAGGGAGCCTGTGAAACTTGTAAGAAGGACCCTTATGAAATTTCTTTCATCACACTGCACTGATGGATATATACATAATCAAATTGAATTACTCACATATTCATATTTCATATTGTTCGTTAGTACTCATCAATTTATGCCCAGATATGGTCACATCTAAAGAGCAATATGTAGGCCCTTTGTTCGAATTCTATCAAGCTATTTTCTAGTGATTATCAGGGTTGTTATTTTATTAGGTGTCAACCGTGTCATATACAATGTTGGTTTTATTGCACCAATTTTATTTTATTTTATTTTAATTTTTTGGAATGAATACAGGTTGCTAACTTCCACTCTATGTAGCACAGTAACTTCTATTGTGAAACTGTGTTGTGTTGGGCACTACACTCATGGTGTCATTACCTTTCACATGCAACACTAGTTTAGAACTTACTGCGTTTTGGGTCGCATTGTGTCAGTGTCCTTTCTTCTTAGCTTCCACCTTTTTGTTAAAAAGGGAGAAACTTCCCGTAAGTATGTTGTGAACCAACAAACCTGTGACATCTCCTGTCATAATCAAACTAATGCCCCTAGTTCCTTTAATCTGTTCTGCGGCAACAGGTGGAAGCATATGTCTTCCACTAATCCCTGCTTATGTTTGCAGGAGCTACTGAAGGAGATGAGAATCCCAGCAATATTCAGTGATTTCTGTGAAGAAGCTGCACACCTAGCGGCGTCATGCATAGGATCTGTAACTGGGCAAGATCTCAGGCTACCGGTAAGTTCGTTTGCCCCTCTTGTGGTCATTGTTCTTGTAATGAGATCAAAATAAAAATCCATCAAATTGATACTTATTTTAATCTTTATTTCATTAATGATCCATACAGGTACAGTTAAATCCGTTCAGGCAGCCCATGGTCGTGGAAGATTCTGCTCTTTACCTACCTTGCTACTCAAATTGCTTTCTCTTTGGGATGTGACCCTATTCGTAGAATGGCAAGGCAAAGCCTAGATGCTCGATAGAAGAGTAAAAAGAAAAAGGCTCTTGAGATCTTACTGATATTAGAGTTTTGAGTTTATGCGCTAGATCTTTTTGGCTGATTCCATGCCATCTTTCATTCGGAAACTTATAGCTGGTTATTAGCTTGAGGAAAGGTAAAGCAGTCATTTTGATGGGAAGTAAGGTAGGATACGCGATAGAGCATCATGTTCCTTTGGATACTGTGCAAAGGTTTAACAAGGAGAATCCCTCAGTTGCGGTTAGACCGTGACAATCATCAGGGAACTCCCAATTGACTATTGTCAAGCATGTGTACATAATGATCATGTTTCTTGTCATCAGATACACTTTTTACCAAAGTCAATATTCAAAAACTGGAGAAAGCCTGCTGAATGCTGAATACCTAGTATGCACTAATATTCAATCAAAGTGGGTTTAAGATCTTAGTGTCCATCATGTGTCCTATAATGTTTGGTAACAAGATTGATTCTCTTCTCTGGCACTTATTGGCTGTTCTCTCCTTTTTTCTGTTTTCAGGTGAGCATCACAGCCATGAAAATGGTACCAAACATTTTCACCTCGTAAGTTCTGGAGCTCCGCAGAACTTGTAGGGGGAAGCTCTATTAACTGCAAATTATATTCTAAATAGAGTACCCCACAAGAAACTTGGTCTTATACTTTTCGAGTTATGGCATGGAAGGACACTTTCCTACCATTACCTCAAAATGTGGGGGTGCCTTGCAAAAGTGCTAGCACCATTACCTAAAAAGACTAAGTTGGGAGCAAAAACTATGGACTGTATATTCATAGGCTATGCATTGAATAGTAGTGCCTACAGATTTTTGGTTCATAAATCAGAAATACCAGATATTCATGTAAACATGATTATCGAATCTAGAGATGCTGTGTTCTTTGAAGATATCTTTCCATACAAACGGGAAGCAAATAAGACTTCTGGGAAAAGAACACACGAGATGACGTTCAGGGACGAAAGCCCCGAGGAACCAATTGTTAATGCGGAAACTGAACCAAGAAGAAGTCAGAGATCTAGAATCTCAAAATATTTTGGTCCAGATTTCATAGCATACGCTATTGAAAGCGAGCCTCAAACATTTAAAGAGGCTATGTCAACCCCAGAAGCACAAATGTGGAAAGAAGTTATAAATAGCGAAATAGAATCCATACTAAGTATCATACTTGGGAATTGGTAAACTTGCCTCCTGGCAGTAAACCAATTGGGTGTAAGTGGATTTTCAAACGAAAATTAAAACCCGATGGATCTATCGATAAGTACAAGGCTAGATTAGTAGCCAAGGGTTATCGACAAAAAGGACTTCACTACTTCGATACTTATTCACCAGTAACAAGAATAACGTCCATTCGGATGTTAATTACAATTGCAGTATTGCACAACTTAGATATCCATCAAATGGATGTTAAGACTGCATTCTTAAATGATGAATTAAATGAAGAGATATATATGGAGCAACCTGAAGGATTTAAAGTCAAGGGCCAAGAGCACAAGGTGTGTAAATTGGTAAAATCCTTATACGGTTTAAAGCAGGCTCCTAAACAATGGCATGAGAAATTTGATAGTGTCATGATTAAAGATGGATTCACTATCAATGAATGCGATAAGTGTGTTTACACGAAAATAGTTGGGAATGCATGTATCATTGTTTGTCTTTATGTAGACGACATGTTGATACTTGGGACTAATATTGAAATTATTAAGTCCACTAAAAGAATGTTATCCAACAGTTTTGATATGAAGGATCTGGGGGTTGCTGATGTAATTTTAGGAATTAAAATCACCAGAACACCAGATGGAATCAGTCTATCTCAATCTCACTATGTGAATAAGATGATAGAAAGATTCAAGGATCATGGGATAAAGGAGAATACAAATCCTTTTCTCCCACACGTCCACCTTCATAAGAATGCAGGAACTGGAATACGCCAGTTGGAGTATTCTCAGATTATCGGAAGTTTAATGTATTTGATGAATTGTACTAGACCCGATATTGCTTACGCTGTAAGCAAGTTAAGTAGATACACTAGTAATCCTAGTGATCTACATTGGACCGCTCTACTACGAGTATTGGGTTACATATCACATACCAAGGAATATGCCTTGAGGTATGGACAGTATCCACCTGTACTTGAAGGATACAGTGATGCTAATTGGATTGCAGATTCTGAGGAATCAAAATTAACTAGCGATACGTATTTACTCTAGGAGGAGCAGCGGTATCATGGAAATCTTCTAAGCAAACATGTATTGCCCGTTCCACTATGGAATCGGAATTCATAGCCTTAGATAAGGCGGAGAAGAAGCAGAATGACTTCGACAATTCTTAGAAGATATACCATTATGGCAAAAGCCAGTGCCCGCTATATGTATACACTGCGATAATCAAGCAGCTATATCTAGGGCACAAAATGTTATATACAACGGTAAGTCTAGACATATTCGTCGTAGACATAATACCGTGAAGCAGTTGCTCTCAAATGGAATTATCTCTATTGACTTTGTATCGTCAAAAGATAATTTAGCGGATCCGCTTACTAAAGGTTTAAGTGGAGAGCGTATAAACTGCGCATCGAGGGGAATGGGTCTAAAAGCCTAACCTTACCGAGTCAGCTTAATGGAAACCTCACTTAGCGACTAGAGATCCCACGGACTAAGTTCAAGAGGAAAAATTAGTTATGATTGACTCAGCAAGTAAGCACTTGGGAGCTTGACTCCAATCCATTCGTAAGGTGCACATAAGTGCTTTTCTACAAGTGGATAAAGGATAAGCTTAACGCTTTTAATGATGCCTATATCTTGTTACTATACAAGTGGAGTAGAGTAGACTACTCTTAATAGGACGATCACCTATGTGAGTATAGAGTTGGGTCGGCTCTTTAGGAATTTCTATGGAGGCTGTTATTCCCTAAAGATACTCTCTGAAACCAAGAATGTCCAGGGCCAAAACGGACACAACCGAGAACCAAAGTTGATTTGGAAAGTCACTGTGTGAAGCTTGTTGACTTGGCTTACACTAACGGCTAACAGTTCAAGACCTAGTTCACTGATTAGCCAGTAAGTCCGATAAAGCTTTCGCTATGGAAGGTTCAAGACCTAGTTCACCTATCCTGATGCAGTTTCTTTTCTAATGTACCTTTCACAATAGAGTCAGTCTCTTTGTGTGTCATTTCTTGAATCTCCATTCATTGTGGGGGATTGTTGGAATTGAAGAATATAAATGCGAATCTTTGAGTTGAATTATGGCGAGATCCGTTGATCGAATCAATTGGATGATGGTTGGAGTGTGTTCTCCTTCCATTGGGGATGAACGTGGTATATTCACATGTTCAATTCGGACTTCGAATGAATGAGATATTCAAGTCTAAAGATTGCCTAATTCAAAGCCAAAATGGGACTAAAGGTAGCTAAAAGCATTTACTCCCACATTGGCCATGGGATGGAAGTTCGTGGTGTATAAATAGAGAAAATTGAGAACAAAGGGCGTGCCCTTTGGGTACTTGGAGTTTTCGCGCGCGATTGGGAGGGATCTATGCGTGCATGCGCGCGCCGCCGCTGGCGGCGGCCGGCGCCGGTGCCGGGCTCGGGCTCGGGACCGGGTCCGGGTCCGGGTCTGGGTCTGGGTACGAGTTCGGGTTCCCTACCCGGCCTGGTTCTTTTTGAATCGGGTCTCCGGGTATGGGTTGCGAGCATCCGCTCCACTACCCGAACTGGACCCGCTCCACTCCGGATCCAAACCGCCCGCCAACAAGACCGCTCCGCGTTAGTTGCGACTGTTGGGCTGCCAACAGACGCGACTGCTGGGTCGAAAGGTTGCACCCTCTCGTTGGGTTCGGACCCGTTGGCCCCTCCTGGAACGCTATAAATAGCGCTCC
The DNA here is from genome assembly GCA_038442645.1 of Agave tequilana. Lineage (NCBI taxonomy): Eukaryota > Viridiplantae > Streptophyta > Magnoliopsida > Asparagales > Asparagaceae > Agave > Agave tequilana. The sequence continues at coordinate 134,324 of JAVJIF010003143.1, read as the reverse complement.
AGATTCTCAATTGAAACACACAGACACCAACTACAACACCAAAATTCAGAATAAACTCTCTCTCTCTGAGTTCTGAACACTTCAAGTTTCTGCGTTCTGAACTGGGAAGTGGAGTTCTGAAGTGACTTCCAAAAGGGAAGTGGGAAATCCGTAACTCGGTTTCCAAAGCGACTTCCAAAGGAGATTCTGCAAAATTCGTTCTGAAAGAAGGCTCAGAAAATTCAACAGATTCTTTTATAGAATTGTTGTATGAATCTGGGACTTCTGAAGAAGAATATTCTTCAACCTTCCTTCGTCCTCAACAGTGGGTGCTAGTCCACAGTAAAAGGCAAATATTCATCCGAAATTTGTCCTTGTACCGCTGCTTCAACGATCCTGTGAAGGTACTGGTTGACTACGGTTCGACCGTACGGTGATTTGGTAGTGCTATCCAAATACCGTGAAGGAGTGTTGTATCTTGGGAGACCAGCGTCCATTATCCCGTTAGCACCGGTGCGGGGGACGTAATTGTCTTAAGGAGGTTCGCTCTAAGCGTACCTCACTCCAAATACTGTATAAAAGGATTAAGTCCTTTATACAGGGGATATACTTTACAGTATATCGAGACTGATTTAGATTCAGTCTAATTGGTTTTTAACCAAGGAAGGAAATTGAAAGGTGGTTCTTAAATTAAGGAACGTTCTATTGAACGGAAAATGTAACGCCCCGATCCCGCGGATACGGAGACATTACTGCGACGTATATACACAGGTCATAAGTACCCATACGTATATACGCTAAGCATCAGTACAGGCAAGAATCACAGTACGACAAAATGTAGTATTTATACACATGCCAACATAAGGAGTACAATTTACAAAGTTATCACTGAGTGTGATATACTATTACATGTATCTTATATCACAGCCAGGTACAAAAGTAAAATTTACAATATGAATACAAGATGCTCACGAGCTGAAGGAAAATCCCGCGAGCTAGAAGGAAGAGTCGGGTACGAAAGGAACCGAGACTAGTCAGCCTGCTCTGAAAGGAAAGCTTGATCTTCGGTGGAGGGCTCCACTTCAATTCAAGCTTCGGAACCTGAACATACAAATTCAAGGGAGTCAGAACCTCCCAAACAAATGTTCAGATTACAGCCAAGTGGCATAAGAGATAAGTGTATGAGAGTTGACATAGCATTATGAATAATAAGCATGTAAAGGAGGCACAACGTGTTATAGATGGAAAAACCCGAATGCATCGATATTATCACTTTTTAATAATCATATTACTCATCCTACTCATATGTCTAGGTATGTGCCATAGCGTCCTACCTCACATACATCCACATTTGAGTAAGTTGAGGCTGTTATTGGAAACCAGCGGGGGTATCAACGAACAATGTTTACAGTGGGTCCCGTACATACCCGGGACCACGGCCCAGGATTGTTCTGTTGCTTGGTGGACGGAACCTGCCGCAAGGCGATTAGGAGGGTCTTATAGGATGCCCTTATCAAGTTGGTACCAAGAAGGAGGGAGCCAGCACTCCCCTCGGTCGCCTGGAGGCCCACAGGTCAGACCGAAAGTTTTAGTTGCACAACATGCCTAATACCACTGTAAACACGAACATATACTGATAGCCGTAAGTTTCCCCCGACCCAATGTAAGTTGTCTCATTTTACAGTTTATCAGATAATTATCAGATTTCGGGAATGAGCAGGAACAAGTCAGGAATATCAGGAATATAGGTATCTCAGGAGTACAGTATGTACTATAATATATCAAGATGAAAACATGATGTCAGGTTATCATTCCCGTTATGGTGATAATTATGAGAGTCAAGTATATCATGTAGGGTGTCAAGTGATAGCATGACAAGAGGGTGATATTCGTCAAGTGACAAGTCATGTAATAACCAGGGGCAATTATCAGGTAGTAGCTAAGCATAATCGAGTAGAACTAAGCAAGCTGGAGGCACAGACAGCTAACAGTGTTTAACACTGGAGCGTCTGGCAAGATTACCGGGACAACTCGGCGTACAGTGCGAGTAGCAAATCCGGCAGCATCTTACCTAGACGAATCTAGTGGTAAAGCGCTGAGGGCTAAGTATGCTCACCAGATGGAGCTGAGAAACCTGACGGTCTCAATCACTTCTCTTTCGAGATAGTGAGAGACCGGAGGCCGAATGGTCTGGAGGCGGTGCTGAGAAACCTGGCGGTCTCAAATCACTTCTCTTTCGAGATAGTGAGAGACCGGAGGCTGAATGGTCCGCACGAGTTGTTCTATCCTATTACAAGCATTACAGTATATCAGTCCTGTTCAAGTGAAGACATGTCCACAGATTACAACACACACACCCGTACAACCACACCGCACTGATACAAAATACAACATAATAATGATTTTGATGCAAGTCCATTTTCTTGGCGAGGAAAGTCACTCGCCTAAAATGCCACTTTGAAGCTTTGCGCGTCCGAATCTTCGGGAGAGGAAAAACACCAAGCGAGCAAAGGAAAGAGGGCTTGGCCCTTGGGTGGCCGCCGGCCCTAGGGTGGTGCGCCACCCCTTGGTGGTGGCCTAGGAAGTGGCCGGCCCCAAGGAGAGGGAGGGAGAGAGGAAGGGAAGGTGATTTCTTTGGTGGTGGTGTTATTTGGTGAAGAAGATGGATTTTGGTGGAGTAATAAAAAGAAAGTGAAGGAGGTGATGTTTGGAGGTTGAAGTAGTGGAGATGGAGGTGGTGTTGTGATGGTGAAAGTGATTGTGGAAGTGAAGATGGTGGTGAAAAATAGTAGAGGTGATGGTGATGTTAGTTGTTGTCGTTGTAATCGTCACCGGAATGATTACCGGAATAATCGTGAACGATTACCGGAATAATCATCGGCGATGTTACCGACGAAGAAGAGCTCGGCCCAATCCAAGAAGGGTGGCCGGCCCTAGAGAAGATGATGGGGTGGTGGTTTTGTGGAGAGGTTTGTTGTGGTGGTAGTTTTGGAGAAGGTAAAGGAGAAGGTGGAGGCTTTGGTGGAGTTGTGGTGGTTTAAATGGAGATGGAGGAGGAAGAAGATGAAGGTAGGGAGTTAGAGAAGTTGTAGTGGTTGTGGTTGTGATGGAGATGAAGGAGGAGTTGGTGGTGGTTAAAGTTTGGTGAAGAGAAAAATGAAGTGGAAAGATGAAGGAAAGGTTTATATAGGAATTGGATTTGTGAAGGTGATGTAAAAAATGTTTAGAGAGGGGGTTTTTTGTAAAATAGAGAGGGTGAGGTGTCTCTCTCTTGGCCGGCCATGGTGATGGGAGAGAGGTTGGATATTTTGGAGAAGATATTTTTGGTGTTTAGATATTTTTAGTGGAAAGTCGTAGAAGATAATGGAAGAATGGAGAATTTTGTAGAATTTGGTGGAAGGAAAAGGAAGGAAAGAAAATAGGAAAAAGGAAAAGAAAATGGAAAAAGGAAGATATTTCTTGGAAGAAAAAGGAAAAATAATTAGAGTGGCGGATTCCCGGGATTCGGTTGCGGATGCGGAAAACTTTCGGAAAACTACCGAAATCGTCCGAAAATCAAGTATCTCGGAACGACCCGCAAAAATTCTCAAAAATCAAGAATATTATTCTAAGAATCATGGTGAAATTCGTTTCAATAAATTTCTTTATAGTTTTTAAATTAAAAATCCTGGAATCGGCCGCCAATATCGGTCGACACCAAATCCGGCAGAAATCTGTTAAATTTTGAAATTCTCAAAAAATGAATTAAGATTTTCTCCAAGAAAATATTTTCCTTTTTCCATTTTCTTTCCTTTTTCCTATTTTCTTTCAACTCTAATTATTTTTTCCTTTTCTTCCAAGCAAATATCTTCCTTTTTCCATTTTCTTTTCCTTTTTCCTATTTCCTTTTCCTTCCACCAAATTCTACAAAATTCTCCATTCTTCCATTATCTTCTACAACTTTCCACCAAAAATATCTAAACACCAAAAATATCTTCTCCAAAATATCCAACCTCTCTCCCATCACCATGGCCGGCCAAGAGAGAGACACCTCACCCTCTCCATTTTACAAAAAACCCCCTCTCTAAACATTTTTTACATCACCTTCACAAATCCAATTCCTATATAAACCTTTCCTTCATCTTTCCACTTCATTTTTCTCTTCACCAAACTTTAACCACCACCAACTCTTCCTTCATCTCCACCACAACCACAACCACTACAACTTCTCTAACTCCCTACCTTCATCTTCTTCCTCCTCCATCTCCATTTAAACCACCACAACTCTACCAAAGCCTCCACCTTCTCCTTTACCTTCTCCAAAACTACCACCACAACAAACCTCTCCACAAAACCACCACCCCATCATCTTCTCTAGGGCCGGCCACCCTCCTTGGATTGGGGCCGAGCTCTTCTTCGTCGGTAACATCGCCGATGATTATTCCGGTAATCGTTCACGATTATTCCGGTAATCATTCCGGTGACGATTACAACGACAACAACTAACATCACCATCACCTCTACTATTTTCCACCACCATCTTCACTTCCACCATCACTTTCACCATCACAACACCACCTCCACCTCCACTACTTCAACCTCCAAACATCACCTCCTTCACTTTCTTTTTATTACTCCACCAAAATCCATCTTCTTCACCAAATAACACCACCACCAAAGAAATCACCTTCCCTTCCTCTCTCCTCCCTCTCCTTGGGGCCGGCCACTTCCTAGGCCACCACCAAGGGGTGGCGCACCACCCTAGGGCCGGCGGCCACCCAAGGGCCAAGCCCCCTTTCCTTTGCTCGCTTGGTGTTTTTCCTCTCCCGAAGATTCGGACGCGCAAAGCTTCAAAAGTGGCGTTTTAGGCGAGTGACTTTCCTCGCCAAGAAAATGGACTTGCATCAAAATCATTATTATGTTGTATTTTGTATCAGTGCGGTGTGGTTGTACGGGTGTGTGTGTTGTAATCTGTGGACATGTCTTCACTTGAACAGGACTGATATACTGTAATGCTTGTAATAGGATAGAATAACTCGTGCGGACCATTCAGCCTCCGGTCTCTCACTATCTCGAAAGAGAAGTGATTTGAGACCGCCAGGTTTCTCAGCACCGCCTCCAGACCATTCGGCCTCCGGTCTCTCACTATCTCGAAAGAGAAGTGATTGAGACCGTCAGGTTTCTCAGCTCCATCTGGTGAGCATACTTAGCCCTCAGCGCTTTACCATTAGATTCGTCTAGGTAAGATGCTGCCGGATTTGCTACTCGCACTGTACGCCGAGTTGTCCCGGTAATCTTACCAGACGCTCCAGTGTTAAACACTGTTAGCTGTCTGTGCCTCCAGCTTGCTTAGCTCTACTCGATTATGCTTAGCTACTACCTGATAATTGCCCCTGGTTATTACATGACTTGTCACTTGACGAATATCACCCTCTTGTCATGCTATCACTTGACACCCTACATGATATACTTGACTCTCATAATTATCACCATAACGGGAACGATAATCTGACATCATGTTTTCATCTTGATATATTATAGTACATACTGTACTCCTGAGATACCTGTATTCCTGATATTCCTGACTTGTTCCTGCTCATTCCCGAAATCTGATAATTATCTGATAAACCGTAAAATGAGACAACTTACATTGGGTCGGGGGAAACTTGCGGCTATCAGTATATGTTCGTGTTTACAGTGGTATTAGGCATGTTGTGCAACTAAAACTTTCGGTCTGACCTGTGGGCCTCCAGGCGACCGAGGGGAGTGCTGGCTCCCTCCTTCTTGGTACCAACTTGATAAGGGCATCCTATAAGACCCTCCTGATCGCCTTGCGACAGGTTCCGTCCACCAAGCAACGGAACAATCCTGGGCCGTGGTCCCGGGTATGTACGGGACCCACTGTAAACATTGTTCGTTGATACCCCCGCTGGTTTCCAATAACAGCCTCAACTTACTCAAATGTGGATGTATGTGAAGTAGGACGCTATGGCACATACCTAGACATATGAGTAGGATGAGTAATATGATTATTAAAAAGTGATAATATCGATGCATTCGGGTTTTTCCATCTATAACACGTTGTGCCTCCTTTACATGCTTATTATTCATAATGCTATGTCAACTCTCATACACTTATCTCTTATGCCACTTGGCTGTAATCTGAACATTTGTTTGGGAGGTTCTGACTCCCTTGAATTTGTATGTTCAGTATTCTGAGGATGGGGTGTTACAGAAAACCTCCCACCTGATATTTGCCGACCTGGCCAATTAGATTGTTGATATCTCAGTGATCTTGATTAGTTGTCAGATTGATTTCTGTTAAGCAGATCTCCAACAATATGTACCTGCCTCGGATCCGGACACGTTCATTATAAGATATGGTGTGGGTCCAAAAGTGGTACTCATGAGGGGTTCTGGTCTGGGTCCGAGTGTAGTGGTTACCCGGATCAGATCCGACCCGACCCGACCCGATAGCTGCTCTAATCACTAGAAGCTTGTACCAATGTTTCCTTTTCCTTTTCTCTAATACTCAAATTTTCTCTCCTCTTTATAGTCCACCCAACTCTTACTCTTTTCCTTTTTCCCTCCCTTTTTGTTGTCAATAACCCATTTTACCTGCCATAATATATTAACAAAAGAACGGATCCAAAATTCTATGGAGGGCTAGGCCTTTTGGGTTACATTTCATCATGGGCCCGACTGCAACCAAAGCTTCTTTAATTTCATCATGGAAGCTGTAATTGGTAGGTGTGAGTAACTTATTTTTGTGAATAAGTTATTACATTATGATTAAGTCGTGATATCAACATGTGGCTGTAGTTTAGTGGTGAGAATTCTACGTTGTGGCCGTAGAGACCTGGGCTCGAATCCCAGCAGCCACACATTATTTTAGTTTAGTTAGTATTTCTTTTTTCAAAACAGAAAAAGGTTTTTCAGTTTTATAATTTTCTCATCTATTCCTTATTTCAATTTATCGTTTTCTCACCGGCTCCTCATTGGCTTCAACTTTGAGTAAATCAGTCTTGATTATTCTTAAAAAGTTTGGAAGGAATTAACTTACTTTCTTATTTATAAGTAATATGATTAATGAAATATTAAACTTTTTAAAAAAATGTATTAACATTTAGGTGATTGTACCTTACAAGATATATGTTGACCATTTTTTTCTCTAAAATATTACATCGTTTAGTCTGTTTCCGATCATTATATAGGTTCTTGATGGTAATATGGTATGAAATATTATCCAAAGAGTTTTACTGGAAATTAATAGATATGTTCATATAATATCAATTACTTAATTCTTAGAAAAGTTGCAAATAAATAAAAAAATATTTATTAGAGAATATAGAGGTGAAATCAAATATGAAATATTAGAAAAGGTTTATAGTGAAAATATATCTTCACAATTTCTAAAAATCAATTGAATTTCTGCATCACGTATTATGTCAATAATTTTCTTAATCTTCATTAATTATTATGTGTCAAATCTTATTTATTTGAGTGTATTGAGTTAGCAAGTATTAAGTACACTCTTCTAGCAAGCGGTCCAAACAAATTAGAGACAAGTTGGATAAAACATTGTACGAAGAGATATGAGTGAAGAGAAAACGTTTACATATTTGTTAAACTGACATGATTATATCATAATTATCTTAACTAAAATAAAAAGAGATTAATTTTGCGCTAAAAAAAAAAATCATCTAGTATAAATTAATCTAACGTAAGACGTCATAAGCAAAACACATATAATTAACTCATTAATATATATTATGAAACCATGCATCAAAAAGTATATGATCACAACGTAAGATGTAACCTAGATATAGTGACCATGGGCGGTCGAGGGGTCTCATCTAATTGCCTCCCAAGATATTTTGGCATATAAAATTTGAAAAAAACAAAAAAAAAAAAAAAAAAAAAAAAGAGAGAGAGAGAGAGAGAAAACGGCGGAAAAACGTGCCATTTGGGCCTTGGTGATGGTTGTGGGCCTTGTGGCCCTCTTGGTTCACTCAACGCAAAAGCCAGAACACGAATCCCACAGCTGATCAGCTCTTCAGTCTCCAACATCAGTTCACGTACAAACCCACTAACATTCGACGCGTAACTGTTCCACCGAAAACATTGTACGTGGCGTTCTTTTATTAGTCCAATCACTGAGCTCCCATCTCTGGCGGTTGCAACGACGGGAGAAATCTCGTGCACTTCATAAATGCCAATGGAAATTCGAGAAATTGATCGTGTATAAAATCGTCACTCTCTCGGCCCGTTTCATTTCTTTGAGAGCTCTCACTCCCTTGTTCTCACAATGAACTGCTTACAGAAGAATCTTCTACAGTACGTGGATCTCTCTTTAATTCTTCAATTTTACCTTAAATTTCTTTCCTATTTTGGTCGATTTTGTTCGTTTTCATGAAGGATAGCTGTTCTTTTTCTTCCAGATCCTCTGCTCCGCTAATGGGGAAAACCCTCAAGAGCCACTCGAAGAGACCTCCGGCGTTGAATCTGGTGCTGATCACAGATTCTCTGATGTCAATTTATTTATTTAATTACTGTGAACTGAATTAAGTCAAATAACTTTAATTGTTGCTCCTTTTCTCTGTGCAGGGAATGGTTCGAGCCGATCACCGCGGAAGTATCAGCTTGAATGTGAGATTTTTAGTTTAGTTTTGATATTATTATTATTATTATTATTATTATTATTATTATTATTATTATTGAAGTAATTTTGGAAGAAAACGATAATGTAAATGCTAGGGTTTTAGTTGCTTCTGATCAATGCCAGACGCGTTACAAGTTTCATGTGGAAGTGTTGCATTTTTTATTGAAATGTGTGGATGAATTGTGTATTAGAATTTTGTTAGCACCATCTAATTTCAGTTTGTGTTAGCAAATTGGTGAGTGAGTATCTGTGGCTAGATACTTCATCTGATGTGTGGTTAGTGAGTATCTGTGTAATAGTTGTAGAAACTTTATTTGTGCTTACACATATTTATATGCCAGACTTGCAAATTTTTTTTCATCTGAATATCACCACCGCCTCCGGAATTTATCAAGAGAGTTACAAACTATATTTGTTAATGGTTCAGAGATGGTAACAATCACATTGTATAACGTGAGGTATAATGAAAAAAATGAATTATTTGATTGTGGAATTCTCCACTTATGTTTGGGTGTTTTCGCTTTTTGATTGTAACTCTTGTGTTTGTTCCATCAATGGACCTACACCCCCTCACTCTTCCACTTCCTCTCCCCATGCAAGCCTTCCCTTCTTTCCATTCTTATTGCTTATGACCTGTGTCTCACAGAAGACCCAGCCCACCCCACACACAATTCAGATATACTATCCTCTGACAATACCAGCCAGTCCATCTCACATACTCTACAATGGTCCCGTGCTCCTTGCCTACCCAAAACCATACTCCGTATGTCTCCCTAGCAATGCTTCCCCGTATTGCATCCAGCACAGTCAGAAGCTCCTTATCTTGATCCCTTCACCAATAATTACATTAATCAAGCTGTCCCGCACACTCTCAAGGCTCTCCCCAACCTAGAAGGAGGTCACAAGACTCCACATCCCTCCCTACCTTGTGGTTCATTCAAGTTTCCTTGTGCTTTAGATGAAGTATTGGATCCGGATATTTCTGTGTTACTCACTTAGCGTGGCTATATATCTGGGGTTTATCCCTTGGCCATAAACCATCACTATAAATCTCTGACAACATCTGATAGAAAAAAAACTTCTTCATAAGATCCATAAGCAATATAAACCTTCATAAAATTAAAGAAAATCAAGATAAATTGTTGGCATGATTTACACTTTGTATAAAGGCGCCTAAAAGACTCTCAAAACCAAGTAAAAGACTTTGCAAACATACTACAAGCCTTTTATTAGTAAGACCCAGACTCAGCTTTCTCTATTTCATACTTCAGTTCAGTTTCTGAATTCTGGTAGAATAACTTGTTTGCAACAGTCAACAAGAAAATTTGCCAAAATTTTATGATTTTAGCACCACAACAATATGAGTGGTGCCGAATTCTTACCAAAGCAACTTATGAGTAAAAAGAGCACTAGAAACCTGGTTGGCAGCTGATTTTGGTATGGTGATGTAACCATTACAGCCATGTAGTTTACGTTCATGCAACCAAGGACCCACTCTCCAAATTCCCTAGACTGTCGAGGAGTCTAGAACATATAATGATGGAATGATAGCATTTATAGGAAAAACCATTCATGTCTGGTACACAAAAATGAACCAATGGAGTCACATACCCAATATTATTTAAACCTAGGTAGCACAGGCACAAATATAAAACAAGAATACGATATGATTCAAACATGATGGCATGACAAATTCTTAAAAATATAGGATAGACAGGCACTGCAACATGATTGTGTGTGTTTATGCATACACATCAAAATCTACAATGATTAAAATGTGCTATTAAAGTAGAAGTAGAAAGAAAAAAAAATAGAAACTTAATGATTAAGTCTATAGGTTTTCATCAAGTAACTAAATCAAATAAAAAATCAGAAAACTCGATTCAATGCAGGATACAAGCCTACGCGTGACAAAGGGTCTGTTAAAATAGTAACCGACTCATGACAAAGGGTCTCTTTTTATATTTATTTAAGTGGCACATGGATCCAATGTGTTTCACATGCTAGCATACCTTTAGATATTTTCATAAAGCCAACACTATTCTGACATCCATTATTTTGGTTTCTTTAAATGTGGCATGACTTCATTATGTCCAAAATGTATGGGGGCATGTATGTGCAAGTGCTGATATGAGATAATTGTTGGATGCAAATATAATACTTCTTTGAAGTGTTTCTGCTTTATAGATTAAAGGTATTGATTTACATCAAGAAAACTCTTGATTTCACTCATAAAGCTTGTATTTGCTTCAGACTAATATGTTATTGGTTTGAGAATCTTTGAAATTCTGCAAACTCAATAAAAATGCTCAGAGTTCGTGGCATTTAAAAGATTGTGACTGGCTAATGTGGTTGAAGCCTTACGTTTATTAGATTGGAGGTAAGCATCTTATAGATTGTCTTAGTGCCTATATTTGGAATTACATTACTTATAGTGTTCAAACTGGCCATTCACATCAAGAAACTCGACTTCGCCCTTGGTGCCTGTATTTGCTTTAGGCTAGTTTGACATCAAGAAACTCGACTTCGCCCTTGGTGCCTGTATTTGCTTTAGGCTAGTTTGTTATTGGTCTTGAGGATCTTTATAGTGTTCAAACTGGCCATTCACATCAAGAAACTCGACTTCGCCCTTGGTGCCTGTATTTGCTTTAGGCTAGTTTGTTATTGGTCTTGAGGATCTTTTGAAATTTGAAAATGCAGTAATGGATATTTAGCATGGACACCTCGATCATGAAGCTGTACCCGTTTTCAACACCTTTGAGCATATTGACACTCTTCAGGCAGTGTTGGCCACTTCTCAACCGTGTCCTCAATTACGTGAATTTTTTTTTTAAAAATTTGGGGCACTTGTCAGATACTTCTTGGACACATCTCTGACGTTCTCACACACTTTTTTTGTTCATATTGAATTATTTATTTACTTTTATTACTAAAATAAGACTGTCAAATCAAGTTGAATAAATTATATATTTAGCTATGTTTCGATATAAGAAGTGAGATACATTGATATACTCTATAGAAAGTTGAAAAGCCAAGACCTATTCCTCTTGCAAAGTCGTAAGAATCTGATAAGCTAAAATTTTAGTATATATGTAACTGTTGTATATTATTATATTATTAAAAATACGTGTCTAGACTTTTGGATTTACAGGCATGTCTCTGTATGCATGTAGATTTCACATTATCTTTATATTATTTATGGATATTACAGTGTCACGTTGTAGTGCCCTTGTATCCCAAATTTTAAGGAAATTTGTGTCACGCGTCTGTGTCTGCGTCTTGTCCCGTGTCAGTGTCCACACTTGTTAGAACAATGGCCATCAGTGAATTTTTCATGCCATTCAAAGAAGTGTAACTCACTAAAATGTTGAATTGGAGCCTTACATCTTTTCTAAAACTTGGAGATACACATATGATAGATTGTCTTAGTGTAGTTTCCGTTGACTGCTATTATTAGAAATTTGCAGGCTTCAAGTTCTGCTTCAAGTACTGAAAAAAGTGATGCTGAAGTGCAAGAAGAAAAATCTGAAATATATAGCAATAATATGACAGAAGCAATGGGCGCAGGTAAATTCCTTGATGCTATTTGGTAAGCTGTAACCATTTGTTTCTGGTAATCCTGCAATACCATCCTTTTCATCCTATGTTTGGTCTTGAGAGTTATTTCTGACACATAATTTTTGTGATCCAGTGTTGACATATAGGCATGAACTAGGAATGAACTATAATTTCATTCGTCCAGATTTGATTGTTGGGTCTTGCCTGCAGGTGCTTCTCTCATATGCTTCTCGTTTTCTTTATCAGTAAAACAATTTTGTCTGGACTGCCTCTTACTACCCTCCGGGGGTTGATGTATCTGATTACAGACCCCATCAGATGTTGACAAGCTTCGTAAAATCGGAGTGAAGACCATTTTCTGTTTGCAACAAGACTCAGATCTCGAGTATCCTATTGTTTCACTATATTGTTGTATTTACGTAGTTGATTTTTTTTAGAATTTTCTTTTTCCAGTTACTCCTCAAAGATGATAATGTAAAGTTTAATCACCTCGTTGCATAGAAAAGAAATGCGAAAATCAAGTTACACCCTTCATATATTGCAATTTTGAACATATATAAGGGACCGGAAAAATGTACACAATGTTTAAAATAATGATACAACAACAACAACAACAACTAAGCCATTTGTCCCAAGTATTTTGGGTAGGCTACATGAACCAAAAGAGAATAACGCCGGATCGGGCACATTGATCAGCTTTCTCCACTCATTCCTATCGAGCAATATGCCTTCACTAAGACCTTTAGCCTCTATATCTTGTCGTATTACCTCCATTCATGTTTTCTTCGGTCTCCCCTGCGCTTTTTTTACTTGCCCTAATTTGATACGCTCTACTCGCCGGACTAGCGCATCTGTAGATCTACGTCGCATATGACCAAATCATCATAGGCAGTTTTATCTTATGTTCTCTTCTATAGAGGCTACGCCTATCTTAGTATATATATGCTCATTTCTCACCTTATCTCACCTCGTGTTACCACACATCTAATGAAGCATGCGCATCTCTGCTACACTCATCTTCTGGGTATGATATCTCTTTATAGCCTAACATTTTGTGCCATATAACAAAGCTGACCTAATGGCAGTCCAATAAAATTTTCCCTTCAGCTATAACAGAATATTATGATCACATAAAACTCCTGTTGCGCTCCTCCATTTCAACCAGTCGACTTGAATCCTATGGTTGACATCACTATTGATCTCCCCATCGTTTTGAAAAATAGAACCCAAGTACTTAAAATGACTGCTCATCGGTATTTCTTAACCATCTAGTGTCATAACACTATAATCTCGAATTCTCTGTTTACTGAATTTACACTCCATATACTCTGTTTTGGTCCTACTTAATCTAAAACCTCGAGATTCTAGAGTTTACCTCCATAACTCCAATTTAGCATTTACCCCAGCTATTGTCTCATCGACTAGGACAATATCATCAGCAAATAGCATACACTATGATATCTCATCCTGAATAGCTCTAGTAAGCTCATCCCATCACTATGGCAAATAAGAATGGACTCAATGCAGATCCTTGATGCAATCCAATTGTGATAGAAAAATCACTTGTTATGCCTTCACAAGTTCTGACATTTGCCACTACTCCATCGTACATATCCTTAATTATGTCAATTTATTTGATGGGGGCTCCCTTTTTCATCAATGTCCACCATAATACCTCTATAGGCACCTTATTATAAGCTTTTTCTAAATCAATAAAGACCATATGCAAAATTTTCTTCCTCTCTCGAAATCGCTCTATAAATTGACGAAGCAAATGAATAGCCTCTGTCGTCGATCGCCCCGGCATAAACCCAAACTGATTCTCTGATATTTAACGTTTTTTCTTTGTTATGTTAACATAGGTTATAACATAACGCATAACGTAAGTTACGTGATTTAATATTTATTTAATAAAAATAAATATATGTACTATATTTAAAAATTATATAAATAGAAAAATAATTTTAAAATATCTAAAAAAAATATCAAAACAATATATAATGCATTTAGCAACTCTCACAACAAATTTCAGCGAGCATCGAGGAACTGAGATGCTCCGATGTCGTGTGGTTCCTCGTTAATTGAAGAGAGATCGACGGCGAGTTCCTCGTCAATTGAAGAGTTGTGCGTATTTTTGGAGCGTTACAATGGCGAGTTTCTCGTCAATTGAAGAGACATCAAAGAGAGAGGAACTGAGGTGCTTCGATTCTTGCTGATGAGAGAGATGAAATTGAAGAGGAACTATAGAGAGAGGAGGAACCACACGAGTCACCGTCGTGTTGGCCCAAAGACCTATCACTCTAGTTTTGATGATGATCAACTCATGTAGTTATAGTACCAATGATCTTGTGTTTATTTAGTTTCATATTTGTGATCAAGGTCTTAGTAGGTGTGTAGCTTCAACAAAGGATTTAAAGTCAAGTTTTGGAGCTAGCACGGTTTGATTCAAGAGCTTGTGCATCAAGACCACATCAAGTACTCAAGAGGAGTCTAGCTCGTTGGATCATGTTTGGACCAAGTCAAGAAGATGAGAAGACTTCATGAAGACTTGTGTCTAGGTTTGTTTTTATAAGATTTTGTTTTTAGATAAAATGTAAAGGATAGAATAGTTGGTGGATTGCTCAAGTATATCTTACACACACACACTCTCTTGATTTAGATAAGTTTTCATAAAAGAATTTATATTTTGAAAAAATACAAAAGAGTTTTCTTTTAGAAAAATACCGGTTTGGTTTTTAGAATTCAAGTATGTATGTGTTAACCAAAACCATATTTAGAGCTTAATGTCAAAAACATAGATATTTCACCATGTATGTGTAATGGATCATATCCATACACTCTATACTTTAAAAGAGTTTAAAATATCTTGTTTTTGTATTTGGAGAAGTTTTGAAAAAACCAATTTTGGAAAAATACAGTTTTCGTTTTTAGCCAAAATTTCCAAGTTACAAAAATAGTTTAAATTGTTTGTAACATGTCTTGATTTTGTTCAAGCATGTTTGATTATCAAAGTATAATATTAAAACTATTTTTGTAGATTTTTCATGATTTTATGGGATTTATTTGAGCCAAAATGACCAAGTTTTTGATCCCTATAATGTCCTGACCTGTCTTCTGTCGGTCGACTAGTCGACCGGACCGGTCGACCGAGCTTGAAGTCGGTCGACCGGGCCGGTCGACCGACGTGCACAAAACGTGCACGCCAGGACTGCTGGAGGGCCGGTCGACCGACCCGGTCGACCGCAGAGAGCCTCTGCTCTCTGGAAAGCCTCGGTCGACCAGGACGGTCGACCGACAGAGAACTGTTCTCTGTTCTAGGGTCTCGGTCGACCGGGCCGGTCGACCGCTGCCCCAACGGTCAGATTTTTGACCGTTGGCGGTCGACCGGGCCAGTCGACCGTCAGCCGTCAGGGCTGATTTTTTGCCCCAACGGCTAGTTTTTCTAGCCTATATATATGGGGGTTTGTGGGCTGTTTTCTCTAAGATTTTTCAAGTGGCTTTGCACCAGTTTTTCCTACATCTATTAAGAGGTTTCTCCACTTGTTTTGAGAGCAAATATTTTCAATCATAAGGGGAGTTTATCAAGAGTGTTTTAGAAGTGATTTTCTTGAGTTTTCCTCCACCATTTCAATCCTTGTTTTCTGACACAACACTTGAGCTATCCATTGATATATTCATCCTATAGGAGTGTTATTGTGAGAGTATTTGTTGATGATCAAAGTGTTTAGATCACCAAGAGTTCTTTCTTGTACTTTGAGGAGGCGGACGGTTGTGTTCGCGGTGTTTCGAGTTCGTGTGTGAACTCGGTGTTTGAGGTGTGGCCTCGGCGAGCTTGTGGGCTTGCGGTGTGTACGAGACTAGAGAGTCCAAGAGTTCTAGTGGGAACTCCTTGTAGGTGTTGCGGCACCGAGTGATCCGATGGGATTGGTTTATAGTGGAAATTCTTCAAGTGTTGAAGGCGGGGACGTAGAGCAAGTATGCTCGAATCTCGAAACAAATCTCCCGTGTTTGCGATTGGTCACTCTCTATCTCTTACTCTTGTTTATATCTTACATGCTTTTATTGCTTTCATCTTATATGCTTGATATATATTGTGAGCTTAATTGTTATATGCTTGGGGATTGTTTGCTAACACTTGTATTCAACCAAGAGAGCCAACACGGCACCTTAACTCTTATTTAGAGGAATCTTGAGGAGTTAGTCCAGAGCCCTTCACGGGGATCTGGCTACACTCTTGTGTTATACTTGGTGTTTAGTATAAAAAGTTTTTTAATTCCGCATTAAGTGACCATAAGATTAGCCATCATCTATTCACCCCCCCTCTAGGTGATTTACACGTCGTTGTCGTCATCAACTGCAGAGAGAGGAGGAACTTGGGTGTTTCGATGCTTCGCTTGTCGTCGCCAATTTAGGGTTTTATGTTGATTTGGTCTTGAGAGAGAAATCGCTTCGCTGTTTTATATTTGCAATATGTGTAAATAAAGTGAGTTACGAACGTTACGTTATTTTCACAACGTAACGTTTGTAACACTCAAAAAAACGCTCGTTACTGGGAACTGCATTTTTTGCGAGTGTTATATGACGACTGGGTGTCGTTATGTTCTATAACGGGTTATAACGAGTTACATAACAGATTTTTAAAACATTGATGTATACCAAATAAAACCCTAATTAGCCGTTGCACTTTACAACTTAATTCTCCAGTATTTCAGTCTAAATCTCCCAACTAAACGTGGAACTATAGTCCATTTATTTTAGAGGCCCAGAACATTTATTACCTAGAATTCTTCCTTGTCTTTCCTAGAGAATGTTGGGGGATACACATAGACCGTGTTCGTAACCTCTTGGTGCTGGATATCTCTACTTTTCTTTAGCAGAAAGCTTCGATGTCATCTCTATCACTCTCTTTTTTCTGAGTTTGTCTTTAATTAAGTATTGGGTGCGTTCCTCCTGAAAATGCTTTTACAAAGTGATCATAGGGCAGTACAAAACATCATATGTTTGAAGGGATTTAAAGTCTTCACGAACATATATAACCAAAAAAATGAAAATATCATTCCTTTTATTCATGCATGAGAAGGTCATTCACGTTACATTGACATGGATTACAATTATACTGTGAAATTTGACCTGTAGTAAGAACATAGATGGAACATCAAGAGGTTTCTGAGCATGGTTTAAAATCTCGGTATGGGTACTAGTACCGGCCAATGATTTTTAGTATCAATATTGTCAATATCAACAATATCGCCCCAAATATCGGCCGATATTATAAAGTTAATATCACATTGGGTACGACAAAACCTGAAGACATATTGTCGATATATATTGGAATCAACTGAGATTTGAAACCATGTTCTCGGGGGTATACATCTACTTAAGATCGAGAATGCCATCATTGCACTCATCTTTCTTTCCTTTCACAGCCAAGGTTGGAGCCAGGGGGTTTTGACTAATAACTTAAGATGGGGAATGCCATTCTTGCATTCATCCTTTTCTCCTTTCATGACCAAGATTGGAAATTTTGATTAATTAACATCAAAATATATCACATCATTTAATCCTTTTCTATCATGTCTTAGTAAATATGCCCAAAACCTTACTTTATACTACTGTGGGTAATTCCAAGGGAATTTATCCAGGCACCAAAATGTGTGGAATTAACTAATAAATGGTGAAAATCAAACCAATGCAAATACACAGATTTACATGAAAACCCCGAAAAGAAAAACCACAGAGGGAGAGAGGTTTCACTATAATGCTAATGATTATAATGGTGTTTCTCTGATATGCTAGGGTGCCTGGCTCAATTGGTCGTCCTCCCCCATGTTAGAAGGGAACAATTATTTATGCAAGTAGTGTCTATTGGATAAGGTTGCTGAGTTCAGCTCTATTTAAACATTTAACTGCTTATCTCAAAGACGGTTAGAGCCGAACATCTTGATTTGAATTGGTTGAATGAATGTTCATCTTTATATGATAGTTTGCGTCTAGCTGTAGACGTGGTTGATCTGTTCTCGAGCTGTATCTGTCGAGATCAAATGAAGATTAGGCTTAAAGATAAAAGATACTCGTAACCAAATTTATCTGTTCTTTCTAACTGCTTGAACCGCTCGTAGTTTGAATTGAACGAGGACTCCTGCTAAGAGGTTCTGTAAGCGACCACGTGTCGTGCGCCTATTTGATGTTGGATGGACACGTGGCATAATCTCGAGAGGGTCAGAAACTGACCACTACAAATTCCCTTCTGCTTGCCTTTCTTTGGAAGAGGTCGGAAACGCTTTCTTGGGAGCTATGGATTTCGGGAACTCTGAGAGAAAGAGGGGAGCATACTTCCTGGGTCTGGACTCGGGTTAATTGCCGCCGCTTCAGTTTTTGTCCTGTAGCAGTGTGCCTCTACAGGCTGGCAAAGTCTGAAATGCGTGTCCCATCCGCTGCAGCTTCGGTTAGTTAACTATCACTTTTCATAGGGCTCTATGTTCGAGATTGATACTGTGTATCTGAATCGACAGTTTTGATCTGATCTGTCATGACGCGTGTGTGATTATGATCAAGCGACTGCTCATTCTTCTAGGGTTTAAAAGTGGCGCTCTCGGACCTTGGGCATTATCTCAAATCTGAGTCCTTCCTCTTTTTCATTATATTTTCCTCATCTTTAGATCCTCTAGTTCTCAGATCTCTGTTGTTTTCTTCATTTCCATCGCGATGACGAAGGGAGACAAATCCAGTGTGGTCAGCGGTGCAGGCAAAGGAAAGGCTGCGGAGGAGGAGAAGGGAAAGATATTTTCTCATCGCACCGTGTTTGTATGAATTTCGACCCTAAGACCACCAAGCTCTATAGCCAGGAGGAGGTCGATGAGTATTTGGAAAAACATGGGGTTGAACTCTCCCCTGGGATCAAGATTGAATTTTGCCCCCAAAAACTAAGTTTAGTTTGTCTCCACTAGATGGCAGAGTTTACATGCACTCTCAGGTCCTGGCACTGGGGTTGAAATTGTTGATGACGAAGTTCATCCACAACGTTCTAACTTTCTACAGAAGTGCCCCTCGTAGTTGTCAGGGGTTGCATGGCGAACAATCCTCGATTTCAAGGCTTTCTGCATTCTGAAGGTTCCAAACGCCTACCGATGGGAAGTTTTCAGCGCTGCCTACTTGCTGAGAAAGACTAGCCCGGATGCCTGCTACTCTGTGCCCCAAGGTGGGTGTAATAAACTTAACATGGTTGACATTGACCACGACATGCGTGAGACCGTGGTCTGAGTAACTGGCCCGTGGGAGGCTGAGTCAGAAAGTGAACGTGGAACTGTCTCGACTACTTGGAATTTGGGTCCGCTGGTCCAAGGGGGAGCGTCGCTCTTTGCAGATGTAGAGGTGAAGCTGCGGAAGCTGACGACCATCAACTTCAATTACCGCAACTGGAGTTGGCTGCTGGATTCGAACATGCCTCCAGTGCCCCTGGTCATCCTTAGGGTGCTTGCTTCGGGTAAGGGCCAACCTGTCAGTGAACCGGGGGAGCTTGCTCTGGAGAAGAGCCAACCAGCTATCGTTCTTGGGAAGTCAAGGGTCTAAGGACGGATGATTTCCACCAAGAAGAAGAGTGCTCTTGCTCAACCTTCGCATCTTCCGCTCTCGGGGATAAATTCTTGATTTCTTTGATTTTCCATTTGAGGAACTGTTTCTTGATGCTTGTTTTTCTTTTGCAGAAGAGGAGCAGGCTTCAGTTCGATGAGTTTGATGAGGAAGGGATGACAAACTTACTCGAGGAAGGACTACTTATTCGACTACAACCGTGGGGGCAGTCCCATGTGGCCGAAGAGGCTCGGGCTGAACCCTCGAGCGCGTGGACTCCTGATCTCGGGGGCTTCGCCTGTCACTGAGGTTCCCAAAGAGGTTGCTGACACGCCCATAGAAGAGATGGATAGGGAGCTGGAGATGCCGTTGGAGCCCCTTACTACCATTGAGTTGCTCTTCGACGAGGAGGTTGAGGCAACGACACTCCTACTCTGGATGAAGCTGAGCTTGAGTCCTTGCATGGGCTTGAGACGGTCGGGGCTGCTGAAGATACTCCGGCTACAGACGGCACGAGGGTCGCCAGTGGTGTCGTTTCCTCGAGGACTATGGCTCAGTCCCATGAGCTGTCTTCGGGGCGGACCGTTACAAATCATGAATTAGGATTGTATCTCCGGAGGGGAGATGTTGAGGCGGCCCTCGGGTATGGTGACTTCCTCGGAGGGCTTGAGGAACTCAAGATCCTGCCTTTGAAGGAATGAAGGCGGCGTCTGAAGAATGAAGTCTTTAGAGTAAGTACCGCGATGACTCTGCCTTTAGTTAGTTGTTTATGTGCCATTTGACTTTGGCTTCAATTTCAGAATATCGTGCTCACCTTCGAGCTGCTGGATGACCACAGGGAAGCCTTGAAGGAGAAGAAGGGCGAAATTACTGATTTGTGCCCGCGGATGGAGAAGCTTTGCGCCGCTGGGATGGTAGTGACTGAGAAGATTATTCGGCTACAAACGGATCTGGATCATGAAGCGGCGGTCCAGCAGAGTCGGGAAAAGGAGCTGGAGCAGCTTAGGGGATAATAAAGGGAGAGGGAGTCCCTGCGGGCCCAGCTGGCAGATGCTCGGGGGGAGTTGGAGAAAAAGAGCTTGGATTTGCAGAAGAGAGACTTTGCGCTACAGTAGAAAGAGGCGGCGCTGTAGTCTGCTCAACAGGAACTGGTAGAGGCGTGCCGGCGGGCTGAGGGGGCAGAAACTACCCTGAGGTAAGAGAGGGCCACTTCGAGGAGGTGAAGGAGTGCCTCGAGGATAACTTGAATCAGGCGCTGATTGCTCAGGACGAGGCGGAGAAGCGCGAGCATGCGGTGATTGAGCAGTGCCAACAAGAGATGAAGGTTTTCAAGTTCAAGAAGTATAAGGATGGATGTGAGAACGGGAAGCAAGCTAAAGCCTCGAGATATCCACTTGAAGCTGGAGCCTTCTTAGATAGCCAAAGTCTGAGATGTCCTGCAGGTCGCGCTACCTTTGCTGCTAAGGCGGGGACCTTCCCGAGCGCCTCGTCTAGCAGTGCTGCGCTCCCAACGTTGAGTCTTCCCTCTGGTGCTCTTCTTATCAGGGCTTCAGCTTCGTCTACCTTCGAAGACATGACGCTTCTGTCCCCTTCTTGAGAAGTGTCTCGCATGGGCAAAGTGAGTGTTTGAGAGTTTGCCTGTGTTTGTTTTTTCCTTTTTGCAGAAAACCAGATGTAATCCTCTTTGAACAAAATGGCTTTCACCTTTTTCTGAATGTCTTGTTTTTGTTGCGTTTCAAGGCCGTTGTGGGTGCCGGTTCGGTGGAACCGTTGGATCTAGCTTCTGACTTGCTAGTCTCTGTACGCTTGGAGGGTCAAGTTTAGGGAGTCCTTCGAAAGCCACGAGCATCTCTCGCCCGCCTAAATTCCGATGGAGCTGGGTCCTCCGGTGTGAAGTTCTCCGAGGAAGCTGAGGGCTCTGACCCCGAGGGCAGTGACGACGGGGTAGAAGTAGATCTGGATGATGAGCCTGGATCATTGCTAGATTTTCTGAATGTCTGGGCAGAGAAAGGTCGCCTTGAGTTTGTCTCAGGCGATACCTGTGCTTTCTCACGGCATCGAACTCGACTTGCTTGATCTCCTTACCTCCCAATTAGACTGCGAGCTCATATCTCACAATGTGATGGTGAATGATCTCAAAAGGAGGATGAGCGAGGTGTTCCTAAAGGCGTGCGAGTTGCTGGGGCGATAGCTGAATTGAGGTAGGAGAAGGTGGACCTCGAAGTAAGGCTCGTGAGCAGGCTCGAGGAGCTGCAAAAGATATGGGATGAGGTGTTCGACCTTGAGGAGAAGGTTGCTTCGGCTCAATCGAAGATCTCATCGCTTCGGGAATAAATCGATAAGGAGCGTATCAAGAAGCTGGCGCTCAAGCACAAAGTTCTGGTACTAGAGAACTCGCAGCATCGGTAGAAGGATGTGGAGGAAATGAGGGCCGAGGCTTCACATCAATCAAAGCGTTATAATGAGCTATGAAGTGCTCATGGGGAGCTGCTCGAGGAGGTGCAGCCGCTGCGATCTCAAGTTATGATTCTTAGCTCCGATGGTCGAGTGGAGAGTGCGGGTGGTTGGCACGAGAGTAAGAGCCGCACCCCGAGGGGTCGAGCTCTCGGCCTAAAGGTTCGGGTTGTCAGTCGGGAAGTAGAATGATCATGTTAAAGGCACGGGAGATCTCGGGGTGGTTCGAGGACCAGAACAGTGGTCGTAGCGGAGCTAGATGAATCTGCCCTTTTTTGTAACGAGAATTGATGTAATAAGGAGACTTGTCCTCCATTGTCTTCGAGTGTTGAACCACTGCTTTTGACGTTCCTGTGTGGTGCTTTGAATCTCTGTTTTTCGGGAGACTTTCGAATAGGTAGCCGTCGGGGTTGGACTCGGTATAGGTTGTTTGACTGACTCGGGTGGCCGTTATGGTGAAGACCATAGAGGTTGATTCGGAGCAGTCATTGTGGGCGAGTCTCCGTCTTTCAAGAGGCTTCCCGAGGGATAACCATCAAGATAGAACCCGTATCGGTTGTTTGACTTCCTCGGGGGGTTGTCAGGGCGAAAACATCTATAGGCTGACTTCGAGCAGTCATTGTGGACAAGTCTCCGTCTTTTAGGAGACTCTCCGAAGGATAGCTGTCAGGATAGGACCTGTATAAGCTGTTTCCCTAGTAGCCGTCAGGGTAGGACCCGTGTAGACGGTTGACTCACTTGGGTGGCCGTCTGGGTGAAGATCTGTATAGGCTGACTCCGAGCAGTCATTGTGGGCGAGTCCCCGACGTTCAGGAGGCTCCCCGATGGATAGCCGTCAGGGTAAGACTCGTATAGGCTACTTTTTCAGTGGTCGTCAGGGTAGGATCTGTGTAAGTGATTGACTCACTTGGGTGGCCGTTAGGGTAAAGACCCGTATAGAATGACTCAGAGCAGTCATTATGGGCGAGTCCCCGTTTTTCAGGAGACTCCTCGAGGTTTAGCTGTTAGGGTTTGACCCGTATAGGCTGTTTCCCTAGTAGTTGTCAGGATAAGACCCGTGTAGGCGGTTGACTCATTTGGGTGGCCGTCAGCATGAAAACTCGTATAGGCTGACTCCGAGCAGTCATTATGGGCGAGTCCCCGTCTTTTAGGAGACTCCTCAAGGGATAACCTTAAGGGTTGGATTTGTATAGGCTGCTTTTCTAGTACCCGTCAGGGTAGGACCCGTGTAGGCGGTTGACTCACTTGGGTGGCCGTCAAGGTAAGACCCATATAGGCTGACTCTGAGCAGTCATTGTAGGCTGAGTCCTCGTCTTTCAGGAGACTCCCGAAGGGATGGCTGTAAGGGTAAACCCGCATAGGCTGCTGAAGAGTTTGTCGTGCTCGGGAAGATTTGAGACATCAAAAATGAGAGAACTGAACCTTTTCATTGCATATTACATGGTTTTCACATAGTATCATTTCAAATGAAAAGAGTTTCTTCGTCTTTTTTTTTGTAAGATTACTTCCCGTCCTGATGAGTTGTGCTGATGAGTGAGCGTTTTAGTCGACCGACTCGGCTGGGGTCTCTCCTACCTTAGGATCTTCTAATTCGAGGATAAACTCGTCAAGGTATCCACATTGAAATAGATCCTCAAGGTGCCTTTTGAGGGCCCAGCATTGCAGGGTGGCGTGCCTCCGACTGCTATGAAAAGAACTGCCCTGTTTTTAGGGGATCTGTGTCGTTCTTGGTGGCTTGGGGAATTTCACCTATGACTGATGCTTGACGATGTGAAGAATCTGGTCAATCGGCAACTTCAAGGGGGTGAAGACTGAGGCGTCCTTGATCTTTGTAGATGTCAAAAAATTATTCTCCTTCTTGTATGTTGGGACATCATGTCCTTTCGCCTGCTTTTGTGAGCGATCAGCTCATGGTTCTCGGGGTCCCCATGAGGAAGTGTTACTTTGGAGCGCATTTTGTTTAGCTTGAAACGTAAGTCAGCCGAAGTTGTAGGATGTGGGTGGACCTCGGAGGGCGTGTCCACTTGGGTCTCCCTGGTTCCCAACTCAATGACTCGTAGCGCTTTTCGAAAAACCTTTATTTGCGTGAGAAACTTATGGTTGACTTGCGATACTGCCTCTTGCTCACATTCTACAGTATCGCGATGGATGGCGACCAGTATTCATTCGCGGTTTGCCTGGGCCCGTTGTTCGCTTAGCCGTCGTCATAGGTCGGGCACCATCTGAACAAGCTGTCCTCGGGAGAGTGCCGCCAGCTCGAGTTCGCCGAAACATTGGCATTATGACGGGCGGCGTTCTTGTGTGCCATAGTTGTTGCACAAGGCTATTTTCAGGAAGGGTTACGGTTTTGAAAAGGGGAGAGATCCTGAGTATGGATTCAGAGATCTCAATGAAAGCACCATATGCTGTGAGTAATTCCAAGGGAATTTATCCACGCACAAAAATATGTGGGATTAACTAATAAATGGTGGAAATCAAATCAATGCAAACACAGAGATTTACGTGAAAAACCCGAAAGGAAAAAACCACGGAGGGAGAGGTTTCACTATGATGCCGATGATTACAATGGTGTTTATCTAGTATGTTAGGATTTCTGGGCTTAATTTGGTCGTCCTTCCCCACGTTGGAAAGGATCAACTATTTACGCAAGTAGTGTCTGTTGGATAAGACTGCTGAGTTCAGCTCTATTTAAACATTTAACCGCTTATCTCAGAGGCGGTTAGCGTCGAACATATTGATTTGAATTAGTTGAACGAGCGTTCATTTTTATCTGGTAGTTTGTGTCCAGCTGTAGATATGGTTGATCTGTTCCCGAGACTGTATATGCCGAGTTCACATGGAGATTTGACTTAGAGATAAAGATACTCTTAACCAAATCTGTCTCTTCCTTCTAACTGCTTGAACCACTCGTAGTTTGAATTGAACGAGGACTCTCGCTCAAAGGTTCTGGAAGCGGCCATGTGTCACGCGCCTGTTTGATGTTAGATGGACACATGACATGATCTCGAGAGGGTCAGAAACTGACCACTATACATACATTTATCTTTATCAGTTCAATATTCACTTTTCTCTTCATTTCTTCTATCTTGAGTTTACTTGTTCTTAATTTTCCCTTACTCCCTTGGACATGACCGCACGAAATGGACATGATATGCCGTCACATCAAAAATTCTAAAAGGAATACACAATACACGAGTGTGTGACACGCATGTCAGGCACGTATCTGACACGACATAGATTCATGATTGGGGTGTTGTACTGCATAGATTTTCTCGATTTTCTCAAACCATAAGGGCTTATTCCTATTCATGATATGGGCTTATTTTCACATGGGGGCTGTTTGGATTCAAGGAAGTGGGCAGAAGTGAGGAAGTAGTTTTTCTTCCTTTTGAAAAATGAGAATTTGTGTGTATCTTTTATGGTGTTTGGTTGGTAGTTCGGAAGTTAGAAGTGGAAAAGTATATTGTGTTTTCCGGTGTTTGGTTAGTAATATGAAAGTGGAAAGGTTGATCACAAAGTTGGCCATAAAATAATATAAAATTAAAAATTAATTATGAAAAAAGTTTGGACTGTAATTAAAATGCAAGTGAGATTTATGTGATTACAAAATTAACTGTTTTGAGCTACAACTTATTACAAATGAGATTTATATGACCACAAAATTAACTATAGCACCCTGAAAGTGAGGAAATGACTGTGTAAAAGGGAAAAGAGAAAAGGAAATGGGGTTTTTCCATTTTCCTTTTCCGGTATTTGGATGGACAACAGAAGTGGGAAATGACACTTCCCACTTCCTCACTTCCGCCCATTTCCTTGAAACCAAACAGCCCCATATATGCACATCTTCTGTATTATTTTATTTGGTGTTGTATGCATTTCAAACTAACCTACATTTACCCAGTCACGACTATAATCATGGTGTCTTCATTATCACCCATTCATCTATACATTTTTATCCTTAGTGGCATGTCATGAGTTTCGTCATGATAGGGAGATTGAGGAGGACGCAGTTCATAGGATCCAACTGGGATGGTTAAGTGGAGAAGTGCTTCTGGAGACTGGACTATTATGCGATCATAGAAAACTGAAGGGAAAATTATAAGACGGTTGTAAGACTAACAATGATTTATGGTATAAATATATTAGTTATCCACCATTTCCGTATTGCAGTATATGTGTTTTTTGGTTGGATGTATTTCGGAAACCTGAATTGCACCTTGTCCTTCTTAGTTGGTGTGTAAATGGCCACCTTCCAATATCTAAGGTAAAGTAACTGTCCCCTTTTCAATTTCAGGTGTTGGAATCAGAGTTTTGGAGACTGATTTTCAATTCAGAAGTTTTTAACAGAAAAGGTGGAATTAGATTTTTTTTTTTTTTTTTTTTAACTGCTGAACTAAATGTAAGGAGTTGGGATTATAGAAATCCAATTTCAAACGAGTTCAAAGGGCACTCATCCACAATATTATTTATCACATAGCAATTACAATAGTAGATTAAGAATTGGCCCTGTCTATGTTCTCTCCTTCACTATTATTTCTAGATATTTTGGGGTTGACATTGGTGCCATTCAAGAATATGCCAAACAGTGTAAGGATATTGAGCACATCCGCGCTGAAATCAGGTGAAGATTTGATATTAAAGTGCATGGATTGTTATTAAGCTAACATTCTTTTCATTGTTTATATAGATTTTATTTATTGTAGTAGTGGCCCTTGTAATATTTTTTAGTAGACTTTAACTTATCAGCTACTGACTTCAAATAATTTAATGTACTTGTTTCTGATCAATTGATTTTCTTGATCTAATGCATTACATTTTGACATGTTTTATTTAAATTCTAATTTTAAGGATACTATGTAAGTCTGTAGGACATAGATGCAACTTCCTGGACAAGGATGTTACAGTTAACTGGAGTTTTGAACCTTATCCATGTTCTGGTGCACAAGTGATGAGGTTTGAGTCTAGTGGGACCTCTATGGTGCGGTGATTGGTACATGTCAAATAAGCATTTCACCAAAATCTTGAAGTATCCACGTTTGATGCTCTATCATAAAAGCAAAAGCTATTCATACTTAGATGTTCGCTAAATTGATTATATATGCCCCTTGGTTGCGAGTGATATATTGAAGGTAGCTTATTATTTAAGGCCTTAATGTAGTTTGTTCCACAGAATCTTTTACTTACCATATATTAGTGATTTAATTCTTCTTAAGTGTTCAATTCAGCACTTGGTAGCATAATGCATGCATGCAAGTGAGAGAGGAATCATGCTGAAGGGATCTCATCGAGGCATTAGACCAAGGTTTTAACTGTCGGTAACAGTATTGGCTGAATGGTTTTGGTGTTTGAATCGACAATATCAGAAATAGCGACTGATGTCACATCTTAAAAAATTTATTAAAAAATCATTAAGATAGAAACACTTTTACATGTCTTTTTTGGAATAATTGGTGGAATTATAATCACATTTTGTCAAAATATTATATAACACAGTCGTTGGTGCAATAGTAATGTATATGTAGACGTGGTATTTGAAAAAATATAATCCAAATTAAATGAATAAGCAGATACACCAAAAGATTGTTATAGTAAAGTTGACACTGCTTGGGTGGCGAGGGTTTAATGAATAGAAATTGTATAACATAACTTAGGCATTGATATGTCTTTTGTTTGAGTTTAATATCCTTACAAGCTTGAAGTATATCTCCTCTTTTGTTGACTTTGTGTTGGGGTACTAGGACCGAATTAAAAGAGAACCACATTTTCTTTCTAAAAGATCCAAGTAGCACTGTACCCAACTTTTTCAAGTGAAACCACTTTTCCAATCTATTTCAGGTATCAAGTTGAAAAGTTAAAATAAACTAGCGCACGTGGTTGAGTGTATGAACTCAATGAAGTTCCCTATAGGTAAACTGTCACGCCCCGCTTCCCAAAATATGCGGAAACGGAGTCGCGACAAAGGTCGACGACGTATGTACGCAGGAAAAATACCTATGCACACACGCTAAGCCTAAAGTAACCTGAATAAGCTACAAAATCTACTATGATAAATTAAAATCACTACAATAACACATATAAATGTCCACACTAGATAACAGATGAATAAAAGAGTAAAATAAGCAATGAGTTCAATATATCAAGAATCAAGAAAATGACAGAATAAAAGAAAGTAGGAATACTAGAAATCGAAAAGAGAGAACTCAAGGCTCCTCGCAAAGCGTACAATCACACGAACACCTGAACATATAAGAGTGTCGAAAATTTTGGACGTGCGAATACAGGGTCGTCAGAAGCGACCTAATGAGTGTGTATAAAGAGAAAGGTGCTCGTGCATAATAACAACATAAGCAATAACAACATGATAAACTGAAATAAAAGATAACAAAATAATCAATATTAAGTATAAAGCTATGAATGATATATAACTGATCTAATGACAAAAGGAAATAACTAATGTCAAAATGTGTGTCCTAGCATCTGTTACTAGTCTGGTATACAATCCGGTCATGTGTACAATCATATGTTGATCATAGTTATATATACGTACAGTCGGGTGATCACGGTCAGTCACAATACATTAACAGTTTATCATTATTAACTATGTCAGCGAACACCAATTGCCACATGTAATAGACGCATCCCATATTACGCCTACTACATGTGCCACTCGAGGTCCTCAGTTATTGAAACTGATCGGTTAGAGATATTGTCTGTATTTTAGGTGTGTTCTGTGCATACCTGGGACTACGGCCCAGACTCCTAGCGCTGAACCAGGCCTTACCGCAAGGTAGTCAGGAACATGTATAACATGTCAGGTACATGTATAACAGGAACAGGAATAGGACGGGGTGCCAATCACCCAACGGGAACCCTGCAGTGGAACCCTCTTTCGGCTGCGCAACCTAAATCCTAGGTTCACCCAAAATACAGACGCTGTCTCCTCCATTAATTTTCCCAATCCCAGTATAAGTTATTTAATGATCATTTTATTAGTTATCAAGATTACAAATGTACATGTTACCTAAATTTACTGGGATAACTCGGTAATGATAACAGTAACATCAAAAGTGAAATTGTGATACATGTATAACAGGATATATATATTGGTGAACATGATAAGCAGGACGAGGTTGTTACCGTATAACAATATTTTTCCTAGAGTTAGATAACATGAACATGATGGTCATCAGATAAATGTTACAAATGTCATTCCGATGAGTCTTAGTGACAAAGTCCTAATCGATGTCATGTAGTGATCATATAGATTTATTACTAAAAACAAGTGAACTTTGTTGCATACAGGAATACATAAATATACTACAGATAATACATGGAGGTAATTCATGAAACTATAAAATTTCTAAATACTAGAAAACTAGTTTAATTATTTAAATCACCTTTATAACATAATTACATAACTAAAAAAAAATCATTTATCAAAAAAAAAATCTTGTTTAACTGAAGGAGGGAAAAGTACTCACGATAAAATTAAATAAAATTACACAAAGAAGAGAAACACTCACAACAAAATTAAATAAAATTACATGAAGAAAAGAAACACTCACACAACAATTAAATAAGATTAAAAAAAGAAGAGAAACACTCACCTTAACTCGATCCCAAGTCCAGAGCACTGAAATCATAAGGCCTCGATAAATCTACATAAATTATTTTAATAGAAATTGTTAGATTTTAAAAAGGATATTTTTACTTGGGAGTTATAAGGGGTTTTAATCTTGATTAATTAGTTTGGGGTTGAGAATATGGTTCTCTGAGTCTACTGAATCTAATAGATTTAATTTAAACTAATTTCTAATTTTTGTTAGATTTTTAATAGGCTTTAAACTATTAAAATATTTAACGGATCTAAATTTACCATTAAGGAGAAATGGTTTTAAAGTGGGTGATTTGAATTAATTTATATTGGTATTAGTTTAAAATTTTTATCATAGAAGGTAAAATTATTGTAGACTATTGTTTATATTTTTCTCAATTTTTCTTTTTATTTTTATCTAATTATTTTATTGTGAAAATTTTCTCTTTCTTTCTTTCTTTTTTTTATTTATATAATCCAGCAGCCCAGCCCATCTCCGGCCCAGGCCGGACTAGGCTAGGCCCAGGCCTGGTCTGGTATTTCTCTGTTTTCTCTCTTTTTTTTAATAGTGGACTGGGCCAGTTTTCGCCCAGTCCAGGCCAGTCTCGGCCTCGGTCGGGCCGGGCCAGGCCAGCCTAGGGCCGGGCCAAAATTTTTTTTATATGTGTGTGCATAGTGGGCCTCCCAGCCCACTGTGCACCCGCACCCGGGCAGCTGGCACAGACCTGGGTCTGTGAGGTAGAGGCTCGGCCAAGGAAATTTTTTTTAATTTTTTTGGGAAATCTATTATAAAAACTTTGAAAAAAATATGTAAATTGAAATTATAAATTGGTAGATCTTCATATGTGTTTTAGTTAGATTTTAGATTGGGTTTTACTGTATAAAAAATATTCATGGAGATCATGGTATAGACATGATTTTAATAAGCTTTTTATATCAAATAAATTTTGAGAAAATAAATTACTTACTTGGATTTGATCTCCCCTAGCATGTTCCTCAAGTTCTGCACTTCAAGATTTCTTTTTTTCATGCTTCGCTCGAGGAGAAAAGAAAGGAGGTGGGGAGAGTTGGGTTATGATTTTTCTTTTGGAGGTAGAAAAAGAGAAGAAGTTGATTTTTGTTAGGATTTAGATTAGGATTAGGATTGGGTTTTGGGTTATAGATTATTGGGTTGGTGGGTTTCGGGTTAATGGGTTATATTTGGGCTTTAGTTAAAAGAAATAAGTAATATGAAGAATAAGAAAATGAAGAGTGGGCTTGCGGGCTTAGCTTTTGGGCTTAAAGAAAAATAGAAAAAGAAGAAGAAAATGAATGAAATTAAGGAAGTGGGCTTGGCTCATGTGGGCTTAGCATAAAAAAGGAAAGAAAATAAAAGGAAAAGGAGAATAAGCTGAGCTTATTGGGCTTAGATAAAAATAATAATAATACTAATAATGATACTAGATCAAGTTAATTAATAATAATAATAAGATAATAGGTAGAATCAGGTAAATATTTAACAATAATAATATGGCATTATTAAATAGGGGATATTACATAAACCCAAGAGAAATAATCATATGTGAAAAACTCAATCACAGCTGGATGATATGCTACTCACGACATCTAAAGGTACATGATCTCTTTAAGTTCTCAGAGCATTTGCAAGCAGTTATTTATCCTCTTTACAGCTTTCTTAATCTTCAAGCTGGAGATATGATTGTTTGTACTCATCTATTAGTTTACCGGTCATTATCATAAAGTGGATATAAAGCTAGTGCATAATAATTCAACCAGTTTACTTTAATACGACATATAAATCAAAGTAACAAATAATTCAACGCGGAGAATTCAAAAACACAGACTATATAGAAAATGCAAAACTGCATGCAGATAATTTCAGACAAATACAAACTGGTCATCACAACCGACAGTTAATTCAACAAGGTTCAAGGTAGCTATGTCATCGTCAAGGTCATTATGCCTCTGTGGATGAAAGCTTCACGAGATAAGTAGCGTGACAAGGCTTGAGCTGAGGGTACCTATGATCATTTTGGCCCTCCAGGTCTTTGTATCTTTGATGGTTGTGAGGATAATGACGACTGATTTGATTCCAATAAAAAAAAATGTGATATTGTCATCAAATGGTGACAATTGTTCTTACTGCACCATTTGAGTATGATAATAAGTCATGCTTGTTGGTGAGTATGCATCATCACCATGAGAGTGATATGGATCATAAGAGATAATTCATAGTCTGTTCAACTATCAGGTGGTTTAGGCATATTATGATTACTAATCCATCCTTTATGTCATCCATACCTAAATCTCAACCTTGATGTGATTTTTCATGAGAAAATATTTGAGTATAGTGAAGTCCTGAAAGACTGTTCTAGAACCACCATGAGCAAGTATCGAGTTGTAGCCATTGCCACCATCAACAGCTCACTTCTTACTGACTTCACTTCGGACTGGTGTGAATGCAACTTACTTTCTTTTGTTGGTCCTCGACTTGGGTATTGCTTGCACTTAGAGTTTAATCCTTAGCGAGTATTTTATCTATCCAAGTACTTATCATCAAGGACACAATCTTGTTTTTCTCTATTCTTCTCTTAATGGGTTTAAATCATGAAACGTGTTGCCTAAATCAATTAATTATTCTTCATTCTCTTTTTAAGAGTTCAATGTTGCAACCTTATAATGTAATGCACAAACATAAATTTGGAGAGCCATTCCATTTTGATCTTATTACGGGAATGGGTGTATATGAATCAAAGCGGGTCCAATTCCTCTCATGATTAGTTGAGGAAATTGTGTGGCTGAAAAATGCACATTGTTATCTTTGTTACATGTGGGGGTATCCTCTCGTGCTATAATTTTCTACTATTTGGCTGTAGTCACAAGATCTCATTAAATAATAATCAAAATCAACTTAAAATCTTGTTAAGGATTTATTAACAATTTTATCTAGTGGAGTTTTCTTCATTGTGACCTTGAATCCTTATGTCTAAAACCACCTATCACTATTCTCAATGGCTGAATCTGAGATTAACTTAAACACTAAGATGTACAAGTGATGTAATACAGGATCGCAATCACCTTCGAATACAAATAAAAAGGAAAAAACTAGAGTTTTACAAGAAATAAAATGAAAAGAGAAATTAGGGTTGGAAAAAGAACCAGATAACTTTGGGCTTCGCATCCCCTTACGCGGGCATCACACCCCTTGCACCACGGGCTTCGCACTCAAAACTCAAGAGCACTCTCAAGAGAATTTAACTGAAATTTTTTTTAATTAATCATTATCTACTTATTCATTAAGTTGAGCCTCTTTATATTGGCTCTTACAAAGTGAACTTCTCGGATATAACCGATGTGGTACTAAAAGAAAGAAACAAAACACATCTCAAAATAAACTAAGGCATGAAAAGGTAACTGACAACTGGCGTGATGTCCTCATCAATTCTCCCGGGGTGGGAGAAACCCGACCCTGCCGAGTGAGGACTTTCCTCACGAAGCATATCAATTGGGCCAAGGTGGTGGTCGTGGCAGCATCACTGGTACGTCGTGTTGATACCATGGTGGCGGAGGTGGAGCTGGTCTCCGTGACGGGTCGGCTGTGAAAGATGGCAGCTCGATCAAGACATAGAGAGTAGACCAAGGCGCATCCCTGCTGAAGACGGAACTAATACCAGGATCCCATGGGCTATCCAACTCGAAGCAATGGAAGCAATCCTCTTCAGAGCCCTATCGAAATCTTTAGGCCAAGCGTGCAACTTCCTCACAGCCTCAGAGCGACTCATAACCATCACCTTATTATCAACCGCAAATTCCTGCAAAGTATTATATGGGTACGCAGCAAATTTATGAGTATCATTGTAAATTGCTATCGGTTTAGTGATATCATCAATATATGCAACAGGAAAATGCAATGTAGTAGGCTCAATTATCTCATTCACGTCATCACTGGCACTATTAGACATGTGAATTTCATCAATAACCAGTGTGTCGGCACCAACTGCTGTCTATACTAACAGTCTTGGGAGGAATATGGACTTCCTCAATAACCTTTGAAACATCAACTTCATCACTAGACACAATTCTAACATGTTGACTTGAAGGACACTGATAATTATAATGTCCATATCCCTCACATTTATAATACTTAGCCTTAGCATTGACTAGCGTTTTGAAAGTCAAGTCCAACCTTAATGCAACATCAAAGGCCTCTTCAACATTGTCTAAGTCATAAGGGCCAGTAATCATAGCACGTTTTGTATTAGATCGTAAACCCCAAATAAACCTAGTTACAGTCTCAGAATGGTGCTCTCTCACTTCACTATGATGGGTTAAGTCCTTAAATATGGCAATGTAATCATGAACGGACATATGACCCTGATGGAGGTTATGTAGCTGGTCTACGTAGGGGTCCCTATAATGCTGACTAGTCATAATGGCTCAAGCAAACAAGCAGATGCAGTGAAGAACCCTAGAGTCAGGTAAACTAAATGTATGCACTAAACGAACAAAACACCTTAAAGTTCAAGTTCTAAATGCAAAGAAAAATGCATTCCTAAAATGATGAAAAGTGATAAATGCTGATGCAACCACTAGATTGAAGCAAATAACATTTCAACTAACAAATTATAGCAATCCATATAGTAGCAAGTAATCTAACAGTTAACGATTCAGGCCAAGTTAGGATATCACCTCGAGAATGGAGCAAATCAGACTCTAATCGGGGCAGAAACAAGTTCTGGACTGTGGTGCGCTGATCTGCTTAGCTAAATCTGGCAGACGATCGAAGCTTGAAGTAGAATATGAGGCTGTAGATGTGTAGTGTTGCTCTCCACGAATCCGCTGCTTCGAAAAAGGCTCGAATCGAGCTTGAAACGAGCTCAGAATAGACGAATGTTGGGGCTTTTGGGGACATGAACAGTAACCTGGAGGTTACTGTTCGCGTGAACAATAACGGGGCAATTACTGTTCGCGTGAACAGTAACAGGGCAATTACTGTTCACTATGAATCGTAATCGGTCGATTACTGTTCACTGTGAACAGTAATTTTTTTTTTCTGTTTTTCTGTTTTCTGTTTTTTTTTCTGTTTTCTGTTTTTTGTCTGTTTTTTTTTCTGTTTTTTGTCTGTTTTCTTCTTCTTCTTTTTTTTTTTTGCAAAGTAGATCTAAATAGATCTAAATCTAGATCTAGATCTAAATAGATCTAAATACAATAATCAAATTTTTTTGCAAAGTAGATCTAGATCTAGAGATCCAGATCTAGATCTAGGATTTTAGGACGAGAAGAAATTCGAAGGGGATTGGGACCAAAGCTCTGATATCAAATTGATGTAATACAGGATCGCAATCACCTTCGAATACAAATAAAAAGGAAAAAATTAGAGTTTTACAAGAAATAAAATGAAAAGAGAGATTAGGGTTGAAAAAAGAACCAGATAACTTTGGGCTTCGCACTCCTTACGCGAGCTTCACACCTCTTGCTCCACGGGCTTCGCACCCAAAACTCAAGAGCACTCTCAAGAGAATTTAACTGGAAAAAGTTTTAATTAATCATTGTCTACTTATTCATTGAGTTGAGCCTCTTTATATAGGCTCTTACAAAGTGAACTTCTCGGATATAACCGATTTGGTACTAAAAGAAAGAAACAAAACACATCTCAAAATAAACTAAGGCATGAAAAGGTAACTGACAACTGGCGTGATGTCCTCATCAACAAGTCTTCATTCTTCATGGCGGAATTAATATTAATATTAACTCAGGTTAAGATGTACAAGTGAGGTATGGTGTTGACTGTATTACAGTTATTGTCTTTACCTCTTTTCCAATTTGAATCATGACGACTAGGTCTAGTTCCAATCTATTCACTACATACTAAAATCTATTAATGACCTTATCTTTATTTTCTACATTTTTTGAATAGTGATAATTTGGATTCAAATAATATTTTTGTAATATTAAACACAAAAATGTTTTATGAATTATCCTAATGAATATGTAAATACCAACTTAAATAAACTAAAGTAAAATGCTATGCCATCTACAACACGCATGTATGTATTTATGATGTATATTACTATGCTTGTCACCATTCCACCATTTGTTTTATAGTCATTGCACATGTTTTCTTCGCACGATCCATACTCTCATACAAATAATCTATCTTAGCTTTATCAACTCTATCCACTATTCTGAGTATCTTCACTAAAGGACCAACTACA
The DNA here is from genome assembly GCA_038442645.1 of Agave tequilana. Classification (NCBI taxonomy): domain Eukaryota; kingdom Viridiplantae; phylum Streptophyta; class Magnoliopsida; order Asparagales; family Asparagaceae; genus Agave; species Agave tequilana. The sequence continues at coordinate 98,314 of JAVJIF010003143.1, read as the reverse complement.
ATATTAATGAAAGTTACATACATCCAATACTTATCCTATTGAATTATACTAAATGTTTTTTCTGCCATTGTTGTCCTGTTGCGAAGTTGCATGTAGTTTTCACTCACTTACTATAATTAATTTTTTGACATCATCTCAGTGCTTTAAAATGAAGCCTATTTCTATAAAACGAGTGGCAAACTTGTGATGGTAGGCCTTATTAGCTCTCTCTACGAGTCTCCTGTCTCATGTCATGAAGTACGCAACCATGATTGTAATTTTAACTTGTTATCTTTCGTATCATACAATGGTTGTTGCACCTCACCATCTTTAGATATGCCCTTCAACATCAAATAAATGTAGTATGTACTGGGGCAGATGAAGTCAAATAGAAATGCTTTTTCCCTTCACATCAACAATTTTCTTGTTGAACTATATAATTTGGGCTATTATCTCTCACTACCTAAACAACTCTATATTCACTAATCTTATTAACAACTTTTTCATTAGATTAGATATATTTCACAACTTTTGAATTAGTAGAAGTGTCCATAGATTTTATAGATACGTTTCACAAGAGAATACACAAGAAAATAATTGAATTTCTCCCTGATTGTGTGATTCACTCATCATGCGTGACCATGCAATCATATTCATCTCAAAATGTGTAAAAAGTTTTCATATATTGTTCATATCCTCCACTTCTATATCTAAATGGGCATGTGAAATTTTATACGGAACTGGACCGTTCACTCTGCATCACCAGTCTCCTTAACTGTCCCATGGTAATATAAGGGTATCAACAACACTAAAGTTATGCAATCAAAATATAAAAAAGTGCACTGATCTACTTAAGTTTCCTTTTAAATTCTTTTAACCCTTGCGGACATTGATTGCCAGAGGTTAAATTTACAAAAAACGGAGCTGGTAGACAATAAGACTCATATTCAATCACATGCCTTTAATGTTGTTGATCAGTGTTTTAAATATTAGATATCAGCGATATATCGGTCAACAAAATTATATACCGGATATTGGATATTAGGTGATATATCGCGATATGGTACTAAATACTGGATGGCATTTTGGACGTCATATTGGATGAAGATTATACTTGTGATTGCCTACATAAATATATGAAACTATTTAAAGCAGGTTTGGGGTTATAGACTTATAGGGGATATTTATCTTTGGTAGAAGTTTCTCAAATGCGTTTATGAAAGCTCCTCAAATGCGTCACATGACGATATATTAGATTTATTCATCTTGGATGTCGGCCGATATATCGGACACATGGTGATATACCGGCTCATATCGGTCCAAAACGATATCCGGTAAAATTTTGCACTTATCTTATCGTTTTGGATAAAATACTGGTATATAGGCTGGGATTTAAAATAGTATTATAGATACCTCGTATTATCATGTGATGGATAGAAAGATGGTGATGCAGGTTCAAAGTAAAGGGTTCAATTCCATAGGAAAATTCACTTCTGAATATGATATTGAGGACTATGAACATTTTTTGAAACCTATATGCTACATTTTGGTATGAATATGATTACATGGTCATGTGCAATGTGTCACACAAAAAATGAGGGAAAAGTTTGACTAATTTTCTTGTGTAATCTCTTGTCTGAATGGTATTCTTAAACTCTGTATATGCTTTTGATAATTCAAAACTTGTGAAAATATCTATGGTCTAATGAAACTAGTTGTTGATGAAATTGGTGAACTTGTAGCACTTGATGTACTGGTAGATAATGACCCGAAATACAAATATCAGCACACAAGTTGTCAATGGAAACAAATATTTGCATTGGATCTCCATGTGTCGCACATTACATCGGTTTGATGCTGAGGGACATATTGAAGATAATGAAGTACAACCAACCATTGTTTGATCCTAAAGACTAAGTGGTTTCACATACCACCTTAGCTGTGGGCACCAAGTATAATGAGATGAGAGACCCACGACACAAAGCTATTAACGCAAAAATTTCCCTACCCTTTTCACTGGACTCTTTTTTGAAATACGGAGACGATCTCTGAAGGATTATTATAAGCAGGGAGGGAGTGAAAGCTGCACAATACTGGTAGGGACAAAATGATATAAGAAACATATAATAAAATATATCAGGATGAGTATTGGATGGATGTAAGCTTCATACTAGCGTCTTTGATTTTTTAGTGAATATACTTAGAATGGTGGATGGATAGTGATCACAAGGCTGATATGGGTTATTTTTAAGAGACTATACATTATCAAAGGAGGTTATAAAGGAATAATATGCGCGTACTACAAAAAACAGTGGCTGGTGACAAACATTGGGATACACAGCTTCATAAAGACATACATGTAGCTTCAGGTGTTTAACATTGTTTATTTTATTTAAGTTGGTATGTACACATTCATTAGGATCATGTAAAATTCTGTGTGTTAATATTACATGTTTTTATTTGAATCCAAAATTATCAGTATCCGAAGAATGTAAAAAAATAACGATGGGTTATTAATGGATTTTAACATGTAGTAGATAGATTAGAGCAGACACAACTTTTAGGATTCAAATTAAAAGGGAGGCAAAGACAATAACCGTAACAAAGTCAAGCTCGTATGATATTTTACATCTTAGTTGCTAATTTAAATCTCAAGTTGAGAGATGGAGAATGAAGACTAATGGTCTTTAGACATAAGGAGTCAAAGGCGGTATAAGAAAAATATTCTGAGTTAAAATTGATAAAATCATAATAGATACTTTAAGTTGTCATTTGATTTATTATTTAATTGAGGTCTTTGTGACTACAAATAAATGGTGGAACATTATAACAAGAGAGAAGCACCCCATGTAACAAAAGTAGCCCCAGACATTCAACGGGTCAACTAATTGTGTAAGAAATTAGACTACCTTCGATCCCATACACACCCGTCGGCACAATAAAATAACAATGAAAGGGTTCTACAACTTAGTGTAAAGGATGCAACATCATACTCGCTCATCGCAATGTGCATTACATTGTGAGGATGCGACATCAAACTCTTAAACAAAGACAAACTGAAGAACAACTAGTTAATTTAGACATCTTTCATGTCTAGATTCATTGGGAGAATAAATTAAAGACAAAAAAAAAGATTAAACTCTGATGATAGGGAAAATACTTTGATAGATGAACACTTGTTGAGGATGATATTTCAACTGCAAGTAACACTTAGGTCGAAAGGACCAAGAAGGGAAGAAAGTCGCATCGATTCTAGTATAGAGTGTTGACTATGAGAATTGAGGTGATGATGATGATGATGCTAATGATGATGACGAAGATCATGACTTGATGTCCTTCTCATGGTGGTTCTTGAATAGCGGATTGGGACTTCATATATAAACATGTTCTCATAGAAAATTGTATCAATATCAAGATTTGGTACTTATGACATGTATATAGAATGATATGGTATTTACATCATGCCTCACCCATCTCTGAGAGTGAGGGGACTAATGTGAGTTGTAAAAGATCCATATCATCCTCATAGTGTTGACGCATGTTTTAGTGAAATGGTATCTTATTATCATCTCCAAGTTTTGTAGTAGGAACAACCGTCACCATTTAATAATATGACCACATTATTCTTTTTGCAAGACTTGGTCACTATTATCCTTAGGAGTGTCAGAAATACAAAGTCTTCACAAGCCAGAATAATCATAGCTACTATCAAATTCGTCTAGTCATCCCTAATTATGTAAAGATTTTTCATCAACAGAGACTTAATGATCCTGTTCATTATAGTTACCTTGAATCCCATTGAACTAGCTTCTAGTAGTGATGACCAGTTTCTATTTGTTTAAATATTCTTTGTATGCATTTATTTACTTTCTATGTATGTCTTATTTTTGAATTTTGGTAGCGAACTATTGTAACTTTGATTTTATGTCATATTAAAATTATCTTATTGAATTATGACATAGTAATATTTTATCTATTTCATGAATAATGATTGAAAAACTAATGGGATGAGTACAAATAATCATGTCCCTAAGTGGATGATTGAAAAAGCATGAAGAGGATAAATAACTAGAAAATGCTGTGAAAACTAAAACATTGTTCCTACACTTCGATGTTGCAGCCAGCATCTTAAACTAGAATTGTGTTCTTTGTACATGATTATTTCACTTGAGATCACTCATAGTTAATTTCACTAGGTCCACACCTGATTGCTTGCTCTAGTTTATTTGAATTTTATTAACTCTGCTTACGACATTATCATGTATTCTTGTGTTGATTACAAGTTTCGCTCGCACTTTTAGTTACACATAATGTCTAAAGTTTGAAAAGTGATTACACTTCAAGGAAATGACTACTGTGCTTACCTGGATGTCGTAAGATGTTTTATGAGGAGGGAAGTGGGATCATCTTTCAATTCAAGGACCTTGATGCAAAGTCCATCAATAAGTAGATAAATTACAACTCGTAGGATAGTAAACTCAAATAAAAAGAATATCAAATGCCTACTTTGTGTTATGATTTTTTTTTTTGTTATTTAAACCCTTGTCAGTAATCAATGCCTAACTTTGTGATATAACCTTTTTAGTTTATCCACTTATTCATTTAGATATCCTATCTACATACATAATACTATTTACTAGCTAGTTTGGTATATAATATTTTATCAAAATGCGATAAGAGTTCCATCAATCATTCTAAAAAGGCATATCTTTGATGTTACCCGATTCTGATACTAAAAACCTTCTGCTAATACCTGTATTGAGATTCCGAACCTTGGTTGGGAACCTTAGAGTTCGCTTGTGAATTTACTATGACTTTGGAGTTGATGGGGGACTAAGTGTAATAGGCACCAAAAGGAGGATTAGACATGCACACCTTGTCAAAGTTCTTGGGATGTGAGACACATAATCTAAGCCCACTGCAGTTTGTCGTCTTCTTTCTTTAGAATGTTGGGGGAGAAATATTCAGACAAACAAATGTTTTTGATATTGGCTGATATCGGCCAATACCAATGACATGTCGGCAACATTAGGACAGTTTAATCAAGTCGATGTCTTCTCCGGTAGGTGAAAATCTGAGAGTATTTCTCATATTATTCGAAGTGCTAATATTCAAACCTTGCTTTTAACCAGCTCCTTCCTTTCCAATGCCTATCCTTGAGTGTATCAATTCTTGGGTTATATATGTATATAATTATGACTTTATTAAGCATTCTAGTAAACATAAACAATTGCCCGACTAGGCATGCCATCCTTCAGTTATCTGTTTTAAACTAGAATCTACATTTATTTTGTAAAGATGTAGCTTTTATAAAGTTTTTTGGTAAAAAATTATAACCAGTCAGAATTCAGATTTGAAGTTCACTCTCACCCATATATAAGGCTGAGCTCAGTGTTTTAAAAAATCTGTTATATAACCCGTTATAACTCGTTATATAACGTAACATCGACCAATCGTTTTGTAACATGACTAAAAAACGCAATGTTTGATAACTATGGTTATTTTACCCATAACTTATGTTACGTTACGTTATTAATGTAACGCACTGTAACCTACGTTATGGTGCAAGTTGATTTTTTATAAACCCCCATATTCTCCCAGTTTATGGCAAAAAAAAATCTCCCCAAATTCGCTCGCTTATCATTCTCTCTGCAACCTCGCAGCCGTCTCCTCGTTCAACGCCGAGAAGAACGAAGACGTACCTCTTTTCGATCGACAGCAAAAGAACTCCTCTGGTAGTTCTCGCCGGTGTCGTCTCCAAGCGGTGATTCTCCATCTCCAAGCACATGTAGGCTGTCTCTCTCCCCTAATCTCTCTTTCTCTTCTCTCTTTCTCCAGTCCCCTCCGGATCTCTCTCTGCTTTCTCTCCCGATCTCTCTCTGCTCTCCCTCCCTCTCGATATCTCTCTGCTCTCTCCCCGTGGAGGGTGAGAGCAAAGAGAGATCAAGAGATAAAGCAGAAAGAGATCGGGAGGGAGGGAGAGCGGAGAGAGATCGAAGGGAGAGAGCAGAGAGATCAGGGATAAAATATCGGAGAGAGTGAAGGACACATGGGGGTATTATTGAATAGTATATTGTAGATTGAATTATGAATTATAATGAATAGCATGATTAAAATTATGAATTATGATTGAGTTATGAATTATTGTACATTGAATTATGAATATTTGTGTAGATTGAATAACATGACTAAAAATTATAAATTATAATGAAATATGTGGATCAGATTGTTGTTTGTGTAGATGAAATTATGAATTATAACTTGTAAATGTGAAAAATTATTGTGGGTACTTTCTAAAAATTGTTGTGAGACTTGTTAAATGTGTAATATATTGTTTTGATATTTTTTAAAATTTTTAAAATTAATTTTCTATTTATATAAATTCTTAAATATAATATATATATATTTATTTTTATTAAATAAATATTAAATCATGTAACCTACGTTATGCGTTACGTTATAACCTATATTAACATAACAGAAGAAAAAGTTATCATTACGTTATTGTTATTTTAAACATTAGCTGAGCTTGTACATGCAAGGTATCAAGTCTTTGAATAAAGATTTCAATTTCACTGATCACACCATCTATCTCATCTTCTCGTTCAATTTGGTATCAGAATTAGACTTTGAAAAAAGGAAGGAGCTAAACATAAAATTTTATTTTCGACCTTTAGTTTTGGTAAGTAATTTTAATTTCATGCAAAGGTAAACCCTTTCTGGGGTAACTTCTGAAATCTAACCCTATGTCATCTTTATAAGATTAAGATAGTATTTCTATCAGAATGAATGCACCCTGAGGTAGGAAAGAAAATAAGGTTATGCCTTATCATCCAGAAGGAGCAGTAGAAGGGTGTGATTGAAGCTCAAATCCGAGCATTGTGATGTGAAATGTGTATGCGTGTTTGAAAATCAGCAATAAAATGCTCAATCACGCTTCACCAACATGAAATGATCTTTGGTAGGAAATGATTAAAACTAATAATGCAACTATTAGTTAAATAAAATAACATGCATAGACTACTCCAATTTCAATTATAAATAATTAAAAATAATAAATATGCAAGTAAAAGAATTTACGATCAATACTAAAGCTAGCGAATTCAAATGTAAGCAGATACACATAATCTCACATTTGTAGACAATAGTTAAATTAATAAAAACTCAGAGATTAAAATATCAGATTTAAAATAACCGATTTGGATAAAGAACGTACCTACTGAGGATTAGGTGTGACCTCAATGTCCTTGTGATGATTGTAGATGTGTAGAGCTCGCTTCCACGAATCTAATGCTTCAAACCGTGAGTAATTGGACTCCAAACAGATGAGATAGGGCATGAAAATCAACTTACTTGCTTATTGGGTCTGTTTTGCTTAATAAGTTTACTGTTCATTGCGGATCTTGTTACTGTAGCATCTTGGTTTTCTGTAGCAGCGGTACTGTAGCAATATATTTTTTTGATTTTTTTTCTAGGGTTTTGAATTGGGAATTGGAGAAATAGAACTAAGGTTTAGAATATTATTTAAAGATCAAAGATAAGAACTAGGGTTTGGAAGAAGAGAGAGGAGATAGGGAAGAAGATATGCTAGCTAGTGTTTCACACCACTAATCTAGGTTTTTCTCTAAAGCTTCACACACAGATAGAGATTTGGAGAGAACTCCTCACTTACAAATTTTGTGAAAAATCATAAACTTCTTCATTGCCTTTTATATTGTTGGATACAAAAGGCCTTTTATATGCTTGTATAAAATTGAATACAACTTAAACTAAAACTCCTAATCAAAATAGAATTACAATTTCAAGTTTGAGAAACTAAACTCCTAATAAAAATACTACTCAAAAATAAAGAAACTTAAAATAAAGAAACTAAATACATAACGTTCTACTACTAGAAAATTGGAACGAGGCGTATTCTCTATTGGTGATACACGTGCCATACACGTGACTTGATGTCTGCATCATTTTCTCCGTGTTGGAGAGAAGTCGACTCCGTCGAGTTAGAAGTAGAAGTGCTTTCATAATTCATACTGCTTCAAAATTTCATTATTAATCTTTGGCAGTTCACTTCGGTCTAGCCATGTATCATCAATTGATACTTTTCAGTCCAACAAATCAGATATTTTTAAATCCCACAATCTTGGGTGGTGATAATTTTATCTAAGAATTTATCAGCTTGACACGCTGTATCGGGTAAAACATCTGATAATAATGAAAGGAAGGGGCTCTTGAAAATTGGCTCAGGAGAGGGCTCATCAAGTGAGATAACATAAATACCTTTATAATCCACTAAGCAGTCAATATTGAAAGTAGAATTGATGCCAAAATCTATAGAAAGATCCATAACGTAAGTAGTATTGTTCAGTTTTTATCAAGATTTGAAATGAATCTGAACTATAAGCATGCAACTTTTGAATATCACCAACATTAAAAGTTTTTAATTTATTCCTATCATCAGTTTGTATCTCAAGGTTGACATTGTTTTGTGCAATTTTATCACTAATTTTATTGTGTGATGTGTGCACGTGTGGTGCAAAAGATAATGCAACTGGTGATGCAGACTTAATGAGTTATACTGATCGGTTATGGGGATAAGGTCTCTGGAGAATTTCAATTTAGTACCTAACATAGGTCATAAGAGAAAAGAAGATGGTGTCGACAGTAGAAGAGGAAGGAGTTTGTGATAAAAACAGGTAACGATAGTAGAAGTCGGTAGTAAAGAAGGCGAAAAAGGTGGTGTTGGCAGTAAAGGCAGAGAAGGGAGAGGACAGATGGCAATAAACTCTTTAATTACATGAGTGGCTTTCGAATAAATAATACTATCAGGCTTAGGTGCTTCAATGGGAACTCTGTCATTGATGACAATCATAAATGAGCTTAGACAATTGGCAGCAACATGCCCATAACCTTGACATTTGTAGCACTAAGTTTTGGGACTAATATTGGAAAAGTTCTTTCTAGTGTTCTTACTCTTATTGTTATCAGACTTTTCTTTGAATTCTCTAACTATGGGGCACATAAGGAACACTACTTTTCGAGTTTTAGTTGGAAGAATTCATGATTTGGAGTAGGCTATCAATTTTAGCCATGATATGATCAAGTGTTGGTTGGGACTCCATGGTTTGACTCGAGGGAGTCAGTTTGGTCGGTGGGGTTGAAAGTGTATTAGACCTACGGAGTTAATCAGATGGGGGAGGTCTAAACTCGTAAAAATATGGTGGCATATACTTGGTTTCTAGCTCTTCTTTCATTCTATCCCATGTTTCAATTGGTTGTTGACCAAGGAGTACTTGCCTATTTACGAAATCGGTCCAGTATTGATTAGCTTGTCCAATCAGTTTAATGATTGCGAACGTGACTTTCTCAGCTTTAGAAAGTGGGTACCGGGTGAAGTACATGTCCATGCTTTGTAGCCAGTCTAGAAGAATTTGAGGATCCCTCAAATAACGTAGACGACAACCAAAAGGTGGTAACTTGGTATATCCATAGTGGTGGTTTGAGGATTCTTATATGCAATTTTAAACTAGATGATTTTTTTTGGTTTTGGATTTTTATTTTTTTGTTTGATTTTTTTAAAAAAACCTGTTTTCTAAAATTGTCAGGTCAGTTAAATCCCAATTTTACTAGTCCAATTGGTCAGGTCGACGTAACATAGGTGAGATGTTTTCTGCACTTGGCGTTCTTTAATTATAGAATTATGTTGAGTACCCTTCTTTGGTTAAACACCATTCGTACAGAATTTTAGGGAAATGCTTACTTTTCAATGTTTTCTAATTTTTATTTTGTTTTTTGGCAAAAATTTAAACTAAATGTGATAAAGCAAATAAACGTGAACTAATTATGCAAATCCTCCCTAACCGTGCTCTGATACCAAACTGATATGAAACATGTATGTTTATATAAAAATCAACAATAAAACACTCAGTCACACTTCACCAACATGAAACAATCGTTGAATTGAAATGATTAAAACTAATCATGCAGATATGAGTTAAACAAAATAACATGCATAGACTACTCTAATTTCAATCGTAAATCAATTAAAGATAATAAATAAGCAGGTAAAAGATTCTATGATCAGTATTAAATCTAGCGAATTCAAGGGTAAGCAGATACTCACAATCTCACGTTTGTGGATAACCGTTTAATCGATAAAAACTCAGAGATTAAAATATCAGACTCGAAATAACCGATTTAGATAAAAAACGTTCATACTGAGGATCAGGCGTGACCTCAATGTCCTTGTGATGATTGTAGATGTGTAGAGCTCGCTTTCACGAACTCAACAGTTCGAACCGTGCGTGATTTGGACTCCAAACGGATGAGGTATGGCATGAAAATTAACTTACTTGCTTACTGGGTCGGTTTTGCTTAACAAGTTTACTGTTCATTGCGGATATTGTTACTGTAACATCTCGGCTTACTGTAACAATATATTCTTTTTCTAATTTTTTCTAGGGATTTGAATTGGGAATTGGAGAAATAGAACTAAGGTTTAGAATAGGATTTAAAGATCGAAGATAAGAATTAGAATTTAGAAGAGGAGAGAGGAGATAGGGAAGATGATAGGCTAGTTAGGGTTTCACACCACTAACTTAGGGCTTCTCTAAGGCTTCAAACACAAAGAGAGATATTTTTTAGAGAATTCCTTACTCACAAATTTTGTGAAAATTTTCATAAACTTTTTCATTGCCTTCTATATTGTTTGATACAAGAGGTCTTTTATAGGCTTGTATAACATTGAATATAACTCAAATTAAAACTCCTATCAAAATAGAATTACAATTTCAAGTTTTAGAAACTAAACTTCTAATAAAAATATAACTCTAAAATAAAGAAACTAAAATACATAAAGTTCTACTACTATTAGGAAATTGGAACGAGGCGTCTTCTCCACTAGTGATACATGTGCCATACATGTGGCTTGATGTCTGCATCACATTCCTTATTTACTATTCAACCCCTAAGTGTAGGCAGAAAGCCATGTCATGCATGTGCCGTATTTAACCGGGAAGATTAGGGTAAAGAATTAGGAAAATACAATTATAAATATCTTAATCAAAATAAAAAGATTGAATAGAAAAAAAAGACTTCAGGAGGATTCTCTAGAACTATTAGAATCATAAGTAGTCTTACTTATGATGTTAGTGAAGATTTGATTTGCTCATATGACGTAGATGTTAAGAAGTATGACCATACTATTCACGTCCTAATAACAAAATTATATCTAATAATCATATTGATGTAAAACAGGATCGCAATCACCTTCGAATACAAATAAAAAAAAATTAGGGTTTTACAAGAAATAAAATGAAAAGAGAGACTAGGGTTGGAGAAATAATCAGATAACTTTGGGCTTCGCACCCCAATCTCAAGAACCCAAGAGCTCTGAAATTTTAACTGGAAAAGTTTTATTTAATCATTGTCTACTTATTCATTGAGTTGAGCCTCTTTATATAGGCTCTTACAAAGTGAACTTCTCGGATATAACCAATGTGGTACTAAAAGAAAGATAAACAAAACACAACATCTCAAAATAAACTAAGGCATAAAAAGGTAACTGACAACTGGCGTGATGTCCTCATCAATTCCCCCGGGGTGGGAGAAACCCGACCCTGTCGAGTGAGGACTTTCCTCACGAAGCATATCAATCGGGCCAAGGTGGTGGTCGTGGCAGCATCACTGATACGCCGTGTTGATACCATGGTGGCGGAGGTGAAACTGGTCTCCGTGATGGGTTGGCTGTGAAAGACGGCAGCTCGATCAAGACATAGAGAGTAGACCAAGGCGCAGCATCTCTGCTGAAGAGGGAACTAATACCAGGATCCCATGGGCTATCCAACTCGCAAGCAATGGAAGCAATCCTCTTCAGAGCCCTATCGAAATTTTTACGCCAAGCGTGCAACTTTTTCGTGACCTCAGAGTGACTCGTAACCATCACCCTATTATCAACTGTAAATTCCTGCAAAATACTATATGGGTATGCAGCAAATTTGTAGGTATTATTGCAAATTGCTATCAACCTAGTGATATCATCAATATGTGCAACAGGCAGATGCAAAGCAATAGGTATTCTAAGACTAACTCCTAACGATGAGAGAATGAGAGATATAATATGCCTAGAAGGACACACATCTAACGATGGAGGTACACGGGACTCGGACACAAACTCTAAACAACCCGAAAAAGAAGTATTAGAAACCATCTGCTGGACCTTGGCAAGAAATTCAGGTGACTCCTTAAAAGATGAATTGATAGGAATAACCATTAAATTAGGTTCAGCACAAGGAGACTCGAATAGCTGACTAGGCACAATGGGTATATTAGGCTCAACTATCTCGTCCACGTCATCATTGGCACTATCAGAAGACATGTGAATTTCATCAATAATCTGTGTGTCAGAATCAACTGCTATGTCTTCAATTATATTAACAGTCTTAGGAGAAACTTAGACATCCTCAACAACCTTCGAGTCGTCAACTTCATCAGTGGGCATAATTCTAACATGTTGACTCTCTGATGGGCACTGATAATCATAATGTCCATATCCTTTACATTTAGAATATCTGGTCTTGACATTGACTAACGTTTTGAAAGTCAAGTCCAATCTTAATGCAACATCAAAGGCATCTTCAACAGTGTCTAAGTCATAGGGGCCAGTAATCATAGCACGTTTTATTTTAGGTCGTAAACCCCAAACAAATCTAATTACAGTCTCAGAAGGGTGCTCTCTCACGTTACTACGGTGGATTAAGTCCTTGAATATGACAATGTAATCCTGAACAGACAAATGACCCTGACGGGGATTGTGTAGCTGGTCTAAGTTGGGGTCCCTATAATGTTGACTAGTCATGAAGGCTCAAGCAAACAAACAGATACAATATAGAACCCTAAGGTCAAGTAAACTAAATGCATGCACTAAATAAACAAAAAAGATCCTAAAGTTTAAATGCAAAGAAAATGCACTCCAAAAATGATGAAAGCGATAAATAGTGATGCAACCACTAGATAGAAGCAAATAGCATTCAACCAACAAATTATAGCAATGCAAATAGTAGTTGTAGTAATTTAACAGTTAATAATTCAGCTCAAGTTTGGTTATCACCTGAGGGGTGAGTCGTTCACGCTCATACACAAAAATTCCTCAAAAACTCTTCGGAGAAATACCCACACTGTAGAGAATAACTTACCCACAAAGTTCTAGAATAGCAGTAGTATGAAATGAAAGAAAGATGCCTCGAACTGGGCTCAAATCGGAATGGAAAAGAGGCCTTAAAAGTCTGCTCTTTTGTTGCAGGAACAGTACCGGCTCCAAAAAGAGGCTTGAAGAGATCAGATTTACTCAAAAAAAGCTACAAAAACTTTACCAGTAACTCTGGGGCTCAGCTACCAACTCACTGTTTCAGACGGAGCTCGATTCGAACTCCGGACGGGCCTGAAACGGGCTTCAGAACAGACGAGTGTTGGGCTTTGGGGGGGCTGAACAGTAACCAAGAGGTTACTGTTCACGTGAACAGTAATCGGTAATCTTTTTTTCTTTTTTCTTTCTTTTTTCTTGTTATTCTGTTTTTTTGTCTTTTTTTTTCTGTTTTGTCCTTTTTTTTTTTTTCTGTTTTTCTGTTTTTCCTTTTATTTTCTATTTTTCTGTTCTCTTTTTTTCTTTTTTTTTTGGCAAAGTAGATCTAGATCTAGAGATCTAGATCTAGAATTTGGGAAAGAAAAAATTCGAAGGGGATTGTGACCAAAGCTCTGATACCAAATTGATGTAAAACAGGATCGCAATCACCTTCGAATACAAATAAAAAAAGAAAACTAGGGTTTTACAAGAAATAAAATGAAAAGAGAGACTAGGGTTGGAGAAATAACCAGATAACTTTGGGCTTTGCACCCCTTACGCGGGCTTCACACCCCAATCTCAAGAGCCCAAGAGCTCTAAAATTTTAACTGGAAAAGTTTTATTTAATCATTGTCTACTTATTCATTGAGTTGAGCCTCTTTATATAGGCTCTTACAAAGTGAACTTCTCGGATATAACCGATGTGGTACTAAAAGAAAGATAAACAAAACACAACATCTCAAAATAAACTAAGGCATAAAAAGGTAACTGACAACTGGCGTGATGTCCTCATCACATATTGGTGGAATGTTCAATTATGTAGTAGATAGGATATATGGTTTATATGATAAACTAAACTCATCCACTGATGAGATAAAAATGATGAGTAGATTATTTGAGAATATTAAAAACTACATACATTAAAAAATTAGGAATCTAGAAATAAAACTTGAAAAGTTGGTGGATATTTAAAATGTATCTTAATACTGAATCTAAAAGTTTATTGTCTAAAGTAGTGAATAGTGGAAAAGTAAAAAGTAGCAATAAAAATGAAGAGTATAATTTTTTATTGGTTGAATGCTTTAAATATGATTAAATACACCTCAGGAGGAAATTCATATTCTTCCTTATACTGAGGTAAATAGAGTTAATTATGAAGCTTTTAGAATTGCAAAAAAAATAAAAGAATTAAATAGAGTAACTATTTCAAAAGAGTTATAATGCTATTCATTGTTTATTATGAAGCACTGTAATGCTATTCATTGTTTCAAAAATTGTGATAATAATAGTGGCCATACAAATAATGATTCTTCTATTGAAGAACAAGAAAGATCACTAGTAATGGCTAATAATCCAGATAGTACTTAAATAGAAGGGCCATCAAATATTGCAGAACCATCAAATAGAAGACCTAGAGATGAAGGAGTTGTAAGCCCAATAGATAGTCCAGATTTTGATAGATATGAACAAAGATAAGATTGAATAAATTTTCATGCACAAAGAAGAAATAGAAGGATACTCTTATGGTAAATGATAATAGAGAGAAAGATAGTGGAAATGTTTTTGGAAATTACTTAAAATTGATAATATACACAATTACAATATTTATTAAAAAAATATATGTTTGATTGAACCCAACATATGACTGTTGTAATTCACTTGTTACCTTAACTAAGAGCAGTTTTTAGATTATGCTACCAGTTTGTGGGAAGGAATAACCTTACAATGGTTAAAAATCTTGACAAAATGCATCCACATGAAAAGCAAACTATATTAAGTGGATGCTTTTAATTATTAAGTCACTATTATTATCACTAGTTTTGAAATAATTAATAGCATGACATTGCTTTTCATAATAAGCATACAACTCTTCTGAAGTAATAACTCCATTTAATTCTTTGTTATGCAATTCTATAAAAGCTTCATAAATAACTCTATCTACCTTAATATAAGGAACAATATTACTTCACTCAGAGGTGTACTTTACCATAATTAAAACATTCAACCAATGAGATTTGTACTCTTATTTTTTATTACTACCTTTACCTTTTCACTACTCACTACTTTAAACAATAAACTTTTAGATTCAGTATTAAGATCTACACTTTGAATATTTGGCAACTTTTGAAGTTTTATTTCTAGATTCCCAAATTTATAATTTATGTAATTTTTAATATTCTCAGTTATTCTACTCATTGTTTTTATGTCATTAGTGGATGAGTATAGTTTATCATATAAACCATGTATCATATTTACTGTAGAATTGAATATTCCACCAATATGATTATTAGATATATTTGTCTTTTAAGACGTGAATAGTAAGATCAAACTTCTTAAGATCTACATCATATGAACAAATAATTCACTAACACTATAAGTAGGATTACATATGATTTTAATAGTTTTAGGGAATCCTCCTGAATTCTTTTTTCTATTCAATCCTTTTTATCTTCCTGGTTTTTGACTCTAATCTCCCTGGCTAAACACACAATGTACATGACATGGCTTTCTGCCAGCATTAGGGGGCCAAATAGGCATATTCAAAGCTCAATTATGAGCTTCAATCATACCCTCTATTGCTGCTTCAGGAAGATAAAGCACAACCTTGTTTTCTTTCCCACCTCACCCATTCTGGTAGAATTACTACTATCTTAATCTTTAGGAAATAAAGATCACATTGGGTGAGAATTTAGAAGTTTTTCTAGATGGAATTTACCCTTGAATTAATATTTCTTACCGAAACTGGAAGATAAAAATAGGATTCTACGTTTAGTTCCTTCCTTTTTTCAAAGTCTGGCTCTGATACCAGATTGAGAGAGAAGAAGGATGATCACAGATTGAGAGAGGAGGATGAGAACGATGGTGTGATTAGTAAATTTAAAGGCTTTATTCAAAAACCCGATACCTTGCATGTACAAGTTCAACCTTATGTATAGGCGAGAGTGGACTTCAAACCCAGATTCCAACTGGTTATAATTTTTTTTTTTACAAAAGATTCTTTATAAAAGCTACTTTAAGAAACCTATATCTGTAAAAACAAAAAGTAGATTTTACTTTAAAACATACCATAATTGAATGATGGTATGCCCATAGGGTAACTGTTTCTGAGTGATTAGTTTGCTAGTTTGCTAGTTTGCTGCTGGAGATAACATAATTTCTTATTAGGTTTTATTAGGAGCCATCAATTTTTTTATTTTATTTTAATTAAAAATATAGGATGGGGATAGAACACGAGCCATAATGTGTGTCTCCATATCTTTTATAAGAATATACGACGGAGTTAAAACTCAAGCTATAATGTGTGTGTCTATGTCTTTTTTTTTTTTGTTGAAGTATAGAGGATGGAGACAGAACTGAGACAGTGAATCTGGATACAAAAGAAAGTTATATAACCCTCGTCAGATTGTTCAATTATTAAACTAGGCTAAAAGATGAATGCAATTATTATGACCCAGAAACTACACAATTATATTTGCATCACAGGATCAATAGCTAACTGTTAACTGTTTTCAGAATGAACAGCACCTCCTCTTCTAAAACAGCAGAAAGAACTCAGCTTGCAAGCATCCTTGCCATCAATGATGCATATCTTTGCTTTTCCTGGATTATGGACAGAATCTGATCATTGATATCCAGAATCAGTGTCATGCTCTTGATAATCATGCTGATTCTGGATCTTACTGATTCAGATTTTCTGTCCCAATACTATATATATTTGCTCTTTCTGGAGGGTGTTTCCTATGAATTCTGTGGTTTTGGAGTTTGGTTTTACAAATTAGATTGTTGTGTTACCTTGCTATGAGCAAATTGCTGCATTACATTTTGTACCTTTAATTAAGGATGAGAACTAGCCTGAATCAGGATTGGGCCTGCCTAAGTGTGGTCCAGTCAACTTTAAGCTTAACCAGCTTGATTCATGTCTAACCTTGATCTGAGTGTCAATATAATTTACTTGGACTTGAGCAGTTCAGGCTGTGCCCATATACCTTCAGTGTCTACACCTCAATCCATCACCTCTGAAAGATGAAATTAACCAATATGCAACCTTTCTAACAAAATTGAGGTTGGAACTGGGAAAAGGCTCCTTTTGAAGAAAGTCTGACAGTGGAATATTGAATGCAATCCCAAGGAACCAACAAGCCTTTGACAATTTATAATGATTTTCATCACCTTTTAATATCTTGCTAATTTATGTATCATTGGTATGACAATCTGACAAGAAGTGTGTGTGTGTGTTAAAATAAGGAGTGACATCTTAACTGTGTTAGTATCTTAAATAAATATTATGCTGTCCTCTGGCCCTGGCGGGTCTAAACTTGGATGTAACCAGTCAAGTTTGACTGCTTCATGGGTCTTAGAGTGGGCCTTGAAATATTTTGTTAGGCCGAACTTGGTTTTACATAAGTGTGGCATGACCGCCTATGTCATATTTAATCTTTTTTTTCTGGTACCCAGTGCTAATATTTATTGAAGGTCTACAATGATTTGAGAAGAATATTTACTGGGTGAGTTTTTTATCTTGTCATTGTTGAGCTTTCCATTGTCTCTCCATTTGTGAAATGCTATTATCTTTGTTGATACTTGCGGCTGATATAAGAATTTAGACATCCTTGTAGCTAGATGCCTAGAAGACTTGATATTTAATGAATTAATGACAACATACAATGAGACCGGGACACTGCATTTAATTTTAACACTTAGTTCTTAATATATAAGTTGTTCTGGTAATGTCTAGCTTGGCTTATATGCTGTTCAATGTGAAATGGAGCAGGGATTTTGATGCATTTGATTTGAGGATGAGGCTTCCAGCTGTGCTGAGCAAACTACACAAGGCTATTAATCGAAATGGTGGAGTGACTTATGTACATTGCACCGCGGGGCTTGGAAGAGCTCCTGCTACAGCGGTACCGATGCCAGTTTAAGACAAATATTAGATTAAATTTCCATTTAGTAGACAGTTATGTTCATGACAATATTTTCTGAAGCCTTTCTCCTTCCATAAGTCACTATCTATGAAAGGGATTCATTGCTTATGGGGTAATAATCTTATATTATTTCCAATTCAAGCATTGCTAAAAGCATATAATTATGCTCTATTACTCTAGCTACTCATTTCTAATGTCATCGGGACATAGAAATAGGGGAAGGAGGAGAAAAGAGCAACAGTATGGAGATATTGCTCTGCACTGCAAATTAAAGGAAAAGCATTGACGCAATGATAGAGGTTGCTGCACTGTGATCTGGAGGTTGTTGAAACAGCTACTGCAGAATGTCACTGTAAGGCTGCATAGTGCATACATCCGGCACTTCTCAGACCTTGCAATTCTGGGAGCCCCACTCACTGGGCTGCCCCTTTTGCTTTTGATCTGGACTATCATTGTTTCAGTGAAGATGATTAATGTTGGGGAAAGTGATGTGGACACTAGACAAAATGAAGGACTATGCCTGCTTAATATGTTTTTAAGCTTAAAAAGCAGATTGTTATCCGAGACAGATTAAAATATCTGAAATAGGGAAAGAGGCAGGATATTTTGCATAGATCTAATTGGGTTCCTGTGACTGCTTCAAACTTATATTGACACCTCCGTTTACAGTGAGGTCTTGAACTATTATCCTAAATGAATATTTTAATGCTACCTTTTGGTTCAATGGGTCATTCTTCTTGCATTGATTAAAAACCAGAATGAGCGGGTTTTAAACCATCAGTTGCCTTTTTGTTCCAGATCTATGCTTTGTTTCTTCAATACCAATATAACCAATATAACCATAAACTAGAGAAGAACATGATAATTCCAGAATTTTTTTCCACTATCTAACCACAAATTAAATTTAGTCATACATATGCTGACGTCATGGAATTTAAAAGCAAATGGTTGACCACATTTTATGGTTAGCTATCAACCTCATGTCAGAGCACAAGTTGGTGCCAACTTGGAGAGTTACAATCAGGTCTACGGATGGAATCTGGTTACTTTCCTTTTTTAGCCTAAAGTTGTTCTCTGATTTTGATGGAAAAGACTTAGACTGGACACCATTTGCCGGCTCCCCCATTTTCAAAATCATTTTCCTTGAGTTTATTATCGATTTAATTGAGTTGATTATGATTGTCATATTTTTTACTCGTATTGTCATGCATCTGAAATTTGCTTACCTCACTGACATATTAAAATATTCCACAAGTAACAGTTGGCATATATGTTCTGGATTCAAGGGTATAAGCTTGGCGAAGCACACAAGTTGCTACAGGTAGTTAATGTTTCAGTTCTTGGTATTAAATTTATAAAATTGTTACATCAATGTGACTCTTTTATTTGACTTCAACATAGGCCTTTTTCTTTTTTCTCTTTTATGTCGCTTAAAATGTAAAAGGCTTTAGAACTCTCATACCTCTCAGTGTACCAAAACTCTAAAATTGAGGTAAGGGTGGCGGGACATAACTTTTATATTCGAACACACCCTGGAAGTTGAGCACCCTTTACGAGTCAAAGCCTGGGATTTTATGCGGCAGTATTGTTTTTAATCTGCTGATTTTTTTTTTTTTTTTTCCAAATGCGCCCACGGTACATCTTAAAGTCCTTGCACTGCATGAAATCTCTGAAATTGAGGTGAGGATTGAGGGATATACTTTTATATTCTAAGAACACTTCACAGCTATATTGAAGCATGATTTGTTGAGGTGTTAATAATTTTTGAAATGTGAGAGAAAATACATGAAATCGCACACACTTCTGAGGTCGAAAACACTTGTTATAGGCTTATCTTTGATCATAATATGTGCATTCTTTCCTACAGTTTATAAATTATCAAGCAAGAATGCACATCAAAAGGAAATATAAAGTTTAAATCATACCGGAGTGCATTAAAATTAGTCAACTGTAATTCTAATAGCATATGTTAGAGGCTTAACCTACTTAAAGGGCCCATTTAGAGTCTGTAATGCTAATTTGTTAACATTCTTTCATCATGAGTTGTGAAATAAAATTAATTAGAAACTGTTCAATTTATCAATCTTATTATATATAAGATAAATTAAAGAGAAATAGTTTGGATAGAAATTTTTCCCACCTGAGAAATCTTCATACACCCATCAATAACACTGCTGGAGACCCTTTCATCAAAATATGGCCCAGACGTACAGCTTGCTTGGGCTGGTTTTCTGGTGAGGATGGGAAGGGGTACCCCTATAATTTTTCATAATTTGAATCTTCTTAATCTTTCTCCCGCCATCTTTCTCTATTTTTGACATATAAATTTTAATTAAGCGTCTCAATATCATAAAGATGAGAATCTTTTTAAAAATAAAATATATAAGATTGATAAATTTACCTTTCAATTTCTTACAACCGCTCATCTCTTCATATCTTGTTGTCATGGAATGTTCGCTTTCCTTCAGTTTTATCCCACCGTTTGCTGTTCCTTTATACAGTAGAATAAATGAATATTCACATATATACATATCTATATTGTACGCATTAATATATATGTCTATACCTATATCTATCAGTATCTATGCACTTACTCGTACTCACATGCACATGCATTCATTTATCCATATATGTGCATGTGCTGAAAAACTTGCTATAAATCACCAGAAAAGGACAAGAAGTATTTCATGTTATGTTACATACCAATGATTCAACAAATTACACAGTGGAGAATGAATAATGGAATAGTAAATATGAAAGATAGCAGTTGAGCTTTATGTTCTTGGCATGCCTGTGCAGTCCCTAGTGGCTGCCAAACTGAGTAGCACTTTAGTCATAACAAAGGCGGGCTTCCAAGAAGTGAGAAACATTGAAGAATTTGCACCCTCTAAAATATTGTGTAACTGCATTTTTTTTATTCTTTTAAGGAAACCATATACTATTTATTTTTTTGTTCAACAGTAAATGTCAGTTTAGAAAATTGATAGCTGACACAAGTGCTTATAATGTTTTCATGTTTATTTCTGAGTTATTGAAGCATAGAATTCTGTTCTTATTATCCTAAGCATGAAGGTTCATTTGATTTATTATTTGTGAAATTCTCTTGCAGAGCAAACGACCTTGTTTTCCAAAACTGGAAGCCATAAAGAATGCAACGGCTGATATTGTGAGACTCTGGCTCCTTGTATCATTCATCTGTTTATTTCCACCCACACACGCACGAGTACGCACATGCGCATGCACACACCCCTACAAACATCAACGCGTACAAACATTACACATATAATAGGTGACTCTTTAAGCACATTTGTGAACCAGCGAGAATGAGTAGAAAAGACAGCTTTCATTAAGCATACTCGTACACTGATGTCACTAGAAAAGCGGCCTCTTAGGTAACTCCTTAGGTATCTGTAGAGAGTTGGGCTTAAAATTTCATGTTAGACCATTCCAATGGACAGTATGCAACGTTCATCATGACTCCTTGGGTAATTACCAGATACATACAATATCCATACCATTTATTTTGATCTCCATGCCCTCAAGTGGTTGTGTATTTAAGGTCATGCAATTTGATGCCTCAACCATGCAATCATGTAGTTATAAAATTAATGGTATTAATAATAGAACAATGATACAACTCAAATGGTGGTTAATAGGTGTTCAAATCACATGACCAGTTTAATGTATGGATATCATGATGGACTATGTGGATTCATTTGGATGGTCTACCATGAGATTTTAGGTCAAGTCCTTGGGTATACTTCACCAACGTGTGCACCCATGCAGCAAAAGCTATGTTTGGACGATCGCAATCCATCATCAAATACATAAGGGCTTCCTACTGCTGAAGCATGGGGATAAAGCCGCATATCATGCCACTATTTCATATTCTTCGAACCATTAACTTTAGAAAGTGGTCTCAGATTATTATATGGAATTCTCCCACTCAAACAATCCACCACCTGATATTTCTTTGATAGGCCTTCTATGTAGTTTTGTTGAGACAAACTTAATCTCCTCATTTTTCGATCCCGCTCAATTTTAATTCCCATTATATATGAAGCTTCATCAAGATCCTTCATTTCAAAGGTACCAAATGGCCACATCTTTATTTCTGCCGACATGTCAATATTATTAACTGCTGAAATGAAGTCATCCACATACAATATAAGGATAGCTATCCGCTCACAATCTTTCTTCATATAGATGCAAGGTTCTTTTGAATTTTGAGCAAATTCACTACAAATTCATGCAATTTCAAGTTCCATTGTCCCGAAGCTTGCTTCAGTCCAAAAATGGACTTTTCTAATTTGTGGATTTTGTTCTCATTTTCCTCTGTTATAAATCCCGCTTGTTGATCTGTGTATACAGCCTCATCAAGATCATCATTCAGAAATGCAGTCTTCACATCCATATGATAAAGTTCAAGATCAAAGAAAGTAACTAAAGCTAGAATTGCATGTATTGACTGGATTCTTATAACCGGGGAGAAAGTTTCCTAAAAGTCAACTCCCAACTCTTGAATATACCCTTTGGCCACAAGTCTAGCTTTAAACTTTGTATCTTCTCTTCTACATCTGTTTTTCTTTTGAAAATCCACTTACATCTGACGACTTTCATCCCAGCAGATCTGCAAACAAGTTTCCACACACCATTCTTCCTCGTAGAATCAAGTTTTTCATTCATTGCTATAATCCACTGCCAACATCTTCTTTATTTTGAGAGTAGTTGCTGGATCTTGAAGTTCTTTCTCAAAAACTTCACCATTATATATATGATAATAATCTGACATGTCAGTTGCCCTTGAAATACGGATGCTTCTTCTTAAGAAATCACTATTTTGATGTTTTTCACTTTGTAGTGACACTGATGTAGGAGGTTCTTGCTCATTTTCTTGGACATCTTCTGCAGACTCCCTTATTTCATCGGGTACTCCCTTTGCCAATTCTCGATCATCAATGTCCCACTATCAAAATGATCTTCGAGAAATGTCACATGCCTACTTTCTAGGATAACTCAATGTTCTGGATCATATAATCTATACCCCCTTGAGCGATGTGTATAACCAACCATAACACGTCTTTTGGTTTTTGACAATAATTTACATATACTAGGGTCAGGAATCAGAACATGAGCAATACATCCTCATACTCGATCATGAGCTATGTTTCTCGGGGAAAAATTGAAAGTGTGTAAATTCTTTGTTTGATTGTAAAGAAAATTACAACGGATCAACAATCCGATTACAAGAGAGAAGATATTCAAGTTCAAATCTTCTCTTTGTTTAAGGCTGGGTTCTTGATGTAGCGGTGGAAAGTGAATCTTGTTTTCCGTTGACCGGGTGAACGTCAGTGTCTTTTTGGAATCTTCTCTTCGGATTACGGACGGAGTAGCACAACTTCTGTTCAAATGGAATCTTGAAGAGACTAAGGCAAAAACTTGAACTCAGCAAGTTGATAGAAGAGTTTAACTCTTTATTAGTATTCCTCAGCTGAAAATTCCGACCAAAACTTCCTCTTCAAAAAACTTCTGACCAAAAGTCCAACAAAAACTTCCGACCCCTCTTTAATAGCAAACTGTGCTATTTATAGGGTTTTTAGGGGTAAAACTGTCCCCTAAAAATCCTTCATGATGGGGGTTAACTCCCCTCATTACGTGGGCAATAATTGACCCGATAATGAGGGCAGTTAATTATGTGATCATATAAATCTCATTTGTAATAAATTATAGCTCAAAACAGTTAATTTTGTGGTCATGTAAATCTTACTTGCATTCTAATTACAGTCAATTTTTTTTCATAATTAATTTTTATTTTAATATTATTTTACAGTCAACTTTGTGGTCAACTTTTCCGCTTTCACTTTCACATTACTAACCAAACACAAGAAAACACAATATATTTTTCCACTTTTACTTTTCAACTACCAACCAAACAACGGAAAAGATACACAAATTCTTATTTCCCAAAAGGAAAAAAAAACCTATTTCCCGCTTCCTTACTTCCGCCCATTTCCTTGAATCCAAAGAGCCCCTCAGAGAAATAGTACTATCAGGTTTAGGTGCTTCAATGGAAACTCTGTTATTGATGGCAATCTTAAATGTGCTTGAACAGTTGGCAACAGCATGCCCATAACCTTGGCATTTGTAACACTTAGTTGTGAGCCTAATTTTGGAGATATCTTTTTTAGTGTTCTTGCTTTTTTTATTATTAGACTTTTCTTTGAATTCTCTAGTTGTGGAGAGCACATAAGGAACACTACTTTTCGAGTTTTGGTTGGAAGAATTCATGATTTGGAGTAGGCTATCAATTTTAGCCATGATATCATCAAGTGTTGGTTGGGACTCCATGGTTCGGTTCGAGGCACAGTTCAAAGACTCAGTCGAGTCGGAGACGAGTCGGCCGAGTCATATCCGTCTCGGCCCGCTCCGAGACGAGTCCGAGTCACGAGTCGGTCGACTTAACTTAGAGGAGACCGACTCGGCAGAGAATCAGAGTTGACTCAGTCGACTCGGCATTATGATGATGATTTTATGACTCATCACAATTCAATGTGAAAATAACTACATTAGCGTGTATTTATGAATGTAGTTTGTGTAATTTACTATATTGTGCATGTATTTTGATATGCTTCTACTGACGGCGCTTGTATTTATACTTTCGCTTTATGTTTAGTGTGCTAGGTGATATATTTTGGACATGTTATACATGAATGTGGATGTCTACATTTTTTTAAGATTTTTTTCAGAATTTTTTGAGCTTTTTATGTAGCGTTTTGCCCGTATCGCCCGATACCGATCCGAGTCGCCAAGACCGATCCGTCTCAGTGCCCGCCGAGTCGGCGGCCGAGACCGCGACTGTGAATCATGGTTCGAGGGAATCAGTTTGGTTGGTGGGGATGACCTATGGGGTTGAACAAATGAGGGCGGTTTAAACTCGTAGAAATATGGTGGCACATACGTGGTTTCTAGCTCTTCTTTCATCTTATCCAATGTTTCAATCGATCATTGACTGCAGAGTACTCGCCTATTTATGAAATTAGTCCAATATTTATTAGCTTGTCCAATTCTCAGCTTCAGAAAGTGGGTACGAGATTAAGTACATGTCCATGTTTTGTAGAGTCTAGAAGAATTTGAGGATCCTTCAAGTAACCTGAATAATATAGACGACCATCAAAAGTTGGTATATTTATAGTGGTGGTTTGAGGATTCTTATATGTAATTTTAGACTAATTTTTTTTGGGTTTTGGATTTTAAATTTTTGTTTGGTTTTTAAAAAAAATTTGTTTTCTAAAATTGTCAGGTCCCAAATTTACTTGTACAATTAGCCAGATCGGCGTAACTTAGGTGAGAGATTTTTCGCACTTGGCGTTCCTTAATTATAAAATCTCGTTGAGTATCCTTCCTTAGTACACCAATCATACAGAATTTCAGGGAAAGTTCAGTTAACCCCAATTTTACTAGTCAAATTGGCCAGATCGGCTTACCTTTCAATGTTTTCTAACTTTTATTTTGTTTTGTGACAAAAATTTAAACTAAATGCGATAAAGCAAATAAACGTGAACTAATTATGCTAATCCTACCTAACCGTGTTCTGATACTAAACTGATGTAAAACATGTATTTTGTATGAAAATCAGCAAGAAAGTGCTCAATCACGCTTCACTAACATGAAACGATCGTTGGCAGGAAATGATTAAAACTAATAATGCAGATATGAGTTAAATAAAATAACATGCATATATTACTCTAATTTCAATTGTAAATCAATTAAAGATAATAAATAAGCAGGCAAAAGATTCTACGATCAGTATTAAATCTAGCGAATTCAAAGGTGAGCAGATACGTACAATCTCATGTTTGTGAACAAAAGTTAAATCAATAAAAACTCAGAGATTAAAATATCAGACTCGAAATAACCGATTTGGATAAGAAACGTATCTACTGAGGACTTGATCCTCAATGTCCTTATGATGATTGTAGATATGTAGAACTCGCTTTTACGAATCCAACGCTTCGAACCCTGCGTGATTTGGACTCCGAATAGATGAGATATTGCCTGAAAATCAACTTACTTGCTTATTGGGTCTGTTTTGCTTAACATGTTTATTGTTCATTGCGGATCTTATTGCTGTAGCATCTCGATTTACTGTAGCAACGGTACTATAGAAATATATTTTTTTCTGTTTTTTTTCTCAGGTTTTGAACTGGGAATTGGAGAAATAGAACTAAGGTTTAGAGTAGGATTTAAAGATTAAAGATAAGAACTGGAGTTTAGAAGAGGCGAGAGGACATAGGGAAGAGGATAGGCTAGCTAGGATTTCATACATCTAATCTAGGGTTTCTCTAAGGCTTTACACACAAAGAGAGATTTGAGAGAGAACTCGTCACTCATAAATTTTGTGAAAAATTTCATATACTTTTTCATTGGCTTTTATGTTGTTTGATACAAGAGGCCTTTTATAGGCCTGTAAAAAATTGAATGGAACTCAAATTAAAACTCTTAATCAAAATAGAATTACAATTTTTAAATTTTAGAAACTAAACTCCTAATAAAAATACAACTCTAAAATAAAGAAATTCAAAAAGATGAAACTAAAATATTTAGAGTTCTACTACTAGGAAATTGGAACGAGGCTTCTTCTCCATCGGTGATACACGTGTCATACACGTGGCTTGATGTCCGCATCATGAAATTACATGGGAGGAAAACATAAATGTACTCATGAAATAGCTAATGCTTTAAAAGTTTCCTTGTTTCACTACTACTTTCTTCTCTTGAGCTTGAACTTTTAGGGGTGTGCAAACAGAAAAAATTATTGTATCTAAATGATGAATTGATTATAAGCCACTTTTTATTCTAATAATGTTTTAATATTTGTAGGATGCTAACTGCAAGTAGGATAGTGCTATATATATCTGCAAATCCCAGCTTTCCATGTTCCTATAGGTTGGAAAGATCCCTTTCCATTAAAAATCAATAGAGAGAGCTAAAATACTAGAAGGATGAATGTACAAGGAACTCAGACATGTTAAACTTGCGTGGAACTTAAACTATACCTTGTTCAAGCCCTCCTGAATAAGAACATTTTACCACAAGCATGAAGTGGATTTGAAATTATCTGCAAATTCTCTTCTTTATGTTGTACTCTTCTTGGAGGCTGTAAATATAATACCCCAAGTTGTGTATAGTTCCACATGGGATATAGAGTGGAAAAGTCTCCAGTGTATTATTGTAACTAGCATTTTCGAGGGAAGAACCGTGGAAAAATATACTCGGGGCGTGACAGTAGATAATTGTCTGACAACTGCTCTTGATAAGATTATATCGAACATTAAAGTTACTGTGAAGGGAATCTCATGCTAGAGCCTTCTCTTGGAATGAGTTTGACTTTCATTTTCTCCTTCAGCATGCACTACCATTACATTGGAGTATTTTACGTAGTTTTGACTGATCTATAATGCCTCTAGCTAAACTGTTTGTTCGTATTGAAAATTGAAATTTTGCCCCTGTAATTTTTTTTATGGTGGTCTATAACTTATGCTGATCATCTTTCTATAGCTGAAAACATCTTGTGCATAGAGTCATTTTAGCATGACTATGACTTCCCTAGACTATTCTACTAGGCTACATTTATGCCTTGTTTGGAAATGAGAGCTAGGTCAAGAGTTATGTTATCTCTCGCTAACTCTTGCCACTGGTGTCTGATCAATGACAAATTGTTTGTTGTTGAGTCCTTTTGCAATCCTAGGCATGTTGCTCATTTTATGAATTTCATAGAACCTATTATTTTATCATACTAATAAAAGATGCCATAATTGTGGTGATATTTTGATTTGTTTCTAACTTTAAGAATTTTGATCTATTTAGACCTAATACTTATCCTTCTAGTAGTGGGAGAACCAGGATAATATCATACTTCTTTTAACTATTATTAATTATTAACTTGCATTTGTATCATACATTTTTTATACTCTACATGAACTTTGACTGAATATACGTGGACTTTTAGACATCCTGTATGCATGAAACTTCTAATTTTTTTGGAAGAGAGTAGAGAATTACTAATTGTTTCTTGCTACAGCAACTTTGTTTACTCCATGGTTATTTTGGGTTATATTTATCAAATTTAGAGTATGGTTCACTTGTAATATTAGTTATTAGGTCAACTTACAGATTTGCATCTTATATGCAGCTCACGGGTCTATCAAAGAGCCGTGTCACTTTGATGTGGAAAGGTGATAATTGCTCGGTGGTGGAAGTCTCTGGACTTGATATTGGCTGGGGGCAGGTAATGGTCTATATGGAGATTATCTGCATTGTCTTTTCTTTTATGAACAAACATTATGCTGCATGAAATTGAGCCAATCTCTTTTGGGAATATAACTTAAATGTCACTTATTGCTATATTATTGGCTTTATCTTTTTAGCCCTTATGATGATTTATGTCCATGTCCTCGGTTACTCTTTGGTCGTCATAATAATAATAAAAAAGTCAATTCAAAAAATCTATTAACTACTAAACTTCTTGTATAAATTGAGAAATGAAACATTTGCTGCATGAAAGCTTCTATGCTTGCATGTTTATCTTAAGCCAGATTTTCTCATGTATAGGGTGGTTGGGTCTTAGAAATGAATGTGATAATTTATATGCTTATGCCCTATGCTTTGTTTACTTTATGCATAGCTACTAATCCCTTCTACTGATGTTAACTGTTCTCCAAGATGGACTGAACTTTGTCCGCAAGGGACATAGGGAAGTGTAGTAGGAAACTTCAACTGTGAACTGTCTCAAGGTGAGTGAAGTTTGTGCTGCAATTCCAGGTGGATTCAGCTCAGCTGAGCTACTTTGCCCAAACCTGTTGAACATGTCAATTGCGACAAGGGATTATCTGACTGAAGCTATTATCTTTGCTGAAGTTGTTGAAATATTTTTTGAACATGTCAGATGATACTACGGATTTTAATTTCTCGGGGGTGATATGCTCTTAATTTAAGCTCTCATCAGAATAGTTGATTCAAAAGATTGGCAAATTGTGCAGCTCACTCTCCGCAGGCAGGCTGAGCTGCTAATTGACTTTATCAACCATTTCTAGTAACAACAGGCTCAGTGTGTTTCAGTCTTTTTTGCCATATGCATTAGTTACTGTTTCTTGCTGAGATGACAAGTCTTTTTTCCTGCGTTATTGTTCACTTCTGACAGTAACTTATATGCCTAGTCTCAAGTGATGTCTTTAAGTTGGTTGTCTGTGTTACCAGGGCACTTATTTGTACAAGTAAATATTCTTATTTCAATAGATCTTCCTGCATCATGTCAGCTCTTCTTCTGAGCTCTCACTTAACTAGTGTAGAAACTTTATAGTTTGGATACTTTGGGTGAACGACTGTGCACTCTAGGTACCTCATTTCTCCTCAAGCTAGTACATAACACATGTTTGAACTCATCATCTTGATGCTCTTGTGCCCTCTCAATTGATGTCCTACTATCTTATTGTGAAATTTAATATTCCATGGTAGATATAGTTGATTGTGTGCTCTCAAGTCCAGGAGGGAATGAATAACTAGCGCTGAAGCATACATGTGCGTTACAAATTTTCATGGTGAGAAGAGACTATATGAACCCTAGGGTGCAAGCTATCCATGGGTTCCAGATGCATGGGTATATATCAACAGAACCAAATTGAGCTTGACTTGTTCAAGACTGGTTTCCTTTTCTCCATTTCATTCTCTTTTATATATGGGGTTTTGAGCTGATTTGAGTCTAAAATGGACTCAAACTCTGCTTGATAACTAATTGAAGCTGGATTACACTATTTTTTGCAAATCAAGATGGGTTTGTGCATTCAATTTTCATACTTGGAAGTTATACTAATTACTTCATTCTCTAAAGTATATCTATAGACCATAAGTTTTTCATACCCAGTAGGTATTTATCAAGTTTCAGGCTTGTAAGTTGCAAGGCAGACTATAAATGTTACAGGAAGCAGAAAAGTTTGAATTTCTAAGCACAAATTAGAAATAAGTTATAATATATACATAAAAGACTTGTTAGATAATTTAAAAATCAGATGATTTCTTACTAATGAATGTTGGGTTATAGAGAGACATCATGCCTAGAAGATGAGTGTAGCAGAGATGCGCATGCTTCGTTGGATGTGTGATAACACGCGGAGAGATAAGGTGAGAAATGAGGATATTCGTACTAAGATAGGTGCAGCCTCTATACAAGAGAAGATGGGAGAAAACCGCCTACGATGGTTTGGTCATGTGCGACGTAGACCTACAGATGCACCAGTCCGACAGTAAAGCGTATCAATTAAGGGCAAGTTAAAAGAGCACAGGGGAGACCGAAGAAAACATGGATGGAGGTAATACGACAAGATATAGAGGCAAAAGGTCTTAGTGAAGGCATATTGCTCGATAAGAATGAGTGGCGAAAGCTGATCCATGTGCCCGATCCGGTGTAATTCTCTTTTGGTTCATGTAGCCTACCCCAAATACTTGGGACAAATGGCTTAGTTGTTGTTGTTATAATTTCTTACTAATAACTCCGTATGTTATTAAATCGACAAGCTGGTGTTGTCTTTGCTCCTCAGACATGAATTACAAAAAATATGCAAACACAACTACACACACAATACTGAACATGTTCTTAAACCAGTCAAAAGTGGTGTTTGTTTAGATATCAAGCTTGACCCTGAATGCATGAAGAAGCTTGGATGAGCTGTATCAAGCAGAGTCGAGAGATTCATGAAGCTTGCTAAAATTTACAGCTTTATTTATCAGCAAATGCCTCATATGTTTTTTTTATACATTTGATATGTTTCTTGAGTAACTATACCTGGTTGCTCCCTCTATTTTGGAAAAGTTGTTTGAGAGGATGAAGCATTTGAAGTTGCTCCGGATGTCCTATAGAAGCCACCTCAGTTCAGATTTACAACTAGATAGTTAGTTATAAAGTTATTTTATCTTATTTATTTGAACTTATCTTCTGTTGGTAATTAGAATTAGAATTTGTTTTGGAGACTAAAATTTTCAGTTGCTACCTTGATTACTTGCTTATGTGAAAAGATATATGTGAAACATTTGTCTTATCTAGACTCTCTTGGTTGCTTATCAATGTGAGAAAATCTAAAACATTTATATGAGAAATTATGGAACATCAGGTAGCAGAGATGATCCATGTGTTTATGTCCTAGTAATTTTTGAGTTAACTAAATCCTTTATACCTCTTGGAAGCTTAGGAATTGTAACAACATTGCAGTTATGTTGTCTAGATTGGAGAGACTATGAAGTACAAGTGATACTTCTATTGTGCTCTTTGATTTGCACAAGAGGCTATAATTTATTTAGTGGAATTGTATACAATTGATTGAACAAATCATGAACATTAGAAACATAAACTTCGTATCTGGGTGGAAATGATCTTTGCTAGAGTTACAGCTTTAGTAGATACATTAAATTAGGGTCATTTTGGATCTGCTCATTACTCCAATGTTACTGTAGGGCTTTACACCATCAAGTGATTGTACATCTGGGAAGTTGACATGCAGTTAGTGCGTCTGTTGTTACCGTATATCATTGTTCCTACTTCTTAGCTTGAGCCTTAGATGAGACTTTTTCCTGATGATTAAACTACTGTTTGCACCTTGTTGTTAAAGACAAGCTGGAAGTGTACATAAATTCCAGAGAGGAACTTACTGTAGTAACTAGTAAGCTATTCTGCTTGTAATTTCAACTCCTCCTGACACACTGACACAAGTCACTAATACAATGTTGGCCAGCACACCAACACAACAAATTCTAAAAAGTACACACAAACCAAAAGTATCATGTCCGTCCATGTCAAATAGGACAGCTTCACGATTGAAGTGTTCTTGCTACATATTTCACAACGTTTTTATTTTTTCAAAATCTCAGTTGACTCATACCATTCCCATAATCTGAAACATGCTCAAGAAGTAATCATTATTTTTCTAAATAATATAACAGTTCTAAATTCTTCTTTATCTTTCATGGTCATGTGCTCATCATAGGTTCTGATATTGTTGTAGAGAATTCCTCTTAGATTTGACGAGGAACAAAGATCGTGGATTCTTGAGAGAGACTTACCTGTAAGTAAGATGATTATATTTTTAGTTAATTTAAAATTTCAGTCAATATCTTGATTATGCTTTGGAAGAAAATTCAATGACACCAGTTGCTTCCCTTAATAAGATTGAATGAAGAATCAGGATTCGTAATGCTTACCTTAAATTGGATTAACCTCAATGATTAATGCTGTAACAATAATTCGAGGCTTTGACTTTCTTCCAGTTCCCATCTTTGTTGTTTCTTGCTAACAATGTAAGTTTCCAATGTTTGACATCTTGCATGTTCAGTTAAATTAATACTGAAATACACATTGTTATCAAAGAGACTTTCGATGCACCATTCTGAGATGTCTTTAATTAGAGAAAAGAAAAGGACATGGGCAAACACAGCACACACACAGAGACAGACAAACAGAAACATAGACAAGATGCTCAAGGGGATTGCAGTGCCACACATAGTAGAAATGTTATCTCTATCTCGACTAGGTTGTATGCTCGTGAAATTTGGATTTCAGGCAACCTATATTACCTGGTTTCTTCTCAAGGATGAGGTACAAGTGTCAGCTACCAACCTACATTAGTATTGATCCTTGTGAGATTCTTTGATGTCTCTCATTCTCTAGAATACTGATACTGTAAGATGGGACCTCAAGTTCAATGGCCATAGTCCTAATGAATTATTACATGGTGGCTTAAATGGTAGCTGGACCGCTAGGTAGTAAGGATTAGCTAACATGGCATATATGTTGTAGTGCAAGACTATCGTTATCCTTTGTATGAAGTTCAATTTATCAACTTCTTTGTGGTCTCTGTTACATTAGCTGGAAACTCAACAAAAGCATGATAAAGATTGCGGACCCACTGGCAATAAAATTGTATAGATTTTGTTTTTTAGGAATAGATAACTCATTGATTATCATTTATATCCTTCTATCGTTATATTTAATCCATGTCATGTAATCCTTTTTTGACACCGTCAACCATGCCCATATTCAAGTAAAGCATAGTGATTCCTTTAGGTTAATCTGGTTTTTACCAACTGGTGGCAGAGAAACGGATTTGGATGCCTGCCATCACAGATACTAGATACAAAACTTGATAAGAAGCCTTGGACATTATTGTTAGACTTGTCTTTTGGCACGTGCAAATGCATGTGCACTTAAAAATAAAGATGTAAAAATTTTATGAGCTTTGAGGCTTAGAAGGATAAAAAAATAATAATAACAATGTATGGTAAATGCACTTGCAAATGCATCATAGATTCTAGATTCAGAACTTAATAAGAAGCCTTGGACATTATTGTTAGACTAGTCTGTTGGCACGTGCAAATGTGTGTGCATTTAAAAGTAAAATTGTACAAAGTTTATGAGCTTTGAGGCTTAGAAGGATTAAAAAAATGTAATGTTGTAATTAAAATTTACCTTTATAAACAGGTTATATATGAAATAGTAAACAAATACAAAGATAATATCATAGCATAATTTTTAGATGTTTCATGTGATTTAGTTATAAAACTAAAGAGTAATATAAGAGATTGACCTTCGTCATCTCTGTTGTGTTTTTTTTCCTTTTTTCTTTATTGATTTCTTATGCGGTATGATGCAAGTGTAGTTAACAAAAAAAGTGCAATATTCAACCTTTATTCATTTTTCTTTGCCATGAGATAAATTTTAGTTTTGAAAGGGTAAAGATATGAAGAATTTAATAGAATTATTTATCCATCTATATATTGTGAATTTAGGTTAAGGTTAAAAAAAGTAAATCAAGTACATTCTAAAAATTATAAAATGTTTAAAATGCATAGAATATATATGTACACTAATATTTTCTTAAGTAGGAGTTTATAATGTGATTTGATTGCTATGTTAAAGCATAGTTATGGGTGGTGTTTAAGAAAGAGGGGTTATTTGTAAAAGAATAATATTCTATACAGTTGTTTCCAGTGTTTATAATATAGAAAATAGTATTTCAAGGATAAATTAATTTTCCTAACTTGTAATATATCAAATTAAGATGGATATATTTAAGCCTAATTTTACCTTCAAAATAGAAAATATTTAAGTCTAATTTGAAGCTACGATTTTAGTATGAATACCAAGGAAATTATTGATGCACAAACAATGAATATCAAAATTTAATTTCCATGGACGACAGTTGATACGAATTGTTTTTAAGATAGAGTATCTAATTCACTATTTTTTGGGATCACTTGAATGCAAAAAGTATAATCTAAATACTAAAATAAAAAGCAAAATTCTTTATAAAAAGTATACGGTTTTGAATTAGGGTTCGAAATCTAGCTCGATGTAGAATCAGAAGGCTTTAATCAAAGTCACACAGTTGGCACGGAAACAGTGCGAAAAAATGGGAATCAGTCTGAATCGGACCATATAGGCCGATATTGGTTGATAAGGTATGATTTTGGTTGATTCCCAGCTGAAATCATTTTCAGACGAATAAATTCCTATATCTCTGTAGTTTTTCCCCATTCATAGGCGGAAAAAATTGAAAAAAGAGAATAACTTTTCTATGTTCTTCTCAGTCCCCTCATTCGCACAACTTCGATAGTAGAAAGTGAGAATGTCAAATCTTGCTTTCGCTTTCGGTGCCCACTCATCTCATGGGTACACAGAGAACGAAGAGAATTCTATGCTAATAAGTTATACATGCATCATAGTTTGTAAGAAAGAAGCACAAAAACTATGAAATTTCAGAAAGAGAAACAAAAAAAAATCATATCTAGTCCAATGCTCGCTAGAGATGTCACTGCTGTTGTCGGATCTGCTTCTTGCGTGAGACAAAGAATTCACTTCTTGCATCTCACACAGGAGATCTAGTTAAGAGAGAGTAGATCGGGTTTCATGTTAGAGATCTTCTTGCGTGTGAGAGAGGAGGGATCTAGTGTACGCGAGATTTGAGGGGAAGATCGAGGAGAGGATATGCTTGCATCTCGCATGAAAGAAGGGATCGATCTGATCTTGCGTGAGAGATGGAGAAAAAAAATAGCTGAGGCTATTGGGTTGTTAAGTTAGTCTTATATTTATATTTAGTTTTAGTTTATCTTGGGCTAAAGCTTATATAACATGAGCTGGCTGAAATAAATAGTTGCTATAAATAATTAAGTAGATGCTTATAAGTTTGTTAGATTAATTGTTTAAAATTAATATGTTTAGAAATAAATGTTAAAAATTGGTTACTATGGTTTCCATGGATATAATTAAGTAATTAATTTTAAAAAATGTTAGAAAATGATTAGAAATTGATTCCCATGAATATAATTAAGTAGAATATAATTAGTTTGTTACCTAATTTGTTAGAAATAAATGTTAAAAGTTCGTTACAAAATGGTTGCCATGATTATAATTAACTTATTAATTTTTGAAAATATTAGAAAATAGTTAGAAAATAGTTGCCATGAATATAATTTACTAGAATATATTAGTTCGTCAGATTAATTGTTTAAAATTAATTTGTTATAAATAAGTGTTAAAAACATTATTACAAAATGGTTGCCATGAATATATTAACTAATTAATTTTAGGAAATATTAAAAATGGTTAGAAAATTGTTGCCATGAATATCCTTTGTTAGTGCAATCATTATATTATCAGGCTTTGATTGCGTACTTGATACATATGTATTTAATCTTGGATCGTCCACGAGGGATGTCAATAAGTGTACAATTAAGGACCTCAGCAGATTTATTTAACGTTTTACGAATCGATGATTGGAACACTATTAGAAAAGCGATACATTTCAAGGAAATGATTATGGTGTTGCTTGGTTATCTCATTTTGGTCTATGAGGATCAAAGTGATAGTATCTTTAAATTCAGGTTAAGTAGTCTGTCGCCGGCGAGGAGATACATTATAGCCCGGGGATATTGAGCTTAAACCAAAAACATATCAATTGTTTGATTTGTGTTATGAGTTTGTTATTCATGTCGATCCTATTCTTCCAAGCAATCTTTTTGATTTTTAGTTTATGCATTGTTTATGTAAATACTATATCTATATTGTAATGCCTTTGTAAAAGATCCTATTAGTTTATGTCTTTGTGCCAAATGTCTTTGTAAAAATCAAATAAATTGCTTAAATAGAGACTGTATACATGAACATCAAACTCATTGCAAAAATTAAATATTTGATATGCCTCTGGTTTGAGCTCAATAGCCCCCAGACTATAAGTCTATCCTCCTTGACGATGGACCTTGCGTCAGATTACTTAGACGAATTTAATGATTATCTCACTTTGATCCTCATACACCAAAATGAGATTGCCAAGCAATGCCATAGTTATTTTCTTTAAATTGTACCACTTTCCTAATTATGTTTCAATCATTGATTTTTAAAAGGTTCTTAATTGTACGAATCTATTGACATCTCTTGTGGATGATCCAAGAAGAAATACATGTGTATCAAATACTCGATCACAATGTGATAATATGATGACTGTAGTAACAAAGGACATTGCAACTATTTTCAAACTATTTTATAAAAGTTCCTAAACTAACTAGTTAATTATATTCAAGACAATCATTTTAAACATTTTTTTGATATTTATTTTTAACAAATTAATTTTAAACAATTAATCTAACAAAACTAATTATATTCTAGTTAGTTATATTCATGACAACAATTTTCTAACATTTTCTAATATTAATTAGTTAATTAAATTAATGGCATCCATTTATTAACAAGTATTTAACATTCATGTCTAACAAATTAAGTTTAAACAATTAATCTAACATACTAGTTTTATTCTCTACTTAATTATATTCATCATTTTCTAATCATTTCTTAACATTTTCTAAAATTAATCAGTTAATTATATTCGTGGAAACCATTTTTAACATTTATTTGTGACAATTAAATTTTAAACAATTAATCTAACAAACTAATGTACAATTAATATAACAAATTGACTAGTCTCTACTTAATTATTTATGGCAACTATTTATTTCAGCCCAAGATAAACTAAAAATAAATATATAAAGGACTAAACTGAGAACCCAACAACTTCTGTTATCTTTCTCTCTCACGCAAGATCAGACATCATCCCCTCTTTCTTGCGATCGCGAACAAATCTCTCGTGCAAGAGGTAAACAAGTTCTCTCCTCGATCCTCCCCTCGATCTCATGTACACCCGAACCCTCCTCTCACGTAAGATCTCTCACGCGAGACCGAATCTACTCTCTCTCAACCAGATTTCTCGCATGGGACGAAAGTAACAAACCCTTTGTCTCATGCAAGAAGTAGATGTGGCAATAACGGCAATTTCTCTTGCGAGCCTCGTGTTAAGAGGTGATTTTTTTTTGTTTTTCTATTTTTGAAATTATAGAGTTTTTCTGCTTCTTCCTTACAAACTTCACGATGCATTTATAATGAATTGGCATAGGATTTTTTTTGTTCTCTTTATACCCACGAGATTTGTGGGCACCGAAAGCGAAAGTGAGATTTGACAGTCCTTTTCTGTTGTCGGAAGTGTGCGAGTAGCAGGGAATCGAGGGAATATAGGATAATGTTTTTTTTTCTTTTTCAATTTTTTCACTTTTGAATGGGGAAGAATTGCAAAGATTGGGAAATTTCTCGTTTGGAACTGGAAATTGATCTCGGTCTGGAATTGGTTAGAATTGGATCTTATCGGCCAATATCAACCTCTATGGTTCGGTTCTGACAGATTCCCAATTTCCTGCACCAATTTCATGACGACTCTGATTAAAGCCTTCTGATTCTACATCGGCCATGGTTGACGTAGATACGAATTGGTTTATTCGTATCAGAATTAAGCGAGGTTTTCAACCATGTTTTTAGCAATTCTGTTTTCATTTTCATTCTTTTCGTCTTCGCCACCATTAGTAGTTTGTACTTTGTCTTAGGTAATTTGGTAATTCTTCTATTGTTCGGCAATTCATCTCTAATAATTCGTCTTCATATTGCTATCACTTCATTGTTTGGCAATTTGTAGAACTCTTCTTCAACATTTTGACATGTGGGAGATCTATTTCATGTGATATTGGCCATTGTTTGATTGTTCTGGCTTTGATATTTCTATTGCAAAACAAATATCTGTGATATTGTTTGATTCAGAGATCTTTTGGTCACGATAAGATTTGGTTGCAAAAATGTTTCAGATCAAACCCTTATCAATAGGGGTGGAAACGTATGCAGGTACATCGCGGATATTTGCATCAACATCCTCTTTTGATGCGAATACATGTATGGATTTTCATATTCGGGCAGATATAGGTGCATATTTGGATGTGGAATATACGAGTTTGTTTTCAAAACGCGGATACAGATCCGAGCATGGTTTCAAATATTGACTGATTCTAATATATATCACATTGTATTTTGAGGTACTCAATATGATTTAACTCTATAATATTGGCCACTATTGGTGCTGATATTGCCGATATTAATATTAAAAGTTTTTGGTCAAATTCGATTCTGATACTGAGATTTTAAACTATGGCTGCAAGTATCTACATATATTATTATATTTAAATATATAATATATTATGATAGTTTGGTCATGTGCGACGTAGACCTACAGATGCGTCAGTCCGGCGAGTAGAGCGTATCAATTTAGGGCAAGTTAAAAGAGCACAGAGGAGACCGAAGAAAACATGGATGGAGGTAATATGATAAATATAGAGGCTAAAGGTCTTAGTGAAGGCATATTGCTCGATAGAAATGAGTGGAGAAAGCTGATCCATGTCCCCGATCCGGCGTAATTCTCTTTTGGTTCATATAGCCTACCCTAAATACTTGGGATAAATGACTTAGTTGTTGTTGTTGTTATATATACAACTAATCCAACTTTCCAAGTCTATAATCCAAATTCTAAATTCTATCCCTCAGCCCTTTTAAGAAGATTTAGATTATAGAAATTAGAATGTTAGTGAGTCCTCTATATACTCTTATTTATAGACAAATACAATTACCACGCCTATCAAAATGACTCCAATAATATGTAGCAATATTACTCCTAATTACATAATGATTCCTAGTTGCACTCCCCCTTAAGCTAGAGCATATATACATCGTACATGCCCAATTTGTCACAAATAAAATTAACTCGGGTCCCCTAAGAGGCTTCGTGAGTATATCTGACAACTGATGAGTTGATGGCGCATGTCGAGTCCAGATGACTTTATCCTCTACTATTTTCTGGGTGCACCAAGTGACCTTTATAAAGAGCTCTCGTGAAATGCAAGATTTCTAGCAATGTGAATGACGACTTGACTACAACCTAATAGTAGATTTTAAAATAAAACCAAGCTTTGACAGCACATCTTTAACCCAAATGAACTCACATGTCAAATATCCAAGAAACACTCATTTAAGAGCACGAGGATCGACCTTGGTTTTATAGGGATCATTATTATATACAAAACAAATAGATCCAAACAGTTTGTGGTTTAAAGGAAACAAATCAGTTCGTGAGCGTAAAATTGAGTATGGAATATAACCGTCTAGAATATGATTATTAATCATATAACATGTGGTAAGAACGACACCCCCCCCCCCCCCCCCCCCCCCCCAAAAAAAAAAAAAAAAAAAAAAAAAAGTTTAGGAACCTGCATGTGAATTGACAATGTGCGTGCAATCTCAAATAAATGTAGGTTTTTATGTTCAACAATACCATTTTGTTGTGGGGTAAATGCACAAGAGGACTATTGCGCAATACCATATTTAGACATGAAGCTTGAAAAGTATGAACTAAAAATTTCCTGAGCGTCAATATTTTATTAAGGTATTGAATTGATACTTCACTTCAGAACGAAAGTTTTGAGAGATCTAATTTGTGATTAATACACCTAAGTCACTTGAGAAAAAGCATTCAGATAAATTATAAAATACCTTAAATCAAGTTTTGACATTATTGGACAAGGGCTCCATACATCTGAATGAACTAAAGAGAAATATTGTCAACTTTTTTTATTGACTATCTAGATAAGACATACAATGATGTTTGCTTAGTTGACATAATCTAAAGACATAACATGATTTACCCTAAGAGCTAAAAACTTCAAAGCTTGTAAAGATGGATGTCCTAACTAATCATGCTGATTAAAAGTAGATATGTGACTAGGACATGCTATCAGTTTCGAATCCAAGTCCAGATAATACAGTCTGCCCCACACACCCTGTGCCAATCGTCTTCCTTGTTCCAAGTTTCTGAAATACACAATGCATAGCAAAAAAGTCATTGAGAAATTTAAAGATCTTGTAACTCTACTAAATGATAACAAATTAAAGGAAAACTTCATAACATAAAACACAAATTACAGAGATAATGAGGATGTAGCATTGATAGCGGTTATACCTTGTACAGAAGTATAAAATCATTTCCAGTGTCATGATGGATAAAAATAATCAAAAGCAAGAGATGACAGTATACTTTTGTTCTCGGTCATACAATTTGAAGCTCTTAAATGTATAACCCACGTGTGAGGAGAAGAAGATGTAAGGCAAGTTGTGAAGTTACTTATCTGGGTTCTAATAGTTGTGGAGGAATATGGGCAGCCTGGAATGGTTGAAATATCTAAAACTGTTGGTGTGTATGCTCTTTATGTGTCATATTCCTTGCTCTTGAGTTGTAGCTACATTGCCCGCTCGAATTGGCTTCCCATCTAGTTTCCAACAATTGTCCTTTATGTGACCTACTTCCTTGTAATAATGACATGTCCCCTTAAAAAAGGAACCTCTGTCAACAAAGTTTTCACCAGAACAACCTCCACCATGAGAACATCCTTCTGTCTGCCACCAAAATCTTCTTTTCCACCTGACTGTCTCCCATGAGCAACTAGTGCAAACCTCTCTTGATTCTCATCAAGAGTGGGATTCTGAGATTCAACTGGAAGAGTACTCTATAGAAACCCCTATGTCTCTGATAAAGATCTGACTGCTAAACTCTCTGTCACCTGAGGTTGAGCCGGTGTATACTCCGATGAAAGACTGCTAAGAAAAGTACACAGCTTATTCCACTAATCTTGCATTTGTTTCACATCAAATGTGATGGGAAACAAAGTCTTCAATTATTTGGTAGACTTGTTGAAATCTACATAACACCTTGGTCCTCTTCTTGCACTTAAACAACTTCTGAATAACATCATTGGAACAATTGAGATTATTACTACCGAGCACAGATGTTGAAGATAATCCTATAACTCCTTCCCAGTAGAGGAGTGGATCACCAAGTGCTGAAAACGTGGCCCATAGTATTCAAGATCTCCAAATAACATGGCATCTTCTCACTTCCAATCATCTGTCATCGACTTTGGAGGATCTTTTGTTAGATGATATATCCTTTCCTTTGCCCTTGAGATATACCTTGATGATCCTGTTCCACTGAAAGTTATTACCGTCAAGCTTCCGATTGGTGTTGTTGCCTGAGATGATCCCGGGAACAACTGGTTTTGACTCACCATTACACCTAAATAACTTAAATCACCAATCTGTTAAACTAACATAATTTGAAACTAACCCTCTTGGGATCCAAAATATCCAAGCAAATGATCCTTCTTCGGGATCTAAACACCCAACAAATAACCAAAACAAACGATCCTCCCTCGGAATATAAATACCACAAACAAATAACCCAAACAAATGATCCTCCCTCAGGATCTTAAAAAAACATATAAAATTACCCAAACTCTTAAATATTCAAAAATACATAATTTGAACTAAGAAAAACCTAAAAACATTAAACTTTCACCTGCCTTTTCTTTACTGGTGCTGTTCACCGTAAACAGTACCACTGCGATACTGTTAAGCTGTTCATGGTGAACAGCAAAGATTTTTTAATTTTTGTTTTTTTTCACTGATCTGAATTCAGAGAGAAGATTTGAAGAAGGAAAAGCAAAGAAAAGAAAAGAAGATGATGATGATCATTTGATGGCAAGCGGAGATGATGATGATGATGATGATGATGATGATGATGATTGCAAAGGATCAAGAACCACCTGCTCTAGTACCATGAGAAAATTTAATTTATGAAAATTTGAGTCCTCTCTATATACTCTTAGTTACACGAAATACAATTATAATTCCTTAATAGAAATAAGACTCCTGATGACATGTAGTAATATGACTCCTAATTAAGTAATGACTTCTATTACACCTTTCATCACTCATCTCTGTACGAGCTGACCCGACTGCCAAATCTAAGTTCTAGGGTTCGGCGGGCGGCGGTTTTTTGAGTGGTGATATCTCTCTCGAGCGCGGTGACGGCAGGTGATCAGAATCCTGGCATGCCGTGGCCCCCCCACACACACACACAAAAACACCGGCGGTGGGGTGGCCCTGCCTGCCTCTCCTCTTTGCTGCTATCTCCTTTTTACGTTCTTGTATCTTTCTTCAGCCTTTTAGACCCAAAAACAAAGAAAAAGAAAGAGAAAGAGGAGAGAAATTAAACATGGTTACATGTCTTTGATGGGTTTTTTAGGTGGGATTTGTACAATCCCAATGAAAGGAGAAGACCATTACTCTCTCTTTCTCTATATTTGTTGTTTCAACTGACACAATAAACATGTATTAGTACTTGGATAAAAACATTGAACATGATTGGCTTTCATTTCATTTGTTTGTTATATTGTACTATAATGGTATTTGATAGGTTAATGAGGTAAATAAA
This sequence comes from Agave tequilana, assembly GCA_038442645.1. Lineage (NCBI taxonomy): Eukaryota > Viridiplantae > Streptophyta > Magnoliopsida > Asparagales > Asparagaceae > Agave > Agave tequilana. The sequence continues at coordinate 55,343 of JAVJIF010003143.1, read as the reverse complement.
TAGAAAAGGTTCAGTCATTGTGGGTTGAGTTGTTATGTTTGGGGATTTCGTACTTTATAATTGAGACCTCATTTGGAATTGAAAAAAAGATGATGTAGAGATAGTGTGGATGTGTATTTGACAACAATATCCTTGGAAGGTTGAAAACCAAGTATCATACATAGAAATAATGAAAACTGAAGAGTGTTGTAATCCTTCATTAATTGAATCTAAGGAAGCCTGTGAAGGACCATTTTTCTTTGCCCTCTTTTAACAATAATGTTACTATGATAAAAGTTATGATGTGTGTGTGTGGACACTGTGTTGCTAGAGTGCCTTAATGGTTGTTTGTTCTGCCCTAATTGCTTGTAGTCTAAGCAATGTTGTAGGTGTTTAGCCTATCCGTAGTTGTATCTTTTACCCTCATATTTGATCCATATTTGTATCTGTTTCATTAATATCCGATTCATATCTGATATCCAATTTCTGCGGATATGGATATGAAGTTTTCTTATTGAGCAATATTTGTACCCGTATATAAGTATATGAGGTTTGCAATTGGATACGGACATGGTAAATGCTATATCTGATCCGTATCCAATCCGTTTGCACCCCTACTCGCCAAGCACCCTTGAATCAGTACTATTAGAATTATGGCCATGGACTTTTCGATAAAGTACATAAGGTAGGGAACTAAGAGGTAGCACAAGTGCAAGCAAACAAAGAAAGGAAAGAAGAAAAGATAAAGGTGAAGGTATAGAAAGATAAGGTGGGATCACACCAGAAAGCAACACAAATGGCCTTACACCATAGAAAACAAATAAAAAATTTTCCACACAGAATGCGTCTCTAACTCCTTTGTGATTACATGAAAAGAATGCATGCCTTATATAATAAAACCTCGGTTAAGGGTGAGCACAAAATGTTATTAGGGGAATTTTGAGAGTTAGTTATTCTAGCTCTCTTATTTTATTATATAGATACATCATGAGATACGATGTACTAGTATAAGCAGTATGAGACTAAAAGCTATTGCTAACACTTCCCCTCAAACTGAAGCATATATGTCATACATGCCCAATTTGTCACAAATAAAGTCAACTCGTGTCTTCTCAAGAGACTTTGTGAGTAAATGTGCCAGCTAATGACCGGATGAAACATGTTTAGTCTCAACAATTTTCTTTCCTATCTTCTGGCATGCCACATGACAATTTCCTTCGTGTGTTTTATGTGCTCGTGATATACTGGATTCTCAGCAATATGAAGCAGTTTTATAATCTCATAAGACACTTTGGAGCACGATCAAGCTCAGTCAATTACTCTCTGATCCAAACCAATTCACAAGCACATTTGTCATTGCACGATATTCTAATTTCGCACTAGATCGGGACACCACATTCTGCTTTTTGCTTTTTCACGACACAAGATTTTCTTCAAGAAAAACACAATAGCATGTGGTAGATTGTCTATCAATGGGTGAACAGCCTAATCTGCATATTAGAAATCAATAACTCTAGCATGTCCACAATTCGAATATAGAAACCCTTTTTTTGGAGTCTTCTTTAAGTACCTGAGAATCTGCACTACTACATCTACACCCACATCCCAATGAATTGTTCTTGATAGTGATTGAAACCGACTCACAACACTCACAGTAAATGCAATATCAGGCCTGATTACTGTTAGGTGGTTCAGCTTGCCCACTAACCTGCCAGGATCATATCTCCCCCCATTCAAGTAGCAACTTGACATTAGTTTCCATGGGTGCATTACCAGTCCTGCACCCAATCAATTCTGTCCATCATATCAAGCACGTACGTCCTCTGGAAAATAATAATTCTCTTTTTGGACCTAGCTACCTCAATATCTAAGGAGTATTGTAAAGATCCGAGGTATTTCGTTTGAAAAATGCTTCTGCAAATAGCATTTCAGATTTGAAATCCGTTGCGCATCATCACCTGGTATAATGATATAATATATATACGACAGAGTAACATCTTCCCCTGGTATTGTCACCAAAACATTGAGTGATTCTTTGAGAACGGGAAATACTAAAGGCTTGAATAACGGACGCAAGTCGGACCAAGCTCTCAATGACTGCTTTAATCCGTACTTCTTCAGCCTACACCTTCTTTGACTCCCTCGAGCAACAAAACCAGGCGGTTGTTTTATGTAAACCTCCTTGTCAAGAATACCATTGAGAAAAGCGTTTTTAACATGTAACTGATAAAGGGGCCAAGGATGAGTGGCAGCCAAAGAAATACAAATCCGTACAAACATCATTTTGGCAACCGACGAGGTGTCTAGATAATCCATACCATACACCTGAGAATACCCTTTGGTAACCAGACATGCTTTCAAACGAGCTAAGGACTCATCAGGATTCAACTTCATAGCGTACACCCACCGACATTCAATTGCTTTCTTTCCTTATGGAAGAATAACAAGATCCCATATTTCATTTTGCTTTAGAGCCATCATTTCTTTCTTCATGGCATCCCTTTAGCCTGGGATAGAGTTTCTGACATAAACTTTGGAACAAAGTATGAATTCATAGAAGAAATATAAGTATGAAAGAAGGAAGACAAGTGTGGATAAGATACAAAATAAGAGATAAGATGAGATGTACAAGTGCAATACCTTTGCGAAGGTAATATGATCATCATAAGAGACAATGTTAGAATCAATAGTATCAATAGAGGGTAATGTAGATGTATTCTCACCATTTTGTGATCTGAAAATTGGAATAGTAGAGGATGTTGGCAAATGTGCAGTAGAAGTACGTCTTGTCTAGGCATTGGTTGGTTCTCCATGTACAGGTGGCCATGTATCTAGATCTATATCAACCAATAATGTAATATCGTTAACTAGTGAACCTTGAAAAACATACTATCGTCCTCGGACTCTAAAGGAGAAGGCTCACTATCAAACCCAGATTTAGACTCAAAAAATATGATGTCAGTAGAAATAAGAAAACGGTCCAGTGAAGGACAATAGCATCATACTCTTTTTGTGTCCGAGAATACTCAAGAAGAAATATACATTTAAGAGCATGATAATCCAATTTTATTTTATAAGGGATCATTATTCTGAACAAAACAAATACACCCAAAAAACTTCAGTGGTACGAAAAACAAATCTTTTTGGGGACATAAAGTAAATATGGAATTTGATTGTACAAAATAGAAGAGGGAATTCGATTAATTAAATAACATGTAAGAAATGCATTACTCCAGGAATATTTAGGACTTTCATATGAATAAGCAATGTGCAAGCAATCTCGAGTAAATGCGGTTTTTATGTTCAACGACACCATTTTGTTGACGAGTATATGCACATGAAGATTAATGAATAATGCCATGCTAAGTAATAAAATTGGTGAAAATGAACTAAAGTATTCTTTTGTATTATCAGATCTTAAGATTTTCACAGAAGTGTTAAATTGACTTTTAATCTGAAAACAAAAATTTTGAAATATAGAAAAGATCTCAGAACGAGACTTCGTGATATAAAGTCAAGTAACACGCGAGTAATCATCCACAAAACTAATGAATACTAAAAAATCAAGTTTGGATTTTATTGAACATGACCCTATACATATGAATGAACCAAATCAAATGGGCAATCAACTCTTTTATTGACTCCACTAGGGTAAGACATTCGATGATGCTTCTCTAGTTGACAAACTCACATTCTAAAGACTCAGTTTGACTAGACTCAAGAATCAAAACGTTTAAAATTGGTTGAAAGGGATGATCTAACCGACGGTGATGATCGAAGAGTAAAACAAAATTCGAGTACGCCACTAGTTTAGAGACCAAGTCCAGATAGTACAATTCGTATTTCTCATGCCCGGTGCCAATCTTCTTCATTTAAGTTTTTGAAATTCACAAAATGTAAGATATAATTTTGCTGAACAGTTTAAGCCTCTAGTAATCTTACTAATTGATAGTAAACTGAAAGAAAAACTTGAAACATAAAGCACATATAATAGAGATAAAGAAGATGTAACATTAGCAATTCCTATGTCTTGAACAGATGAAGCAAAACTGTCAATTAGTATAATAAAGGGAAATAACCAAGTAGAATCAAAAGGACACAATAACTTTGTTTCCAGTCACGCGATTAGAATCCCTTGAAATCTGTAATCCAAGCGGTTGTGGAATGTGATGAAGACGATGGAGTTACTTGCCCAGCCAAAGTTGTTGTGGAATCTGATACTACTTTTCTTCATCTGCTCCTCACTGATGCAACTGCTACTATCAGATTGCTCTCTTGAGCTGTAGCTACATAAGGAGATCGAAATGACTGGTGTTGCTTCCCTTGCAATATTAGGCAATTATACTTGGTGTGATCTGGCTCCTTGCAATAATGACAATAGATCACCTCTCTTCGTCCTCCTAAACGACCACCACCGCGGGCTTTGCCATGGCCTTTACCTCATGTTGTTCTGCCTTGGACCTCAAGAGCAGAGCGATCCCGAGTCTCCACGCGGACTGTATTCTACGATTCTAAAGGAACTTCACGAAGAAGTGATAGGTATCCTCAAGTGACTTGATAGTGGAGCTGCCAATCACATTTGGTCGAGCTCTCGTAAACTCTGGATGCGACGTTCTTAAGAAAAGAACCATCAACTTGTTCCACCTTTCTTGCATCTCTTTCACATCAGTTGTGATAGAAAAAATCTCTTGACCTCATCGTAAAGTTTGTTGAAGTCGGCATCGAACTAGGTCAATGTTCGAATTTCTTGTTTATTTCTAAATAACTCCTGAATGACATCAGAGGCTCGACTCAGGTTGCTGCCTCCTGAATACAACCTGTTCAAATAGGTTCACACCTTTACACTCCTACAATGCGAAACCAGACTGTGAACACGTGGTTCCATATTGTTCAAGATCTGTCATAGAAGAAGTGCATCGTTTGGCCTCCAAGTCTGTATCTTTGGATTAGGGGATCATCAGTGAGGTGACGATCATTGCTTTCCCACTAACTTGAACCTTAACCCATTTTCACTTGGGAAAGTTGTCACCATTCAACTTTCTATTAGTGATTTTCTCATGTACAAAATTTAGAAAGTACTTGCTTTGTCTATTCAACCATCACTCAAAAACATGCAGAAACAATCAAAAGATTCCTCCAAAATTACAAAAGATGCTCAACCAAAGCTAAATCTCAATCCAAAGCAATCATCGGCTTTAACTGCCCATCTCAAAACAAAAGTGAGAAGAAACCCTTAGTTTTCTTTTTTCCTTTTTAACTATGCCTCATTACATTGTCACAGTTTTTTTTAATTATTAAGGAAATTATAGTTTCAGGTAGAGGAGAGGAAGAAGAGGAAAAAGTCATACTGAGGGAAGAAAAAGTCGGCGTGGAAGTCAGAAGACGTGGTTGGCTGATCGTCTTGAAATCGGTTGTCGTTAAATCCACAAAACGATATAAAAATCTAAACATTGAATCTAAACTACTAAAATGAGTAAAATAGTAAGACCAAGTCGATCCTTAAAGAGATTTGAGTTGAAATTCTTTATTAAGATTGTTAAAATAAATAATTAATTTTTTAATCTCAAGCAATTAGAAATACAGTTTTAACCAATTCTTAGGTTTTCTAATTCATCTAGATTAGGGCTTGGACTCATGGAATTAATAATGCAAATAATATTATTTTAATGCATGACTAATATTTCATAGGCATGGGCTATCTCGGATTAAGTCCTAGGCATAACTTATCTCGGCTTCAATTAATCAAATACGAAAACAACACAAGATCCCAATCATTTAAAAAAATAAAACAATAATAACAGCCACAAAATTTAAGCGTCATAACCTAAGAATAAATCTCTACTCACACATGATTTTTGCAGTCTCAATAAATAATTCAATAATTTCATAACACAAAATTCTTCAATATAATTTATAGTTCAAGGAGAAAAATATTAAAAAAAGAAGAAAGAAATCTTAGCTGATAGCCCTGACTCTTTCTCTGCTCTGGAAATTCGTGGAGATCTCCAATTTCAGACTTTGTTTTCTCTTGTTCTCCTTCAATCATTCTTCTCTTCTCTTCCTCCTTCCCTTTATAGCTGTTGTTGTGGTTGATTTTGTTGCTATATCTCTTTAATAACTTTATCGATACACTGGGTCAGTTTATAGTTTGAATTGATTCTATCGCTCTGAATTTGATTTTGAGCCAGTTGAAGCTTGTGGATTGGAAATTTGAATTTTAATTCTATTGGATGCTCGGTTTGAATTTTGAATTTGATTTTATCTTTTCGAATCTCACCAATTTTGAAGAAATCCTCATCTCTTGTTCGATTTGCTGTAAAAGCAAAATTTCCAAATAACTTCAGGATTATCTGAATTCTCTGTTATCTTCAAGAAATCATGATTTGAGTATGAAATCTTCTCGCGAATTTATCTAAATTTGATTAGGATTAATCTCATCTTCTGGAATTGCTGCACAAGCTAACTTAATCCAATTGACTTTGGGCTTTTGGCTCTTTGAAACCCTTTTCATAGGCTTGACACAACATTCACAAAATAATAAATAAATAATTAGCCCATTACTAAAAATATTCTCAAAACCCAAAAATATTACAAAACTCTTTTATTCTCACTTTGTTTATCAGGTAAATCTAAGAATTAGGGTACTACATGGGGCTGTTTGGATTCAAGCAAGTGGGAAGTAGGTTTATTTCTTTTTGAATTTTTCGGTGTTTGGTTGGTAGTTGGAAAGTGAAAGTGAAAAAGTTAACCATAAAGTTAAACATAAAATAATATTAAAATAAAAATTAATTATGAAAAAAATAATTGGACTGTAACTAGCATATAAATGAGATTTATATGACCACAAAATTAACTATATTGAGCTACAACTTATTACAAATGAGATTTACATGACCATAAAATTAACGTAACACCCTGAAAGTGAGGAAATGATTGTATAAAAAAAAAGAGAAAAGGAAAATGGGTTTTTCTATTTTTTCCCGGTGTTTGGTGGACAGCAGAAGTAGAAAATGACACTTCCCCACTTCCTCACTTCCCCCACTTCCTTTAATCCAAACAGCCCCATAATTGAAAATATTAAACTTATCAAATACCCCCAAACCTGAATTTTGCTTGTCCTCAAGAAAAATAAAGAAAATCGAAAACAAAAACTAAACTAATCTCGCTTTTATAGGAATCACAGTTGCACTTAGCGTGTGCAACAAGCCTTTAAACTTATAGGTTACCCTGTAAGATGAGTTATAGTCTCATGGGAATTTCTGGTGATGCTACCCACAAACATCAGATTGTGTTATTTGTTCAATTTGCAGATTAAATTTTCATGAATCATATTACCCTATATAAATGTTAGTATAAAATATAGAATCACTCTAGAGTAGTAACATGAATTTCTAGAAGTCTGGTACCGCGAATTCTGGAGTATTTAAATAAAAGTAATTCTTCTGACTTATGGTGCTTTAACTCAATTATTTTATGCACATCATTCATAATTAAGAGATTTTAACTCCTACAATAATTGATTCAAGATCATTATTTAATTAAATTGCGCATTGACTCTGAGGCTACTTTAGTTCAGGCAATGTTTTTTTTTTATTCACAATATCATACTTTTCTGAACCGTAACTCTCGTTTAAACCATCTAGACTTTTAACCAACAACATTACTAGTATTAGATGACAAAATTATCACCCCTTTTGGAACCATGAGGACTTCTAACCTCAGGATGACACTTGCTTGGCCGCGGGGGGGGGGGGGGGGGTGTAAGAGAATATCCACACGCATTTGCCCCTTATAGTCTTGAACTCGAAATATTAATTAATTAAAACTTCTCTTTTCATCTTGTAGCCTCCTTATCAAATACAATTAATCACACAAATCTTTTAAACTCACATGCTAACTGTAAATAGTGAAACAATGAAAAAATTAAATCCAAGTGTCCATTAATCAGAAAAATAGACTCTTATTTAAATTTCATACTTTGCCAGGTTGTAACTTATTCATTCAATTCATAAGTATTCGTCTCATGTTTTTCTAGTTTATACTCAATTTGCATAAGATAATATTCAAAATATGAGATTCATCTATAAATTGACAAATTCTGGCATATTTCAATAATTTTAAATTTTACTCAGACCCTCAAACTTAAATCAAACATTGTCCATAATGTTTTAATAAAAACGAAGGTAAGGAGAGCGGATCGAGTATACCAGATTTACAGCACAAGTGATAAGATATGTTGAGATGTTCCCTCAAACTTGAAATGAACATACCTTTGTAGTGACATACATGTTAGTCCAAAAATTTCAATGGACTCGACAAAATTAGGTTGCCAACCAATAAGCTCTAAGTTTACCGTCTTCAGCCATACACAATTATGTTCAATGTAAATTATTGTCGATTTCATCCTCTGGAACTCTTTTCACTTTCCCAGTGTCCTTTTCAGTGGAGATTTAAGTGTGCTTATTCTTTCCTCCAATCTTGTATTAAATGTTTCACCTTTTCTCTTGTTCTTCCTTAGTTTCTTTCTTCTCTTTTTGTGCTTTGTTTTCAACAAAAAATCAAGAATAGGGTTCACTCCCCCATCCAAAATCCACTCATTGGCATTTTCTTCATCAATCAACACCTCGATTTCATCATTTCTTAGACACACATCCTCGTCATCCTCCGATAAAAATCTCAATTCATCAGCAAATATCTCCTCAAAACTAAGTTCGGAAATTGCGATCGAGTAGGGAGATTTCAGGCTAACGAATTCAGCGCCAATTGATTCTTGAAGAAAGAGGAGTTCATCATGAAAGATTTCCTCAAAACTTTGCTCACTGTAATCAGGTTTAGTACTCAGTGGCTCTAGACATGGTTTTCATAGTGTGGATAACAACATGGGTTGCTTAATGAGAGGAAAGGGTGAACTTTCGTCCTCAGTCTCTTGGATCAAGTCTATCAAGTCAATAGCAAAGCAAATTCATCTCTGCTAGGTCCTTGAGTTGCATTGAAGATATTCAACTTAATTTTCTTGTTTCCGAAAGAGATGTCTATCACACTGGTTCTATAGTTTGTTGTTAAGAATGAACGACATAGGATGATTGGAATTTAGGTTGGATTACGTGTTAATTCCATATCAAGGATTATGAAGATGAAGTCAACTAGGAAATAGAACTCATCCATCTTAACAAGAACATCCTCAGTCAACTCACGTGGCACTTTCACGGAGCGATCAGAAAATTGTAAAGTGACCGGTGTGTGTTTGAGTCTCCAAAGGGAAAACGGTCATAAATCGAGCTAGGTAACATGTTCACACTCGCCTCTAGACCCAATAGTGCTCTTTCGACGATGAGTTTCCAGTGACACATGAAATGATGGGAGCACCTGAATCCTTGAGCTTCGGAGGAAATTGATTCGTCAAAATTGCACTGACATGCTCCATCAGCATGACCTTTTTTGGAACTTGGGTCCACATCATACGCTTTTGTGTGCAAAGATCTTTGAGAAATTTAACATAGGATGAAACATGTTAGATGGCGTCAAGAAGGGGGCAAATTAATTTGAACTTGTTTAAACAACTCTGGCATTGCATCCATACCTGCACTTTTCTTGTTGAAGGGAGGAGTGTCAGCTTCTAGTGCGACTAGAAATGGGGCTTTTGGGATGTATGATGTGGGCAATTCATCCTCCTTGTGTTTCTCCTCGTCATTTTTCTTATTCGAGTTAGGGTTTTGTTCCTTATTGTTCCTCCTTTCATAAATAATGGTGGGATTTCGACTAGCCTCACTGCTCACTTATTCGTTTCTAAGAGTTGTCACAACCTTAATTTGCTCATGAAACTAGTTCAATGATTGAATATTAGTAGGCCAAATTGTCTCCTAGGGTTCTCTATGGCTTGGCTTGGCATGGCAATGCTCAATGTTCTCTTCTAGTTATTGCTTCAACTAGTTTACCTACTCAGTTTTCTAGTTTGGCAATAGACTGCTTATGTGAATGGAGCAATTGCATGTCCATTTCTAAACTTTTGAGGGCTTGCAACACCTTGTCTTCAAAATATGGTTCGACTGAGGAGTTGGTGCTTACACTCCTGGCTAGGTGTTCAGTTTAGTTTGTTTCTACTACGGAGCCCAAAATGTTTGAGAAAAATTCTGGGGTGGTTGCAGTTGGGATCTCCAAGAGAAATTGGGATGATTCCTCCTGCCAGGATTATACGTGTTGGAAAAAGGATCGTTAATTGGCTTAAAGAAACTTTGAGCTACTTGTACTTGTTCTTGAACAAATTCTGGGTATTATGCATCACATAATGAGTCAGATTGGAACAAAGAGAATCACTTCCTGTAGGGTGGGAGGTGTGAAGGTTGGGCTTGACCTCATCCTGCGGAAAGAATTTGGTCCAACTTTTGGATCAACAGGTCTACTTTACTGTCGATGTCTATAGAATGTCCTGACTCGTGAACACTATTTTTCTTTTGGCGGGTAGTAGGTGTGGACCTATCAGAGCGCGAAACAGAGACATGGTGCAGGGAATTATTACTTAAAGGCTCAAATAGTTCCTATGCTTCATCCTCCTTATTCATGAAGGTGCCGTTGCACGATGCGTCTACCATTTGACAGTGTGTCATAAAAACACTGTACAAATTGCCATTTAGGCACGACATAGGGGGATATTTTCTCAAGATGTCCTTAAGTTTCTTTCAAGTCTCATGAAATAGCTCACCATGATTTTGAAAAAAAAAACTGGTGATGGCTCTACGCATCTGGTTAGTTCGACCTATTGGGTAGTATTTCTTTAGAATTTTTTTTTGCATTGATCCCAAGTTTGAGTGGTCACATTTAATGTCTCAAGCCAATGTTTGGATTTTTCTTTTAGAGGGGAAAAAAAAGAAAAGGGTGTGCCTAAGTGCGTCATCAGAAAAATTTTGGATCTGTACAGTGGAACATACTTCTAAGAATACATCTAAGTATTTATAGGGATCCTCACTGGTCAGTCTATAGAATTATGGGAGTAGTTGGATTATACTGAGCTTGATTTCGTGGTGATTTGCATTCGTATTGGGGATACGAATGCAAAAAGCTGTGGTGTATGTGAAAGGAGTGAAGTACTTCTTCATTGGCTTAACAGTAAAAAGTTCTCCAGCCATGGTAATGAGTGACGTTCTAGGTCTAAGGATTTTCTCCGGTTCAGGATTGAAAGGAACCAAATTAAGATTTTGAGACCTATCTAGCATACACCGAATGAATTTTTTTTTTTTCAAAATTAGCAATCAACAATCTATTCCTAAGAACTAAGGTTAATCTTATACACAACTAGACAACTCCTAACTGGTTTGGACTGATTGCAGGCTTACCGATTAAATCCGTCAAATAAGTGACTTGGTTCTTCCTCCGGGCCGGGTACTTACTATTTTCAGTTACCTTTTCTTGACAAGAAAGCTCCTTGGTTCTTCCTTCAGGTCAGACACCGCTGCAATGGTTAAGTCACTCTTTCTAGACAAGAAAGTCCTCTCCCGCGAGCTTGAAAGTGTTCACCGGAGTTATCCTTACAACGAGTTCACCTAATTAAGCTCGAAAGTTCTTAGGGGCCAACGTCTAGTGAATTTTTTTAAAAAGCCTTAGGTCAATTGTGGGTGTTTTTTGGACAAAGAAAGGGTGAAATCCCCACTTTTTGTTGTTTTAGGGTATGCCCTTAAAATGTTTTAAAATATGCACTAAGTCATATGCAGCAAATCAAATTGTGACTCCTTAACTAAATGCATGGATTGTGCAATTTTTTCAATTAATGATCAGAATAGAAAAATTAACAAATGAGAAAAGATCTAACCAGATTTGTGAATATAAAAAACTTCTAGGTTCTTGGTTTTGCTCCTCTGATCGAGCTCCCTTGCTCTTGTTGTACTTGAGAAAAGAAAAGAAAAAAAATTAGTTTCTAGTTTTAATTAAAAAGGAAAATCTCTCCGGTAACGGCGCCAAAATTTGATCGTCTTGAAATCAGTTGTCGTTACATCCACAAAATGATATAAATCTAAAAATTGAATTTAAACTACTAAAACGAGTAAAGTAATAAGGCCAAGTCGATCCTAAGGGAGATTTGGGTTGAAATTCTTAATTAAAGATTGTTACAATAAATAATTAATTTTTTAATCTCAAGCAAATAACAAATATTCAGAAAATATCAATTCTTGGGTTTTTTAATCCACCTAGACTAGGGTTTGGACTCATAGAATCAATAATGAAAATAATATTATTTTAATGCATGACAAATATTTCTAGGCATAAGATATCTCAGATTAATTCCTAGGCATAACCTATCTCGGCTTCAATTAATCAAACACGAAACAAATACAAGATTTCAATTACCTAAAAAAATAAAGCAATAATAACAACTACAAAGTCTAAGCTTCATAACCCAAGAATAAATCTCAACTCACACATAATTTTTGCAATCTCAACAATTAATTCAATTAATTCCATGGTACAAAATTCGTCAGTACAATTTATAGTTCAGGGAGAAAAATATACAAAAAGAGAAAAAGAAATCTTAGCCGATAGCCGCAACTCTTATTCTGCTCTAGAAATTCGTCGAGATCTCCAATATCAGACTTTGTTTTCTCTCTGGTTCTCCTTCGATCATCCTTCTCTTCTCTTCCTCCCCTTTTATAGCTGATGTTGTGGTTAATTTTGTTGCTATCTCGTCAACAACTATCCATACACTGGGTCGGTTTAAAGTTTGAATTGATTCTATCTCTCCGAATTTGATTTTGAGTCGGTTGAAGCTTGCGGATATGAAATTTGAATTTCAACTCTATTGCGGGTTGAATTTTGAATTTGATTTTATCTCTTTGAATCTCACCCCTTTTGAAGAAATCTTTCTTTATCTCTTGTTCTATTTGTTGTAAATGCAAAATTTTCAAATAACTTCGGAATCATTTGGATACTTTGTTATCTTCAAGAAATCTTGATTTGAGTCTGAAATCTTCGCTCCAATTTATCCGGATTTGATTAGGATTAACCTCATCTCCTTGAATTGCTGCATAATCTGGTTTTATTCAATTGACTTTGGGTTTTTGGCTCTTAGAAACTTTTTTCATGGGCTTGACGCTTCAATTCACAAAATAATAAATAAATAATTAGCCCATTATTAAAAAATTCTCAAAACCCAAAAATACTACAAACTCTTATTCTCATTTTATTTATCAGCAAAACTCCAAGAATTAGGGTACTAAATAATTGAAAATATTAAACTTATCATCAGCATCAAAGTCAGAATCAGGATCGATGTTGGAGACTTTGGTTGGAATCGCGATTGAAGTCGGAGGATGTGGTCAGAATTAGGTTCAAGGTCGGATTGTTTTGGATTGCGATGTCGAAGTCGGGTTGAAAGAATGATTAGAGACGATAAATTATTTACTTTCGTGTGGTAACGGATTTGGCCATTTTGTTAATGAGCAATTAATTAATTATGTTTAAGTTAGATATCTTTTTATATGTGTGTAGGGTGAAAAGAGATAAATACAAAAGTATTATATATAAATACAAGTACAGATGTATATATATTATATATACATACAAGTATAATGAGTTGATGAGTGGTGGAGAGTTAATGAGTTTAATGAGTTTGGTGGAGTTGGTGGAGAGAGAGAGAGAGAGCTCTAAAAAATCCTATAAAATAAATAATCATCCCCAAAATTTTCTCACCTATATAATCCTTTCTTGAGTTACTATTCATCCAAGAAATCCCCAACTCTCTCTCTCTCTCGAAGACGAGATCATGGAGAGATTGGCGAGGTCATGGAGGATTTGCGTGGCTGAAATCGAAGTTGTGGTTGACTCACGGTCATGGTCGGTGGCAGATTTGATGTCGGCGTCTGATGACAGAGTCATTGAGGGGTTGGGAGGTCGAAACCGAGATCGAAGGTGAAGTCGTGGTCAGCAACGGGTTGATGTCATGGTGGGGATTCACGAATAAATGCGAAGAAGAGAAAAGGTTAGGGTTAGAGTTAATCTAGGTTAATTAAAGATCATGGCTCTTATACCATGAACAAAATGTTATCAGGGGACTTTTGAGAGTGAGTTATTCTGGCTCTCGCCTCGTATTTTATTATATAGATACATCATGAGATACGGTGTACTAGTATAAGCACTATGGGACTAAACACTACTGCTAACAAAGACTAAGAAAGATTAGTAGGCCTGAGAAACAAAAATGACTTGTTCCCAAACAACACATCCTAAATAAATCTAAAAGATTTAAACAATAAAAGGAAAAGATACATTTCCTTATCTATAAAACTAATCAAAGTAATTAAAATTCTTGCCAAATCTCAAATCACTATAGTAACTGCTACTGTAAATCCAGTGGCTACAGGAAACCTGATCGCTATAGTAACATCGTCTGAAATTGCTGTTGCTCGAGTAGCCATGACTTCTATAGTAGTTATATGGGATCTCAGTGTCAACTCGAGTGATGAAATCTGAAGTTGAGAGTTATAAGGTTTGCTCATGTTCTACATCAAACTGGCTTCAAGAAAGATTGTCTTACATCAACCTTTCAAACTGGACATCCTCGTCAAGAAGACCAGAGAAGGGTTGTATGTCTGTTAGTGTCGACAATGTCGACATGAAAGTGTCAATTAACAATGATACTTTGTTAGGAAAAGAGGGGGCAACTCTGGCTGAAATGGTTCTGGATAAAGCTTTGATTCTGGTGCGGATCTTAGGCCTAGATCTGGTTCTGGCTCAGGTTAAGGCTAGGGCTTGTGCAATGGCTCTGGATTTGGTTCTAGCTCAAGGATAAATGCTTCAATCATCACATAAAGCCTGGACATGATCTCTTCTTTGGTAGGGCTTGATCTCTTCTTTGGTAGGGGTGAGCATTGGTCGGCTCGATTGATTTTTTCATCATTTTTTTCTAAAACAAAACCGAATAGAATACAACCGAACCGTATTTGGAAAAGCTGGACGGGACACTGGATTAGCTCACATAGTGGGGAAAAAACCGATTTTGCAGTTTGATCAGTTTATTCGGTTGTATCTACTATAGTACTTGTATATGCTACACTAATTGTTGTTGCTGCAGTGGCTACTACTGTAGTTATATGCGATGTCAATATCAATTTGAATGATAAAACCTAAAAGTTGAGAGATGTAAGATCCAGTCCTGGCTTCTTCTACGCCTAACCCCGACTTCAGCGAAGGCATTCTATATCAACATCGGTGGTGTTCGCCCAAAGACGGTGACCATGATCAGTTGTGGCATGAGGAGGAAGAATTAGATCTCAAAACTATAATACTCATCAATCCCTTTGATTCTCTCTTGGGATCTCAAACTAACTCGAGAAGCAATATCTCCGATGCTCTTTTGAGATCTCAAACTACAAATTCCTTTAATACAATTTTGGAATTTAAGTCTGTCAATGCTCCCTTGAGATCTACTCTCATGAACTCAAAATAAACATCCAATTATTAATACTCAAAAGACTATTTCAAGTGTACTTTTAATTTTTTTTTTAAAATCAGAAAGCTTGATCAGATCAAACACATGAAGAAAAAGAGAAGATGACGACGGGGCACTGTACCAATGATAGTATAGTAGCGGTATTGTAGCGAAGGTGCTAAAGCGGTACTGGAAGAAGTCAAAGAAGATGATGGTAGCAGTGCTAGGGTGATAATACTGGTAGTGATTTAGATTAGAAACCCTAAGGCTCCAAAATACCATATTAAAGTAAACATACAATTATATAGAACTACGAGTAGTACTCTCCTTGTACATGCTGTACAAAATCAAATACTACTTAAATTATTCCTCGTAATACTACTAGAATTGTATAAGACTCTAAATACTATTAGGAGTCTAAGAGCCTAACAACTCTACTAATTAACTAATTACTTACTATATGTGATGGTTATGGTTTTAAGTTAGAGAATCCCTCTCTTGGTCTGCCTTAGGTTTAAACACCTTGCTAGATTTTCTTCTTTGGGTCAAACTTTGATGGTAAATCCTCCTAGCTCTTTGGATGTCTTTTCTATTTCAAATACAAGATACTTTTCAGAACACCAAATAAACAAATAGGCCAACCTATTGAACTCACGTGCAGAAACTGGCTTTTTGATCAGGTGTGGGCAGTCTTATTTCAAGTGGGGTTTGGGCTGATAGGTGTGCATGTCTATTAACTTGTTTTCTTGTGTTTATTTGAAAAATATTTCACCACCTCCTGCAAGCTGTCCGAGTACCCGCTGACTTATCTACAACTTTCCACAAAATCTTCGTGCGCAGAAATATTTCGAATACTGATCCCCTTGTGAATCTTGCTTTCATCAAAGTCAGCATTAAAAAGTTCCATGGTTTCTGACAAAAGAAATGTAAATATGGAAGATGATCTCCTTGTTATTCTGAAAAATGGAGAATGTTTATATGGTCCAAGGGTTTTAGAACATTAGAGAAACTGTTTTCTTGAATTATGTTGGCTATATATCTGAATAGAGTTCTGTACTCTTGGTCTTATCAGGAGAACTTCTCTAGAGACATCAAAAGGCTCCAAAAAAGCAAGAAAAATGGAGACATAACTAGAACATTTGCTCTCACGATTGTTTAGTTTGTTTTGAGCCGTGGGCGTCGGTTAAATATGGTTGAGAGGGGCTGGATTTGAAAGAGGGATGTGTTAAAGGAACTAACTAATAGGTGATGAATCCTCAGGTCCGGTAGTTGGAGTAGGGCGGTACAACTAAGCTATTTATAACGATGGTACAAAGTTCCTACTCCAAAACAAAGGTCCAAAACATTGGTGGACCTGAGGCTTATTTTTCCTCCACTTCTTAGCATAACTAATCTCTCCGAGGTCAACTTATGCCTCCACATTCTGGATCTGTGTGTGGTTTGAGGTGAATTGGACTGCATGTGTATGCATCAATAGATAGTAATTGATTAGTGGTCTAGCTCTACGTGAAAGCATCCAGGTCTGATGTAATATTGCTCTGTCTAACTCTACGTGAAAGCATCCGGGTCTGATGCAATAGTGCTCCGGGTCTGATGCAATGCTTGATATCCTCCACAAGGCTGTAGGTTTTGACAAAAGTCAGGCAACCTTGGTGCCATCAAATTTTCACAATTTAGTGAAACCATACTTTTCATTTATATGACTTTTGACCGTCATTCAAAACAAATAGTCATTGTTTACAGAACAGTACTGTTTGGTTTTATATCTTAATGATAAAAATGCTCATTGTCGAGTAGCTTCGATCCTGTTTTAGTATTGCAATGAACAGAACACTGCCAAGTGTAGCTATGACTGTCAGTATGCCTGTTCTTTTGTCTTAGCACATAATCTTTGGTTCTCCATTAGCATATCTGTGAAATATTGTAGATTGATCAACATTAGTTGCTCGTAAGTTATCATAGTGCAGTTTGAACGGTGCCTCAAGCTTATATTTTGAGCAAAAAAATTAGTATCTCCCTCCCAGGATAAGTTTATACTTGATTATGCATTTCTTGGCTCATAGGAAGGATGCTACGAGTACAAGTATATAGTAGATGGCGAATGGATGTGCAACAAGCATGAGTTAATCACAAGACCGAACAGAGATGGTCATGTAAACAACTATATTCAGGTACAACCTTCCTCGTCGAAGCTGGTGTCTGCTCTTTTAGACAGTTTGATATACCTGTTTAAACCTTCTGACTCAGGTACCTGGCAGCAGTTCTAATGATGAGACTGGAGAGCTACGAAAGAGGCTGACTGGTGAAGAAGTCGATCTCACAAAGGAGGAAAGGCAGAAGATTAGAGAATTTCTGGATGCATATAATCAGTAAGCAGAAAAGTAAAAGAAGTGAGTTGTAGATTTTTCTTACCACAATATTGGTTCAAGATAATTTTGGTGTCTTTTTGCTTGTCGAGACTTTAGTTATGCATTGTCTTACTCATCAAGGGTGAACTGAAGCACTTGAGAGGTGATGGCGCCAAATGACCAAATGAGAAACATCCTAGCTCCATTCATATCACTGATACGTGCTCGGTCTATGGATAGAGGCAATTGAAGTTGTATGTCGTGTGATGCTGCAAACAGGCTTAAACATGATAATGTAAGCGCACTCACGGGTATGTTATATTCCGAAAGAACTTGATAATGTTATAACTGAAACTTTCTGCAATTATCCTTGAACATGTGGTTGTGTATGTGTGGCTTCTGTAATAGCTACAATCTTGTATTGGTATCAGAATACAAATAGAACTTTTAAACAATAGAACGAGGACCTCAGTTGTGGCCTGAACAATTTATGAGAATTTGTTGCTGATGATGCACATTATAGCAAGGACAGTTCCTGCCGAGGACGAGCTATCTGAGCTTCCCAGCCTTAAGAATCTTATGTTCAATGATGAGGCCTGATGTAGATGAGAGAATTTTTGAGACCCAGCAGTGCCAAGCCTTTGAGACAAGCCTGAATCTGAGAGGAGACTTCAAGCAGGGGAAGTTTATGAAGGATTCTATATTGCAGGTTGTCGCCTAAAGGGCAAAATTCAGCCATGACGTTCTCGTCGGCTCTTAGATTAAGAGAGAAATAATCTCTTTCTGATTGGTAACAAGAGGATGACTTGCATGCACACGTAAAACCTAGGGAATCCGTTTTCTGGGGGATTGGAACAAAACATTCTTGCCCTGCTTCCTATTTCTCTCCCCTCCGATTAATCATGCCCATTTTTTATTATATTTTATCAAGGCTAACCGGAGGGAGGTATCACTCCCGTGACTCATATAGAAATGTTATTCATTTGTTCATCTTCATCCGTGAGAAAGAGAGCGGCGTCAACTCCTTCCTCTCTCAGCTCCCCTTTCTACATCGATCGGTCGATTTTTCACCGAGAATGGCTGTACACGTGTATAATTACTATTAATATAATAATTAAAAATAATTAATAACTATTTACTGACAGGGGCATTTCGCTACACCCCTTATGTCGAATCGTAATTAGGAAAAAACCTGGGTTTATAATTTTGTTTGCTTCAGTCACTTCCTTTTTTAAAGTAAGGATGTGCGCCCACGTGTCAAGTGTTGAAGCGCTCATCAGCGGTGAAAGACGAACATTGCCCTATGTAATTGTTTTAAAAAAGTGGACCGCTTCAAAAATGGCCTATTTTTTAGGACTGCGACTATGATCACAGTCCTCACAATGCCGTAGACCTTACAAAATGATCATAGTATAGAGGAATGAGATTATAATGCAGTCTGCAATCCTCACAAAATAATCATAGCCTTGTAATCATGATCGCAGGCTTCATAAAATGCAGTATTTATGACGATTATGGCCATGATCGCAGTGCTCACAAAAGTGTCATGTTCTGAGTCTTTATAGGATTGCGACCATGACCGCAATCTTCTTTATAAGGACTGCAATTATGATCACAGTATTCACAAAAATGTCTCATATATGAGTCTTTATAAGGATTTGATCATGATTGCAGTCCTAAAAGAAGACTGTGACGGTCCCCACAAAATGCCTTCTTTTTGAGTTTTTGTGAGGATTGCGACCATGATCGTAGTCATCACTAAATGCCTTATTTCTGAGTCAGATCTGCAAAAAAAGTCAATTCCAAAAAGATTTTCAAGGGCTCCGTCTCCGACCTGAGAGGGGGCTCCCCACCCCGTTCCAATCCCTACGGCGACCTGACCGTGCAGGTCGACCCGTGAATTACTCTGCATTGGAGTCAAGGTTGAGAGGAGAGCAACGTCAGGAACAATGTGGAATGGTAAAATAAGAAATAAGAATATATAACAAGTGGTGATTGATAGGAATTGGTTTATACTGACGTGGACGAGACTTTAGCGAATCAAATTATGATACTGAGTTTTTTTTTTCCTAATTATGAAACAAAGCAGGTGGATGTAGCGAAATATTCCTTATTGACTAATAATTACTTAATGATAACTTATTAATTAGTGATTATTATTAATCACAGAGACTTAATTACTAGGTAATTACTAATAATTATTTAATATATACAGTATTATTATTAAATTAATATTTTTAATAATAAATATTAATTAAATAGTAATCAATTATTTAATTAATAATTATGGTTGCTAATAGTAACACTTTCTAGTTAATGAAATGTTATAGTAATCTTGTGATAAACCTAATTAATTAGTGATAACTGAGCAACAATAACTCAATTTCGATCTACTTTGCATATTTGTAAGATAAGTAACATACAATGTCATGTTAGTATTAATAATTTGTGAATATTCATTATTTGTAATTATAACTTTGTTCTCACATACACTATAACACCAAGCCCCCTCTCTCCCCCGTCATTTTCTTCTCATTTTATCATCTCCCTCAAACAAATTTAACCTGAAACAAAAACACGATTTCGACCGGAATCCAAAGGAGATGTAGAGGATCTTCAAGCAGTTCGCCGCCAACAACGATGGTAAGATATCCTCGGCCGAGCTTGGTGAAGCTCTCCGTGTTGGGAAACAGAGCCTCCCTGATTCCGATCTCGATGAGCCTTGATGGAGGCATTTGTACCCACTTAGTTATTTACAAACAAAACATACAAACAGGTTGTTTACTATTTCTCATCTGTCACATTGGGGCTTTTCTAGCCTATGTACTCAGGAATAGTATTGGGGCATTGAATGAAAATATCTTAACCAAAAAACAAGTTACAGAGAGGTTCTAGAGAGGTGCTAGATTCTTCCAAGAGAAAAAGAAAAAGAATGAAATACCAATTTGCACCGGCTCCCCACCGAGATTATCAAATCATTTCAACACTTGCAACGAATGGTTCAACAAAATTGTACCGATTTTACACCAAGAATCTTTTCATAAGAAACTTGTATTAAACAATATAATTTTAACCACTCATTACTTTTTCTAATTATGCTCTGATACCAAATTGATGTTAAAGAAATTAGGGGGTCTAAAGATTTTAGAAAAATATGAGAAATGAAAGAACATAGCTAAAGATTGCCTAATGGAGAAATGAAAATGCCTTACATCTTCTTGGATCTCACGTCGCTTCACTCCACATGCTCTTCGATTGCACGCTCGATTTTTTACTTCACAGTTTCACATCCCGTCATTGGAGGCCCATCCCTTGTAGGCTGTCTAAAAATCACTAAAAGACAAGCCATTAAAAAGCAGAGTTTCAAGTTCTAGACGTGAATGCTCAACACCCGCGTCTCAGCACCAAGGCGCGAGGGTCCAAAACCCACGTCTCAAACTCAAGGCGCGTGGGCTCAAAACCCGCGTCTCAACATCAAGGCGCGTGGGCTCGACACCCGCGTCTCAACCTCAGGGCGCGAGGGTCCAAGGCCCGCGTCTCGGTTATAACCGCCCTGGTTATGGGGCCAGTCACCGCCCACATAGGGGGAAGTTAGCCCCTCATTGTGGAGCACTTTTAGGGGGCACGTTCACCCCTGGAGCCTCTATAAATAGCCCCGCCGCTATGAGGAGAGGAGAACAACAGGAGACCAGAGATAGACAACAGACTACACCCAGGCAGACAGAGAGAGAGAAGCAAGAGAGAGCTCAACTCTTCAGCAAGCTTGCTGCGTACAAGTTGCTCTTTGCCTACCTTTTCTTTGAGAGTTTTGGTAGACAGAGCTGTGCTACTCCTACCAGCCGAAGAGAAGATCCCCGAAGGTCTAGACGGTCACCCGGTCAATGGAGAACAAGATTCACTCTCCATCGCCACACGAAGAACCCAGCCTTAAACAAAAGGAGGATTCAAGACTCAACATCCTCCCTCCCTTGTAGTCGGAGCATTAGTCCGTTGTAATCTTTCAGTTGATTCAAGGAAACTTTACACGAACCATTCTCCGTACCAAACAAGAGATGGCGACTCCGCTGGGGACTACATTTGTCACTGATGAGCAAATCGTGGCGCAAGATGACGTCCTTCGTAAAGGAAAGATGGTCGAATCGCTTGTTGTCGAGTTCGACCAGGCGAAATACGAAGAGTTTCTCTCTGCCGGCTCCAAGAGCCCAAAGACCCGCGTCTGCCGCAGGGTCTCGACGGGGAATGGCCCCGGAGCCCGATCCGAGGTTCTCTCGGGCGCTGCTGCTGCCAACTTGCCAAGCAAGATACACGCGCCAACGCCTCTCAGAAGGCTCGCGTGATCTCAGGCACAACTGCTGCTGCGATCAACCACGCAGCACGGAACACCCGCGTCAGCGTCTCTCGGGAGACCCGCGTGGTCAAAATCTCTGGTGTTCAGCATCAGGTCGTCGTTGGTCACTCTCCACTTCTATGACGCAACCGAAGCGCTGAGCGTCGACAGAGGAGACGTGCGCGTCAGCTACAAGTTGGAACCTCTGGTTGTCCAACTGAGGCTGGACGCGACGTACAATCTGACGCCTTGCCCGCGCCACGTCCAGCACGTGAAGTCCGCGTTTGGCGGCCCAAACGCGAGACTCCTCAAGCTAGGTCCTCTGAAGACCAACTCACCAAACGCCAAGGTGAAGCCTCTGCGCCTCGTCAAGCGCGAGAGGCACGCGCCCATAGGCGTGGGGCCCAGCAGCCCATCCTCTCTCAAACGTCTCTGCCCTGACACACCAAGCAGCAACGCGAGAATCGCGTCTCATCTCAAAAGAGATGCCAGACGCACGTTATACAGCCACGACGCGAGAACCGCGTCCCTGAAGCCCGCGTCCATGCTGTACAGCATATGGACGCCTCCCGTCTTCGGCGTTGCGAGGTTAATCTCTTCGATCCCCCTCCCGTGGATCTGAGGGATTACTTGACGAAGAAAAGAAGTGCCAATCAGGTCACTTCATCATGTTGCTGCCAACGGCTCATCTCTATGCTCTCCGAGTGCCGTTGTGGTTCAGGTGTGCACCAGCAGTCTTTAGTTAGACAGCTGACCCTGATTCCCCCGTCAGCCAAAAGAAGGCGCTCCCACAGAAGGAGAACCTTCTCTGACATTGAGTACCCGGAGCTCACTGCGAATATGACGAGCAGGAGCAAGGAAAAACAACCTGCAGTCAGCTCGGATGAGTCTGACTCTGAACCGGAAGGGGTGTATCAACACACTCGCACCCGGACTGGGGCCATTCCCCCGATTGATTATAATGCCTTAGCCCATGGCATTAAAGTGAATGATTCTCACTCCGCCGTAGCGGAATCACGGGCTTCAAACTCTTCCGTTGAGAAGGAGGCCTCCGCCTACATGATAGGCACTCCTGAGGAAACGGCTAGACGTTTAGAACAAATCCAGAAGGCACAAATGGATATGATTCTTTCTCAGCAGGAATCTATTGACTCCCTCAAGCAGATGCTTGCACAGTTGCTCGAAGACAGGAGGAAATCTCCTCCTAAAAAGACGAAGGGAGAAAGCTCATCTTCCGAACCTTCTGAGGAGAGGCCGCGATCTACTTCTAATTCGTCCAAATCCTCGTCGCAAGTAAAGGGCGACCAAGACCAGGGAAAGGCTCATGCTAAAAGAATGAGTCAATTGGAGCAACGCCTCGAGACCCTTACCAACCGTAAAGGCCTCCAAGAAGCTGGAGTGGTCCGGCCCTATCCTGCCGAATGGGACTTGGTTCCATACCCGTCCAAGTTCAAGGCTCCAACCCTTCAAGCATTCGATGGGAAAGGGTCACCCAACCAACACATCTACTACTTTAAATCCCAAACAGGGAATGTAGTAGACAACGATGCCATCTTGGCACGACTGTTCATTGGCACCCTGAAAGGGCTCGCCTTCGAATGGTTTATGAAACTCCCGGAGGGCTCCATCAAGAACTGGGGCGATTTGGAGAAGCTATTCCTAACGCGCTTCTTCGAAGACGACTCGGAAGTCACGATGCCCACCCTTTTGGCTACCAAACAGCGAAAGGGAGAGTCCGTCAAATCTTTCGTGGAAAGATTTCGGAATGTGGCACTCCGATGTCCGAGCGGCATGACCCAGGTCACCCTGGTGAAAACATGCCGCCACAATCTCCAAACCTCACTCCTTACTCAAATAGGAGTTGCTGAAAGCCGCACCTGGAAGCAGTTGGTCCAACAAGGTGAACAGGCTGAGGAGATTGTCGCCCGCGTCAGGGCAGAAGAAGGGAAGCAACGGCCAGAGAGGTCAACCAGGCGTGCGCCAGACACATCCCTCCAGACAAAGCGGAAGGATAATTTGGCAACGGAGACCAAATCTCCCGCCAAACCTCAACCGGTCAAGGCGAGTGGCTCTTCGAGCCAGCCACGCACCAACAAGCAGTATTCTTTCAAGGAGGAACATGTCAATTCGCTCTTTAAGCTACTCAATAAGAGCAATAGACTGAAGCTCCCTGAAGCCAGGCGCCCTGAAGAAGTCGGTAAAACTGACAATCCCAATTACTGCTTATACCACAGAATGTTGGGACACCCCACCAAAAGCTGCTACGTCTTCAAGGACATCCTTCAGGCCCTGATTGACGCGGAGGTATTAAAACTCCGACCAGAGCAGAAGAAGGTGACGGCTAACATGACGTCAGTTCTCCAGTTCGGAAGACAACCCCCAACGCCTTCGGGGGTGGTCCCTGTTCCGAAAGGAGAGCTAAGAGTGGTCAACACGGATCCTCACCAGCAACAAGAGAAGGGCCTAGTACCCGTTCATACGCCTCTAGGGGAAATCATGTGGGTCCACCCTGACCTTGTTAACGCCCAGCATTGAACTACTGTAACTAATAAGAAGTCCAAGGGCAAGACAAAGGCGTCATCCTGCAATGTGGTGTGTGCCTCTTCTCGAGAAACGGATACCGATATTCATTCGCTAACCGACTCGGAAGAGGAGACAATAGTTCTGGCCGCAGAACCCGGTCGGCTAGTGGCAGAAACCGCTCAGGACAGCCCTACTTGAAGCAGTATGGCGAAACGGCGGCAACCCCTCCACTACCAGCTGCAGAGCCAACCAAGCCCTCCACAAAACAACCAGTGGAGAAACAGAAGGAGATTCGATTTTCTCGAGCCTTCAAAAGGGCATCGCGGAAGGATCTACGGCGCCTTACCGCTTTAATGTCCTGACTCAATTGGCCAACATCCCGGCACGGATTACCTTGTATGAGCTTCTTAGGCTGTCAAAGTCAACCAGAGAAGCTCTACAAGAGGCTCTGGCAAACGCTGAGGTCTTCATGACCCAGGTGCCAAAGGAGGAAGATGTAGAGAATTGTCTCCACACCTCCCAGAATGCCCCCTGCATCACCTTCACGGCAGAGGATATGCAGGTTAAAGGGAAGCATGATCGACCCCTGTACTTCACAGGGTATATTGGATCATCTGAAGTGAACCGCATTCGGTAGATCCAGGGTCCGCGTTGAGCATCATGCCTCGCCGGGTCATGCAACATCTGGGCATTCCTACTCATCGTTTGAGCCATACCCAGACAACTATCTATGGGTTCAATGCCAACAGGATCCGTCCGATGGGGAAGATTAAGCTCAAATGCCAGATTGGAAGTTTAAAGTCGGAAGTGACATGCTACATCATTGATGCCGACACTTCCTACAACCTATTGTTGGGACGGCCGTGGATTCACCGCA
This sequence comes from Agave tequilana, assembly GCA_038442645.1. Classification (NCBI taxonomy): domain Eukaryota; kingdom Viridiplantae; phylum Streptophyta; class Magnoliopsida; order Asparagales; family Asparagaceae; genus Agave; species Agave tequilana. The sequence continues at coordinate 29,874 of JAVJIF010003143.1, read as the reverse complement.
ACTCCATCGTTCCCTTTACTCTCCATCAAGTCATGAAATACATTGACGAGAATGGAAAGGTGCAGACGTTGATTGCCGAAAGGCATCCATTCAAAGGGGTCGAGAATTATTTCACAGACTCCTTACTGTACCAAGATCCCGGGGAGACGGATGAAGTCCCGTAACCGGAAGAACCAGACTCTGGCAATGAAGCCGATACTGAGCTGGAGGAAGATGAGTGTGTGTGGGAGCTAGATCCACCTGTAAAGAGCATTGATAAGCTCGATGTTGATAATACCACCGACGATGTAGGCGGTTGGTACATTAATGAAGAATTAGATTTAGCGTATTTTTCTGTGTTTGCCTCTGATTCAGTACCGTCAGACACTAGTACCGACGTGGATGACGATCTCTGGTCGGCAATGGATGCTTTGACATCATTGCATGTACCAGTGAAATCATCCTTTAAAACATGTCGAAATGTCGACGATGCGCAAGAATCAATATTCATGGTTCTAGCAAGAAGGAAAGGCCAAAGACCAATTCTCTTCGGACGAATTGAATCCAAACCAATGACTCATGAAGAATCAGAAAGCGAGCAGGAATCCCTCAGTTCGGTCATTATGAGCCAAAGGCACTCAGAATGATGAAAAACATGGGGTATGACCTAACCAGCAGACCCGGGTTGAACTTTGGCAAGGGAAGGAGAACGCTACTTCGATCCTTTGTGCCGAAAGGGAAAGCCCCCGATTATTATCATCGGACGCGCCGGGGGTTGGGCCATGTATCGACTCTGATCCCATCAGCCTCTGATTCTGGAGGGCCATCAGGTCATAATTACTCTTCAGGCACGTCATCATGGGAGTCGGATGTCAGTGTCGGCAACATCTTCAGAGAACTTTCAGTGAACATGGTTTCAACAAGCCACCTGAAAGACGGAGATGAAGAAATGATCCAATCTGATACAGATCCTTGGATCAAACATTTAAATACTCTTTGGGATACCCGCTTTGAACAGCGCGAGCCACCCACAGAAGACAAGGTTGTTCAAGTCAATCTAGGAGATGAGGCCAATCCTAAGCCCATCTTCATAAGTGACGGCCTGTCACCTTCGGAGAAGAAGGATCTAATATCTCTTGTACAAGAGTATATAGACGTCTTCGCCTGGAATTACGAGGACATGCCTGGACTTGATCCTCAAGTGGCTATGCACCGCCTCAACATCAATCCGGACGCAAAACCTGTCAAACAACAGCAGTGACGGTTCCGTCCAGAAATAATGGAGGCAATTCAATCAGAAGTCAGAAAACTTATTGATTCTGGCTTCATCAGAGAAGAACAACATCCCGACTGGGTAGCCAACATTGTCCCAGTTGTCAAGAAGAACGGGAAGATCCGGATCTGCATCGACTTTCGTGATCTAAACGAGGCCTGCCCCAAAGACGAATTCCCACTGCCAATCACAGATGTCATGATTGACAATACTTGTGGATTCGAACGAATGTCCTTCATGGATGGATTCTCAGGATACAATCAAATTAAAATGTATCCTGACGACGAAAAGCACACCTCCTTCAGGACACCATTGGGGGTCTACTGCTATACCGTCATACCCTTCGGACTGAAGAATGCGGGGGCAACATATCAAAGGGCCATGAACGCCATTTTCCAGCAGCAAATGCGCAAAACGGTGGAATGTTATGTTGATGATATTGCGGTGAAAAGTCGCGCTAAGGGTGATCACATAGCTGACTTGAAGGTGATTTTTGACATCATGCGAGCTCATCAGTTGAAGATGAACCCAACCAAATCCTTCCTGGGGGTGGCTAGTGGCAAATTCCTAGGATTTGTTGTGATTGGGGAAAGGGGGATAGTGTGGTAGTTCGCACAAATATTCAATAAAGGAGAGAAGGTTTAGAGTCAACCTTAGGTGCTTGATCACTCCACAATGTATTTAAAATGTTTAATGTACCCTTCCCAAATCTTCGTGTAGCATAGGGCTATACGAGTCGATTCCTCAGGGAGAGCTTGCGATGGAAGCGTTACGGTTCGAAGTGAAGATAGAAAACGAAGATTCTTCTTTGTTTTAAAAGAATGCAAAAGACATGGAAAAGAAATGAAAGAATTGGTGGTTGGTGTGTACATGAAATGAAAACTATGAAATAAATGAAAAGAATCGAAAACAAGATTTGCTTTGGAATTAATACTAAAAGAATGAAAACTTGTAGAAGACTTTTAAATGAGAAAGGCCATGACTAGCTAACATTACTAACTTGCTTACTTACTAATCTCCGTTAGGGTGATGCTTGCCTCATGTTGATTCATCGGCATATATTTGTCTTGCGTGTTGGTCTAGTTACTTTCCCACTTAATTGAAGGGTAATCTACTTGGACTTGTCTTGTAACCTCATTGATGTCATAGGCCTTCAAGATAGACTTTCAATGGTGGAATCAAAAGAGTTGCCACTCAAGGGATGCTAAGGAAGAAGATAAAACATTCATTAATTGAAGTAAAGAAGTTGTACAACAAATAGCATATGTTTGGTGATCCATCTCCATGTTCCATCAAGGCACTTGTTCTAAGGCAAGGCTCTAAATGAGGCACACATGAATCATATGGAGAATTACAACAAGAGATTGCCAAGCATGAAAGTAACTCATCATTTTCATCATGGATAAAATAGACTTAACAATTGCAAGATGAAGTAATTGCATTCACCCAAGAGTTAGAAGTTAGGCAAGATTAGTTGTTAGCTAGTCATGTAGAAGAATTTAGCTACTAGCCATTACAAGAAAAGAAAAGCAATTCATGAATAAGAGTGCAATTGAAGTAAAGCTTGAAATGAAAGAGTGCAAGTAAAGTACTAGAAAATGCTCAAGTAGAGAAAGGAGATTGGATTAAACCTTACTTCACAAGTTGTCACACCTTGATATACACAAGCTTTCTCTCTCTCACAATCTCTCTTTTTGCAGAATTTCTAGGGAGGAAGAAGACTAAGAGAAACAAAACCTAGAGAAAAATCAAATACAATCTCTTTCTCTATTCTCTACTCTCTCCTCTGTCCTCTTATTTTTGCAAAGGCCCTGGTGGTGTATTTATAGCCTCAGAGAGAAGCCTCTGGAACCTGGGTGTTGGAGAAAATCCCGGGCTCAACAGCCTTGTAACTGCCGCAGATCTGCGGCAGTTACAAGGCCGTTGAGGCCGAGATTTCTGTTGCGCGTATCTCGTAGGTTGTTAGCCACGTGTCCCTTCTGGAAGTTTGAATTGGCGCGTGCATTTCTCCAGATCCTGGCCTCAACTTTTGGGCTCTCTTTTGGGCTTTGATTTATTTTCCTTTAATTTTTGATAATTAAAGGGATTTTGGGCCTTTTCTCAATTAGAATATGGACCTGCAAAAATAGAGAGAAAAGGATTAAAAATCACATTTTTATTTGCAATATGCATGGTATGGATGTGGTAAAATATGTAAAAAATGAATAACAATCACACCCCCATACCTAACTTTTGCTCGTCCTCGAGCAAAAAAGAAAGAAAAAGAAAATCCTAACTAGATTATTACACCACTTTCGTAGGTGACACGATTGCACCGAGCACGTGCAACAAGCCGTTAAACCTCTAGGTTACCCTAGAGGAGGAGTGTTGTCTCCTGAGGGTTTTCAGCGGATTGCACCCACAAAATCCATAAAGAAAAATAAAAGGGTTAGTGAAAATTTTGATCCGTGTTTTAAAGATTCTCACTAAAGTTTTAGGTTTCAGGTTACCCTAAACTTGTCATTCCTCTTATAAGCGTCTATTTGGAGTTTTGTTTTCATTTTAGGTTAAGTTTTTAGGGAAAAGATCAAAAACTGGATTTTGCATCAATTCTAGGATATATACATCTATAAATATGAAGGATCTTTCTTAGACTAAGTTCATTTATTTACTAATATATATAATATATATATATATATTTTTTATACGATATTTATTTATTTACATTTCCTTAGCATCCTTAGGCTTTCTAGTTTACCCTTGTAACGAGTCTCTTACCGATGACTCCCAAACCAGACAGTCTTAGGGCACCAGATGAGAAAACATCCCTAGGGTTCGATGACTCGAGTAAAAAAGGCCACGAAGGAATTTAAGGACTTAACCACCTTTAGGCGTGATTGGCAATGCTTCTTGAGGCACGACTAACCAGCTTAATTAGTGGCTAAGTATTTATTATTTATTTATATACATATTTTTTTAATATTTTTTTATTATATATATATGTAAATAAAGTCACAAAGTCTTTGATTAATCCTTCAATATGTTTAATGTATATATCCTAAAGAAAGAATTAAAATCTAGTAATTTTTCTAATCCTTTATTACTTAACCTAAAAATCTAACAAAACTCCTCTTTTCGACTTATAATTAGAAATCTTAGTTAAGAGCTTCCTTAATCCCTAAATTCAAGCTTGATTCTTTAAACATGGATCAAGAATTTCCTTATTTTTTTTAAATTTTTTCTCTTTTTTTTATTTTTCTAAAAGAAAAAGTAAATCTAAAAGAAAATAGAAAATCTACTAAGAAAGATAAAATCTAAAAAGAAAATAAAAACCTAAAAAGAAAATGAAAATCCTAAAAATAAAAATAAAAAGCCTAAAAAGAAAATGAAAAATCCTAAAAATAAAAATAAAAAGCCTAAAAAGAAAATGAAAAATCCTAAAAATAAAAATAAAAAGCCTAAAAAGAAAATGAAAAATCTTAGGTTAGAATCTACCCCCCCATACCTATCTCATGCATTGTCCCCAATGTATGCAAGATAAAAATGATGCATGAAATAGGTAAAAGTTTTTTTTTTATTTACAAAAAAAGTGCAAAAAATTATTTACAAGGAATATATACAAGTGTGACCATTACCTAGGCTTTTCTTTGGTCGTTTTCCTCTGGCCCGTTTCCCATCGTTCCAGTGTGTTTGTTTGCGCGGGCTCAGTTGGGAAACGTATTGAATTATTTTCTTAGCCCTAGGTGTTTCCAGATTCAATTGTTTGTTGTCATTCATCCTCCTTCTACCACATTGTTCACTAAAAAAAGTCCTTGTCACCACTTTCACTTTGAATCTCATTACTTCCAATGTTAAGGAATTTCAGCTCCTCTCCATACAACTCTTCAAAACTCAGGTCAACATTTTCCTTAGGAAGTGTACAATCAGTTAACCTACCCCGCGTTGGCTCATCCAGACACATGAGCTCATCAGCGAAAAGGTCTTCAAAGGATATGTCAATTGGAGGTTCTTGAACTATATCCTCTTGGGATACAGTCACAGTTGGCTCAGTGAAAGTGAAAATATCCAAATCAACTTTCCCCTTTTGAAAGGGTACTCGGATAATAGGATTTTCCACTTCAAGAGAATCACAAACTTGTGACTCATCTTTCCCTATTTCCTCACAATTGGCTCCAATAAAGCTGACCTCAAATGTTTGATCTTTTGTTTTATGAGGCTGTGTGTGGAAGACATTCATTTCACGAGTCATGTCACCAAAGGTTAACCTCATTGATCCATTCCGGCAATTGATGATGGCATTTGCTGTAGCCAGGAATGGTCGTCCCAAAATGACAGGAGTTTGAGCCCTTTGATTGGAATTAGACACAGGTTGTGTCTCAAGGACTACAAAATCTACAGGGTATATGAACTCCCCAACTTTGACAAGGACATCGTGAATTTCCCCCTTGGGTTTCTTGACAGAACGATCAGCCAATTGTATGGTCATTTGGGTAGAAGAAGATCGCCTAACCCTAATTGTTGGTACACAGAAAAAGGTAAGAGATTGATGCTGGCCCCTAAATCAAGCAGTGCCCTATTGATGGTAGTCTGTCCTATGATGCATGAAATTGTGGGGCTCCCTGGGTCTTTGTATTTAACAGGAGTTGGACCAGTGAGCAACTCGCTGATGGTTGATACTAGGAAGACTTTCTTAGGGACTTGTGTTTTCCTCTTCTTGGTGCACATTTCCTTTAAGAATTTGGCATATGATGGCACTTATTGTATGGCATCAAGAAGAGGGACATTGATTTGGACCTTATTAAACATTTCTCTTATCTTCTCCATATGAGCATTTGTCTTGTTATTTGTAAGCCTATTTGGAAATGGTACACTAGGCTTATAAGGTTGCTCATCTACCTTTTCTTTACCCTTGGCTTTTGAAGTGGATGACTCTGTACTAGAGAATGGTTTGTCAGAAGCTGGTTGCATTAGGACAGGAGGTGTTGGCTTTGGTACTGGATGAGATGATTGACTAGAAACCTTATTGTCTATCTGTTTTTTAGATCTCAGGGTATGAATAGCATGACAATGACTTGGGCCCGTGTCTTCATGTTTGGGATTTGGCAATGGCTGGCTTGGTAACAGTCCTTTTGTCTCTCATTTACTGAATTAGCCAATTGCCCAATTTGGACCTGAACTTTATTCATATCCTGATGATAGTTCTTTGTAAAGGTTTCTAACATTTTCCTCAACTCTGATATTTCTGAATCATTCTGGGGTGGATGTTGATGATATGGAGACTGAAATTGTGATTGGTAGTGTGGTGGACTTTGATAAGGTTGTGACTGTGGTGGACTTTGAGATGGATGAAAATTCGGTGTATTACGATTGAAACTGGATGGGTGAGACTGAGCATTGTAAGGATGTGGAAGTGGTGGCCTATGATGCTCAGGACCAGACTGACTCCACGAAAAATTTGGATGGTTTCGCCATCCCGAATTGTATGTGTTGGAGTATAGATTGTGAGGGGGTCTGGTAAAAGCTGCATTCGTGTTCTCTTGATATGATTGGGGCTGATACAAAGGACACTCCTCAAAAACATGGTTGAGATCATGACAGTAGGTGCAACCTGGTTTGATCAGAGGTGATGGGTTGACCTGATTGACCACAGAATTTTCCTTTAACTCAAGCAGTTCTATCCTCTTCATCAATTGTGTGATCTTGGCTTCCGCAGCTATAGAGGATTCTATGGAGTGCATACCAGTTCTGAAAGTGGTGAAAGTGGGTTTATCTAGGCATGACTCCCACTGAATGGTTTTCTCAGCTAGGGCTTCAAAGAGATCCCACCCCTGATTCTCATCTTTCTTCAAAAATTCCCCTTGGCACATGGATTCAAGGAGTGTTTTCGTTTGATAGTCAAGTCCGTCATAGATAATTTGACACTGACGCCATTTCTCTACGCCGTGATGAGGACATAGGGCTAGAAGGTCTTTGAAACGCTCAAAATATTTCCAGAATGGTTCGTGTGTTTCCTGCTTGAATTGCATGATATTCTTTCGCATGAGGGCTGTTTTATGGATGGGATAGAATTTCTTAAGAAAGACTTTTACAAAATCATCCCATGAAGATATGGAACTGACGGGAAGATTGTAAAGCCATTTCTTAGCTAAATCCTTAAGTGCAAACAGTATGAATCTTAACCTAACAGCATCCTCAGTCAGTTGGGAAATTCTCATCATTAAACATACTTCTTCAAACTCTCGAATGAAGAGGTACGCGTCCTCAGACTCTAGACCATGAAATCGGGAAAGTGTATTTATGAATTGCGGTTTCAGCTCAAAGTGATTTCCATTGGTTCAGGGAGAAGAATGCACGATGGAAGGGAGGTGCGAATCGGATAGAATCGATCTTGAAGTGAAACGTTGTTTTCCATTGTGTCAAGTGGTTGTGTAAGTGCAAGTGTAGAAAGTCTAACAAGTCTCGCAGAATTTGGATCACGGAACCACTCTTGCATATATAGTCACAAACAACGTGCACCGATCACACCAACGAAAAACAAAAAATGAAAATAACAACAATAAAAGAAAAATCAATCCAAGCTATCTAGGATTCCTGAACCTAGACGACTCCTAACTGATTAGATCGTCCACGGGAGGTTTAGTGTAGACTTTGACTACAAGCTAATCAGCCAGGTAAGGGCAAGGTTGTTGGGAGGTTTTCCGTCAAAGACGTTCCTTAATTAAGTAACCACCAACCTTCGGGCTTTCGGCCCTCAATCCCTTTCCTAGACACTGATTTTATAAAAGTCATTTTCAACACTTTTCCCCCTTAGGATAATCTCCTAAGTGAGTCCGGATGTCCCTAGGGCCAACGTCTATCAAATTTTATTACAAGCTTGGGATTGTGAGTGCTTGAAAAATGATTTTCGGGTTAAGGAAAGGGTGATAAAATCCCCCACCTTATCTTATTTATGGGTGATGCCCTTAAAATCAGTTTGGTGCAATTGTACAGTTATAAACAAATAAGGTTCACTCAAAGCAATTAAAATCAAACAAGGAGTGAGTCCTAGTCAATATGCAATGCACACGTACCTTGCTTCCAGCACTCTTCAACAGTAAAGTAAAAGAATTGAAAAGACTCGTGCCTAGAAATGCAAATGTCTAATCAATTTTTAACCTTGCAACAAATTTTTTACTGTTGATTATTAGCAGATATAAGGTGAAGCATACACGAATTTAAGTATTGCAGCAGCTGTATTTTTCAGAGCAAGCAACCCTGCAGAAATTTGGTCAGTAGTTAACTCCTCCTTGCCGCAAATCTGCGGCTTTTGCCGTGGAATTGCGGCAATTCAGAGGACTTCTGGTTTCTGCTTTCAAGAGCAGAAGCCCAGAGCCACTTATATGTTACTGTAATGCAAATTTTCCTATTTTCTTCACCTGTAACCTGCAACAGAGAAGAAGATTCGTTTAGTTTTTCACTTGAAATCAAAAACCGTTGCTCTCCCCGGCAACGGCGCCAAAAATTTTGATTGGGGAAAGGGGGATAGTGTGGTAGTTCGCACAAATATTCAATAAAGGAGAGAAGGTTTAGAGTCAACCTTAGGTGCTTGATCACTCCACAATGTATTTAAAATGTTTAATATACCCTTCCCAAATCTTCGTGTAGCATAGGGCTATACGAGTCGATTCCTCAGGGAGAGCTTGCGATGGAAGCGTTACGGTTCGAAGTGAAGATAGAAAACGAAGATTCTTCTTTGTTTTAAAAGAATGCAAAAGACATGGAAAAAGAAATGAAAGAATTGGTAGTTGGTGTGTACATGAAATGAAAACTATGAAATAAAATGAAAAGAATCGAAAACAAGATTTGCTTTGGAATTAATACTAAAAGAATGAAAACTTGTAGAAGACTTTTAAATGAGAAAGGCCATGACTAGCTAACATTACTAACTTGCTTACTTACTAATCTCCATTAGGGTGATGCTTGCCTCATGTTGATTCATCGGCATATATTTGTCTTGCGTGTTGGTCTAATTACTTTCCCACTTGATTGAAGGGTAATCTACTTGGACTTGTCTTGTAGCCTCATTGATGTCATAGGCCTTCAAGATAGACTTTCAATGGTGGAATCAAAAGAGTTGCCACTCAAGGGATGCTAAGGAAGAAGATACAACATTCATTAATTGAAGTAAAGAAGTTGTACAACAAATAGCATATGTTTGGTGATCCATCTCCATGTTCCATTAAGGCACTTGTTCTAAGACAAGGCTCTAAATGAGGCACACATGAATCATATGGAGAATTACAACAAGAGATTGCCAAGTATGAAAGTAACTCATCATTTTCATCATGGATAAAATAGACTCAACAATTGCAAGATGAAGTAATTGCATTCACCCAAGAGTTAGAAGTTAGGCAAGATTAGTTGTTAGCGAGTAATGTAGAAGAATTTAGTTACTAGCCATTACAAGAAAAGAAAAGCAATTCATGAATAAGAGTGCAATTGAAGTAAAGCTTGAAATGAAAGAGTGCAAGTAAAGTACTAGAAAATGCTCAAGTAGAGAAAGGAGATTGGATTAAACCTTGCTTCACAAGTTGTCACACCTTGATTTACACAAGCTTTCTCTCTCTCACAATCTCTCTTTTTGTAGAATTTCTAAGGAGGAAGAAGACTAAGAGAAACAAAACCTAGAGAAAAATCAAAATACAATCTCTTTCTCTATTCTCTACTCTCTCCTCTGTCCTCTTATTTTTGCAAAGGCCCTTGTGGTGTATTTATAGCCTCAGAGAGAAGCCTCTGGAACCTGGGTTGTTTGAGAAAATCCCAGGCTCAACAGCCTTGTAACTGCCGCAGATCTGCGGCAGTTACAAGGCCGTTGAGGCCGAGATTTCTGTTGCGCGTATCTCGTAGGTTGTTAGCCACGTGTCCCTTCTGGAAGTTTAAATTGGCGCGTGGATTTCTCCAGATCCTGGCCTCAACTTTTGGGCTCTCTTTTGGGCTTTAATTTATTTTCCTTTAATTTTTGATAATTAAAGGGATTTTGGGCCTTTTCTCAATTAGAATTGAAAAACACCTAGAGGGGGGGTGAATAGGTGTGAATGCTAATCTAGGAAACTAAATGCAAACTAAGTACGCTAAATGCGGAAGCTTATGCAAATTATGCACAAACTAATACAATACAACAAGTGTAGCCAAATTCCCCTTTCGAGGCTCTGGACTAACTCCCTTGATTCCCCTTGAAATGGGTTGAGGTGCTATGTGAAGCTCTTGTTGGATGAGTATAAGTTAGGCACACACACACAAGCAATCCAAGCAATATAAAATACACACAATCAAGCCAAGCATATAAGAATGAATAGCAATATGAATAAATGCAAGGCAATATGAAATATGCACAACACAAGCAAATATGATATGATATGAATATGATGCTTTGCACAACTATAAGAGAGAGAGTTAGAGAGACAATGGATCAATACGCAAACACCAAGATTTGTTTCGAGGTTCGAGCACCTTGCTCTACATCCCCGCCTACACCACCGTGTAGGATTTCCACTATCTCAACTCCCACCGAGGGAACCTCTACCGAAGAGGATTTCTTACAACTCTAGGAGTACCAAACTCCTCTCTCAAACAACAACCTCCTCACAACCGAGGGGTTAGGCCCGTAGCCAATACAACAACCAATCCACACACCTCTACCGAAGAGGCTCACAACCAAACACTATCACCTCTACCTAAGAGGGATCCACAACACAATCACCCGATCACCTCTACCGAAGAGGGATTCACAAGTATAAGGGTGTTTACAATAATGAGGTTTACAACAAACAACCTCAAACACTTCTCTTTCTTTTTCTCTTTTCTTTTCCACAAAACAAGATCCTAATAGTTTAGGATAGATGATAGCTCAAGTGTGGAAACAAAGTGTTTTTGGAAACAAGCAACAAAGAAAAACTACTTGGGAAATCTCTTGTATATGATAGAAAATGAAATACCAAATCAAAATCCCAAAACCTAGTTTTCTTTGATTTTCCAAAAACCCAAAACAAATAAAGATGAGAAGTTAAAAGCACAAAAACTCCTTTGAAAACTCTTTTAAATACTTCAGAAAACTGAAAATTTTTCTCTTGGAAAACTTGGCCAAAATCCCCAAAGAGATGGGGTTATATAGCCCCTATACAAAACTAGCCGTTAGGCTGAGCTGGCAGTCTGACAGACTGCCGGTCGACCGGTCCGGTCGACCGCCAACGGTCAAAAATGTGACCGTTGGGCAATAGCGGTCGACCGGCCCGGTCGACCGAAACATCCTGAGAGCAGAACTCTCATCTCGGTCGACCGGCCCGGTCGACCGTCCCAGAGACACCAAAACGTGCACAGACTTGTGCACGTCGGTCGACCGTCCCGGTCGACCGGCCTATGGTGCGGTCGACCGGTCCGGTCGACCGACTTGGCCTGTCAGCCAGTCCTCAGTTCTGCACAGATACGGGATTTGAAAATAGGTCTTTTCACTCAATAAAAATCCCATAAATTCACAGTAAATCAAAAAAATAGTTTTAATCACAATAAAAATTGTTTTTCTAAAAATATGTTTTTCTAAAACTTGTTTTATCATTTTACTTTGATAACCAAACTTGTGATAAAAATTTCAAGACATATATCAATCATATCAATTCATTTTTGTGTCTTGCCAATTTTATCAAAAACAAAACTTGTATTTTATCAAACTAGAATTTTCCAAAACATGAATAGGATAGTCAAAATAAGTTTGTTTAAAAATTAAGATGCATGTATAGAATGAAGCAACTATACATATATCAATTTAAACTTGTTTTGATAAACTATTCATGAAAACCAAAACTCAATCATAAAACGTGTGTGATTTGTGCACTTGAGCATATCAACTAAACTAAGCTTTACAAATATGGATCTAAAACACAAACTCTAAACTAGATACCTAAGTCTTCTTGACGATCTTCATCTTCAAGTAGACTTGCTCCAAAACTCCGTGATTCTCCAAGTGCAAAGGTATGATCTTTAAGCTTTGGCACCGGAATCATCATGAATAGCTTCTAAGCTCCTTGTTGAAGCTAATCACCAACTAATATCTGTTAATGATCTGAAACTTAGAAACACAAGAATATTAGTAAACATAACTACATGAGTGTTGATCATCATCAAAACTAGAGTGGACGGCCATTGGGCCAACAATCTCCCCCTTTTTGATGATGACAAAACTCATGGAGTTATATATGCATGGATTAAAGATAAGCTTCAAGGAAGCTCCCCCTTAACTCATGCATAAGAAATGAATAAATAAATATGCAATGAAAGCTTATGATTCTAAACAAGAGACATACATATTTATCATATCTTATTGTCTATTTGTTTATGCATGAACTCAATATATGCAAAAACATAAAGAAGCATATATAAAAACTAAACAACTCAAAATCTTTCTCCCCCTTTTTGTCAATCATCAACAAAGGGGTAAACAATCAAAACCATAGATAAATGAGGGGTAAAAATCTTTCTCCCCCTTTTTGTCAATCAAAACAATGCAAACAATGTTCTCCCCCTTTTGTCTAAAACAAAAAACAAAATCAATAAGGGGTGACTACAAACATGATATCAATTAAAAATATGTCAATGAAGCATCTTGATACCAATAAACAAGAATCAATATATGTTATATGCTATATACATTCATGAAGAGGAAGACGCTAAGTTAGCTTCCCTACACATATGCATTACATGAAGAAGGGATGACAAGCCCCAATTCACATAACACATATTATGTAATGCATAAGAGGAGATGTGAAGCTCCCCCTACACACGTATATCATATAAAGAAGAGTTGTCAAGCTCCTCAATTTATAATCTACTCAACATGAATCTATATGTAAGAGAGATGTTAAGCTCTCCTTGCATATAGGAAATACAAATCAAAACTTTGAATATTTTCTTTAAACAAAATTTTGAAAATACCAATTGTAATTAAACATGACAAATTACCAATTGTAAAACAACATAACAAATTTTGAATGTCTAAACACAAATTTTGATACCAATTGTAAGAATATATTTCATTTTGAAAATATATAAACAAATTTGATGTTGATATCATATGTTCAAAATAACAACTTTTAATCATAAAGAGTGGGAGTACAAATACCAATTGAAATACAAAATCAAATTTTCTCCCCCTTTATGAAATACAAACTAAAGTCATGCATAGTCTTGATAACAATTTAAAAGTAATCAATTTAAACAAAATTGAAACTCAAGCACTAGCATAAACACAAACATATATATGTATGAAAGATAGATACCAATAGAAATTGATATACTTAGAATTTAAAGCATACATACATACAAAACATATATGAGTATACAAGAAGATCAAAATGAAAGCAATTGAAAGAGTTCAATGATACCAATTGACATAACAATAAGTTCAAGTGTATACATCATATTATCTACCACCCAATCATAATTCAAGTTTTAAAGATTTTCAATTTAGGGCATACATGAACATGATCTCCCATCCTACCGCCCTTGGAAGGTAGGGGTTTTCAAAGATAGATTTGAAAATATAGTTTTGTTTGAAAATCACTACCAAATTGAAGAACACCGCAACTAATTAAATGGAAAACTTGTTAACTAGCACGAAATCCTTTAAGCAAGGAATAAAACAAAATGAAGTTAAATATTGACACATAAACATGAAAACATGTAAGGCTAAATTTCATCAAAGCTATTTTCATTTCAAGGTATATGTATGATTTGTCAACACAAGAAGTATACATACATATCCCTAAACACAATTGAGTCCATATATAGATTTGCATGAAAGACAAATGACTCAAGGGGTATACATGTATATCTTAAAGTTTGGCAAAATACACATATACATGAATTGAAAACTTATACACATAAAACAATCCAAAAATAGGAATACAAGTTTAAAATGTATGAATCATCAAAACTAGACTATACTAGCACATCTAATGGGTTCAAATAAGCAATCAAGCCCAAACATATATAGATTTATTTGTGGCCCATTATATGTACAAGTATAATTCCTAGTCTTAATGAAAACTAACATCTAAACAAGTAATCTTAACAAGAAGCATCAAAACAAATATGAAAATCATCATGATAAACCTAAAACATGACTACTATGTAAATTCACATGTATTAGATTCATGATGTACATTATAGCTTAAACATAAGTGAGAACACTAAGTATGGGATCATATAAGCATGTGTGTCTCAAATACTATACATATATGTCAAGGATCTAATAAACATGGAATGAACATACTAATCCATAGACAATAAAAATATGCTATAAATTATCAAAACATGCTATAAACAATGAAGTGGAAAGCATGTAAACATAATAAATGGGAGTAAAGGATTGTTACCAAAACCGAAGAAGCAACTCTCCTTGTCTCCAAAACATGGTGGTCATCTCCACCAAATCTTCCCTTGAAAGTGATGCATCCAATTTGATTTCCATGAAGTCCGAAACGCATCCACTCCAAGGTGCTATTACTCTCACCTCATGTGAGAGCCCACACCTACATCAAAAATTGGAGGGGTGGTCTTTGGTACCCACATCTTGTTGGGTCCATGGGGGTTAGTCCCTTCCCTAACCCAAACAAATTTCTTTGCTAAATTTGAAACATTTAATCTATCATAACAAAATTTAGCAAGGTGGCCCTTACGTCCACAATGTGTACATGTGTACACATGAGCATACATATGGTGATGGGTGTGTCCGTGAGGAGCATGTGTATGCCGTGAAGGGTGTGCATGCATAAAGGATGGAACGTGTTTCTTTCGAACCAAGGTTTCCAACCGATTGTGGTTCAAGGCACATTGGCTCATAGTGGAGCCCAAACAATCAACCTTCTTCATAAGCAAACAAATATCATCATTAATCTTAGAAGAAGAAGTGTGGCATGCAATAGGTGAAGTGTGTGATACTAAACTAGCATGGCAAACAAGTGCATCAATCTTATTTTGCAAAACAATATTCTTATCTAAACAAACATTCAACTCATTTGAAATAGAAATGATTTTGTTTTTCAAAGCAACATTCTCTTTTAAAACAAAATCAACTTTAGAAGACATATTTTCATTTTTCTTCAAAAGAATTTCACAATCATTTTTAGACTTTAAAAATTTATTTTCTTTTAAAGCAAGTTCCAATTGAGATCTCAATGAATCCCTTTCATTATAGACCTCAACCTTCTCTTACAAAACAATATCAAGTCTAGATTGTAAACACTTATTTTCTTTTCAATTCCTAGACTTTTCTTTTTCAAAATCTTATATTTTTTTATAAGTTTTTCACAAACAATTGAAAGTTCTTCATTTATAGCATGGACATCAATATGATCATTTGAAGAACTAGAACAATCATCACTATCATAGTGGGGTTCCGAATGTACCTCAAGGGAGTCATTCCCTTGGACCATGAAGCATTGAGAATCGGATTCTCCACTAAATTCCTCCGATTGATTTGGCACTTGAAGCTTGGAGGTGGTGGTTGTTGTCAATTTGTTCCACACTGCAAAGGCGGAATCAAGATTAGAAACACGTAAAAGATAATCTTTAGATAAAGTGCTTCTAATGGCCTCTAGGGCATGTGCATTGGCCCCTATATGATTACCATCACCAAGATAACATCTCTTGGTGGCGGCAAGGAAGACATGCAAACCTAGGGTCTTTAGGTACATGGACATCCTATACTTCCAAACATCAATGTTGGAAGGATCATAACTAGGTGGGGTCATGAAGTCCATGGTATAAACTAGATGTGTGCAAACAAGCAAATGCAAATGAGATTAGCAAGCAAATGGATCACTCCTAGGATGTTAAGCCTAAGTATCAGGAGCACTAGCTCTGATACCAATTGAAAAACACCTAGAGGGGGGTGAATAGGTGTGAATGCTAATCTAGGAAACTAAATGCAAACTAAGTGCGCTAAATGCGGAAGCTTATGCAAATTATGCACAAACTAATACAATACAACAAGTGTAGCCGAATTCCCCTTTCGAGGCTCTGGACTAACTCCCCTTGATTCCCCTTGAAATGGGTTGAGGTGCTATGTGAAGCTCTTGTTGGATGAGTATAAGTTAGGCACACGCACACAAGCAATCCAAGCAATATAAAATACACACAATCAAGCCAAGCATATAAGAATGAATAGCAATATGAATAAATGCAAGGCAATATGAAATATGCACAACACAAGCAAATATGATATGATATGAATATGATGCTTTGCACAACTATAAGAGAGAGAGTTAGAGAGACAAGGGATCAATACGCAAACACCAAGATTTGTTTCGAGGTTCGAGCACCTTGCTCTACATCCCCGCCTACACCACCGTGTAGGATTTCCACTATCTCAACTCCCACCGAGGGAACCTCTACCGAAGAGGATTTCTTACAACTCTAGGAGTACCAAACTCCTCTCTCAAACAACAACCTCCTCACAACCGAGGGGTTAGGCCCGTAGCCAATACAACAACCAATCCACACACCTCTACCGAAGAGGCTCACAACCAAACACTATCACCTCTACCTAAGAGGGATCCACAACACAATCACCCGATCACCTTTACCGAAGAGGGATTCACAAGTATAAGGGTGTTTACAATAATGAGGTTTACAACAAACAACCTCAAACACTTCTCTTTCTTTTTCTCTTTCTTTTCCACAAAACAAGATCCTAATAGTTTAGGATAGATGATAGCTCAAGTGTGGAAACAAAGTGTTTTTGGAAACAAGCAACAAAGAAAAACTACTTGGGAAATCTCTTGTATATGATAGAAAATGAAATACCAAATCAAAATCCCAAAACCTAGTTTTCTTTGATTTTCCAAAAACCCAAAACAAATAAAGATGAGAAGTTAAAAGCACAAAAACTCCTTTGAAAACTTTTTAAATACTTCAGAAAACTGAAAATTTTTCTCTTGGAAAACTTGGCCAAAATCCCAAAGAGATGGGGTTTATATAGCCCCTATACAAAACTAGCCGTTAGGCTGAGCTGGCAGTCTGACAGACTGCCGGTCGACCGGTCCGGTCGACCGCCAACGGTCAAAAATGTGACCGTTGGGCAATAGCGGTCGACCGGCCCGGTCGACCGAAACATCCTGAGAGCAGAACTCTCATCTCGGTCGACCGGCCCGGTCGACCGTCCCAGAGACACCAAAACGTGCACAGACTTGTGCACGTCGGTCGACCGTCCCGGTCGACCGGCCTATGGTGCGGTCGACCGGTCCGGTCGACCGACTTGGCCTGTCAGCCAGTCCTCAGTTCTGCACAGATACGGGATTGAAAATAGGTCTTTTCACTCAATAAAAATCCCATAAATTCACAGTAAATCAAAAAAAATAGTTTTAATCACAATAAAATTGTTTTTCTAAAAATATGTTTTTCTAAAACTTGTTTTATCATTTTACTTTGATAACCAAACTTGTGATAAAAATTTCAAGACATATATCAATCATATCAATTCATTTTTGTGTCTTGCCAATTTTATCAAAAACAAAACTTGTATTTTATCAAACTAGAATTTTCCAAAACATGAATAGGATAGTCAAAATAAGTTTGTTTAAAAAATTAAGATGCATGTATAGAATGAAGCAAACTATACATATATCAATTTAAACTTGTTTTGATAAACTATTCATGAAAACCAAAACTCAATCATAAAACGTGTGTGATTTGTGCACTTGAGCATATCAACTAAACTAAGCTTTACAAATATGGATCTAAAACACAAACTCTAAACTAGATACCTAAGTCTTCTTGACGATCTTCATCTTCAAGTAGATTTGCTCCAAAACTCCGTGATTCTCCAAGTGCAAAGGTATGATCTTTAACCTTTGGCACCGGAATCATCATGAATAGCTTCTAAACTCCTTGTTGAAGCTAATCACCAACTAATATCCTGTTAATGATCTGAAACTTAGAAACACAAGAATATTAGTAAAATAACTACATGAGTGTTGATCATCATCAAAACTAGAGTGGACGGCCATTGGGCCAACAATCTCCCCCTTTTTGATGATGACAAAACTCATGGAGTTATATATGCATGGATTAAGATAAGCTTCAAGGAAGCTCCCCCTTAACTCATGCATAAGAAATGAATAAATAAATATGCAATGAAAGCTTATGATTCTAAACAAGAGACATACATATTTATCATATCTTATTGTCTATTTGTTTATGCATGAACTCAATATATGCAAAAACATAAAGAAGCATATATAAAAACTAAAAACTCAAAATCTTTCTCCCCCTTTTTGTCAATCATCAACAAAGGGGTAAACAATCAAAACCATAGATAAATGAGGGGTAAAAATCTTTCTCCCCCTTTTTGTCAATCAAAACAATGCAAACAATGTTCTCCCCCTTTTTGTCTAAAACAAAAAACAAAATCAATAAGGGGTGACTACAAACATGATATCAATTAAAAATATGTCAATGAAGCATCTTGATACCAATAAACAAGAATCAATATATGTTATATGCTATATACATTCATGAAGAGGAAGACGCTAAGTTAGCTTCCCTACACATATGCATTACATGAAGAAGGGATGACAAGCCCCAATTCACATAACACATATTATGTAATGCATAAGAGGAGATGTAAAGCTCCCCCTACACACGTATATCATATAAAGAAGAGTTGTCAAGCTCCTCAATTTATAATCTACTCAACATGAATCTATATGTAAGAGAGATGTTAAGCTCTCCTTGCATATAGGAAATACAAATCAAAACTTTGAATATTTTCTTTAAACAAAATTTTGAAAATACCAATTGTAATTAAACATGACAAATTACCAATTGTAAAACAACATAACAAATTTTGAATGTCTAAACACAAATTTTGATACCAATTGTAAGAAATATTTCATTTTGAAAATATATAAACAAATTTGATGTTGATATCATATGTTCAAAATAACAACTTTAATCATAAAGAGTGGGAGTACAAATACCAATTGAAATACAAAATCAAATTTTCTCCCCCTTTATGAAATACAAACTAAAGTCATGCATAGTCTTGATAACAATTTAAAAGTAATCAATTTAAACAAAATTGAAACTCAAGCACTAGCATAAACACAAACATATATATGTATGAAAGATAGATACCAATAGAAATTGATATACTTGGAATTTAAAGCATACATACATACAAAACATATATGAGTATACAAGAAGATCAAAATGATACCAATTGAAAGAGTTCAATGATACCAATTGACATAACAATAAGTTCAAGTGTATACATCATATTATCTACCACCCAATCATAATTCAAGTTTTAAAGATTTTCAATTTAGGGCATACATGAACATGATCTCCCATCCTACCGCCCTTGGAAGGTAGGGGTTTTCAAAGATAGATTTGAAAATATAGTTTTGTTTGAAAATCACTACCAAATTGAAGAACACCGCAACTAGTTAAATGGAAAACTTGTTAACTAGCACGAAATCCTTTAAGCAAGGAATAAAACAAAATGAAGTTAAATATTGACACATAAACATGAAAACATGTAAGGCTAAATTTTCATCAAAGCTATTTTCATTTCAAGGTATATGTATGATTTGTCAACACAAGAAGTATACATACATATCCCTAAACACAATTGAGTCCATATATAGATTTGCATGAAAGACAAATGACTCAAGGGGTATACATGTATATCTTAAAGTTTGGCAAAATACACATATACATGAATTGAAAACTTATACACATAAAACAAATCCAAAAATAGGAATACAAGTTTAAAATGTATGAATCATCAAAACTAGACTATACTAGCACATCTAATGGGTTCAAATAAGCAATCAAGCCCAAACATATATAGATTTATTTGTGGCCCATTATATGTACAAGTATAATTCCTAGTCTTAATGAAAACTAACATCTAAACAAGTAATCTTAACAAGAAGCATCAAAACAAATATGAAAATCATCATGATAAACCTAAAACATGACTACTATGTAAATTCACATGTATTAGATTCATGATGTACATTATAGCTTAAACATAAGTGAGAACACTAAGTATGGGATCATATAAGCATGTGTGTCTCAAATACTATACATATATGTCAAGGATCTAATAAACATGGAATGAACATACTAATCCATAGACAATAAAAATATGCTATAAATTATCAAAACATGCTATAAACAATGAAGTGGAAAGCATGTAAACATAATAAATGGGAGTAAAGGATTGTTACCAAAACCGAAAAAGCAACTCTCCTTGTCTCCAAAACATGGTGGTCATCTCCACCAAATCTTCCCTTGAAAGTGATGCATCCAATTTGATTTCCATGAAGTCCGAAACGCATCCACTCCAAGGTGCTATTACTCTCACCTCATGTGAGAGCCCACACCTACATCAAAAATTGGAGGGGTGGTCTTGGTACCCACATCTTGTTGGGTCCATGGGGGTTAGTCCCTCCCTAACCCAAACAAATTTCTTTGCTAAATTTGAAACATTTAATCTATCATAACAAAATTTAGCAAGGTGGCCCTTACGTCCACAATGTGTACATGTGTACACATGAGCATACATATGGTGATGGGTGTGTCCGTGAGGAGCATGTGTATGCCGTGAAGGGTGTGCATGCATAAAGGATGGAACTTGTTTCTTTCGAACCAAGGTTTCCAACCGATTGTGGTTCAAGGCACATTGGCTCATAGTGGAGCCCAAACAATCAACCTTCTTCTTAAGCAAACAAATATCATCATTAATCTTAGAAGAAGAAGTGTGGCATGCAATAGGTGAAGTGTGTGATACTACCCTAGCATGGCAAACAAGTGCATCAATCTTATTTGCAAAACAATATTCTTATCTAAACAAACATTCAACTCATTTGAAATAGAAATGATTTTGTTTTTCAAAGCAACATTCTCTTTTAAAACAAAATCAACTTTAGAAGACATATTTTCATTTTTCTTCAAAAGAATTTCACAATCATTTTTAGACTTTAAAAATTTATTTTCTTTTAAAGCAAGTTCCAATTGAGATCTCAATGAATCCCTTTCATTATAGACCTCAACCTTCTCTTGCAAAACAATATCAAGTCTAGATTGTAAACACTTATTTTCTTTTTCAATTCCTAGACTTTTCTTTTTCAAAATCTTATATTTTTCTATAAGTTTTTCACAAACAATTGAAAGTTCTTCATTTATAGCATGGACATCAATATGATCATTTGAAGAACTAGAACAATCATCACTATCATAGTGGGGTTCCGAATGTACCTCAAGGGAGTCATTCCCTTGGACCATGAAGCATTGAGAATCGGATTCTCCACTAAATTCCTCCGATTGATTTGGCACTTGAAGCTTGGAGGTGGTGGTTGTTGTCAATTTGTTCCACACTGCAAAGGCGGAATCAAGATTAGAAACACGTAAAAGATATCTTTAGATAAAGTGCTTCTAATGGCCTCTAGGGCATGTGCATTGGCCCCTATATGATTACCATCACCAAGATAACATCTCTTGGTGGCGGCAAGGAAGACATGCAAACCTAGGGTCTTTAGGTACATGGACATCCTATACTTCCAAACATCAATGTTGGAAGGATCATAACTAGGTGGGGTCATGAAGTCCATGGTATAAACTAGATGTGTGCAAACAAGCAAATGCAAATGAGATTAGCAAGCAAATGGATCACTCCTAGGATGTTAAGCCTAAGTATCAGGAGCACTAGCTCTGATACCAATTGAAAAACACCTAGAGGGGGGTGAATAGGTGTGAATGCTAATCTAGGAAACTAAATGCAAACTAAGTGCGCTAAATGCGGAAGCTTATGCAAATTATGCACAAACTAATACAATACAACAAGTGTAGCCGAATTCCCCTTTCGAGGCTCTGGACTAACTCCCCTTGATTCCCCTTGAAATGGGTTGAGGTGCTATGTGAAGCTCTTGTTGGATGAGTATAAGTTAGGCACACGCACACAAGCAATCCAAGCAATATAAAATACACACAATCAAGCCAAGCATATAAGAATGAATAGCAATATGAATAAATGCAAGGCAATATGAAATATGCACAACACAAGCAAATATGATATGATATGAATATGATGCTTTGCACAACTATAAGAGAGAGAGTTAGAGAGACAAGGGATCAATACGGAAACACCAAGATTTGTTTCGAGGTTCGAGCACCTTGCTCTACATCCCCGCCTACACCACCGTGTAGGATTTCCATTATCTCAACTCCCACCGAGGGAACCTCTACCGAAGAGGATTTCTTACAACTCTAGGAGTATCAAACTCCTCTCTCAAACAACAACCTCCTCACAACCGAGGGGTTAGGCCCGTAGCCAATACAACAACCAATCCACACACCTCTACCGAAGAGGCTCACAACCAAACACTATCACCTCTACCTAAGAGGGATCCACAACACAATCACCCGATCACCTCTACCGAAGAGGGATTCACAAGTATAAGGGTGTTTACAATAATGAGGTTTACAACAAACAACCTCAAACACTTCTCTTTCTTTTTCTCTTTTCTTTTCCACAAAACAAGATCCTAATAGTTTAGGATAGATGATAGCTCAAGTGTGGAAACAAAGTGTTTTTGGAAACAAGCAACAAAGAAAAACTACTTGGGAAATCTCTTGTATATGATAGAAAATGAAATACCAAATCAAAATCCCAAAACCTAGTTTTCTTTGATTTTCCAAAAACCCAAAACAAATAAAGATGAGAAGTTAAAAGCACAAAAACTCCTTTGAAAACTCTTTTAAATACTTCAGAAAACTGAAAATTTTTCTCTTGGAAAACTTGGTCAAAATCCCCAAAGAGATGGGGTTTATATAGCCCCTATACAAAACTAGCCGTTAGGCTGAGCTGGCAGTCTGACAGACTGCCGGTCGACCGGTCCGGTCGACCGCCAACGGTCAAAAATGTGACCGTTGGGCAATAGCGGTCGACCGGCCTGGTCGACCGAAACATCCTGAGAGCAGAACTCTCATCTCGGTCGACCGGCCCGGTCGACCGTCCCAGAGACACCAAAACGTGCACAGACTTGTGCACGTCGGTCGACCGTCCCGGTCGACCGGCCTATGGTGCGGTCGACCGGTCCGGTCGACCGACTTGGCCTGTCAGCCAGTCCTCAGTTCTGCACAGATACGGGATTTGAAAATAGGTCTTTTCACTCAATAAAAATCCCATAAATTCACAGTAAATCAAAAAAATAGTTTTAATCACAATAAAAACTGTTTTTCTAAAAATATGTTTTTCTAAAACTTGTTTTATCATTTTACTTTGATAACCAAACTTGTGATAAAATTTCAAGACATATATCAATCATATCAATTCATTTTTGTGTCTTGCCAATTTTATCAAAAACAAAACTTGTATTTTATCAAACTAGAATTTTCCAAAACATGAATAGGATAGTTAAAATAAGTTTGTTTAAAAAATTAAGATGCATGTATAGAATGAAGCAACTATACATATATCAATTTAAACTTGTTTGATAAACTATTCATGAAAACCAAAACTCAATCATAAAACGTGTGTGATTTGTGCACTTGAGCATATCAACTAAACTAAGCTTTACAAATATGGATCTAAAACACAAACTCTAAACTAGATACCTAAGTCATCTTGACGATCTTCATCTTCAAGTAGACTTGCTCCAAAACTCCGTGATTCTCCAAGTGCAAAGGTATGATCTTTAAGCTTTGGCACCGAATCATCATGAATAGCTTCTAAACTCCTTGTTGAAGCTAATCACCAACTAATATCCTGTTAATGATCTGAAACTTAGAAACACAAGAATATTAGTAAACATAACTACATGAGTGTTGATCATCATCAAAACTAGAGTGGAAGGCCATTGGGCCAACAATCTCCCCCTTTTTGATGATGACAAAACTCATGGAGTTATATATGCATGGATTAAAGATAAGCTTCAAGGAAGCTCCCCCTTAACTCATGCATAAGAAATGAATAAATAAATATGCAATGAAAGCTTATGATTCTAAACAAGAGACATACATATTTATCATATCTTATTGTCTATTTGTTTATGCATGAACTCAATATATGCAAAAACATAAAGAAGCATATATAAAAACTAAACAACTCAAAATCTTTCTCCCCTTTTTGTCAATCATCAACAAAGGGGTAAACAATCAAAACCATAGATAAATGAGGGGTAAAAATCTTTCTCCCCCTTTTTGTCAATCAAAACAATGCAAACAATGTTCTCCCCCTTTTTGTCTAAAACAAAAACAAAATCAATAAGGGTGACTACAAACATGATATCAATTAAAAATATGTCAATGAAGCATCTTGATACCAATAAACAAGAATCAATATATGTTATATGCTATATACATTCATGAAGAGGAAGACGCTAAGTTAGCTTCCCTACACATATGCATTACATGAAGAAGGGATGACAAGCCCCAATTCACATAACACATATTATGTAATGCATAAGAGGAGATGTGAAGCTCCCCCTACACACGTATATCATATAAAGAAGAGTTGTCAAGCTCCTCAATTTATAATCTACTCAACATGAATCTATATGTAAGAGAGATGTTAAGCTCTCCTTGCATATAGGAAATACAAATCAAAACTTTGAATATTTTCTTTAAACAAAATTTTGAAAATACCAATTGTAATTAAACATGACAAATTACCAATTGTAAAACAACATAACAAATTTTGAATGTCTAAACACAAATTTTGATACCAATTGTAAGAATATATTTCATTTTGAAAATATATAAACAAATTTGATGTTGATATCATATGTTCAAAATAACAACTTTTAATCATAAAGAGTGGGAGTACAAATACCAATTGAAATACAAAATCAAATTTTCTCCCCCTTTATGAAATACAAACTAAAGTCATGCATAGTCTTGATAACAATTTAAAAGTAATCAATTTAAACAAAATTGAAACTCAAGCACTAGCATAAACACAAACATATATATGTATGAAAGATAGATACCAATAGAAATTGATATACTTGGAATTTAAAGCATACATACATACAAAAACATATATGAGTATACAAGAAGATCAAAATGATACCAATTGAAAGAGTTCAATGATACCAATTGACATAACAATAAGTTCAAGTGTATACATCATATTATCTACACCCAATCATAATTCAAGTTTTAAAGATTTTCAATTTAGGGCATACATGAACATGATCTCCCATCCTACCGCCCTTGGAAGGTAGGGGTTTTCAAAGATAGATTTGAAAATATAGTTTTGTTTGAAAATCACTACCAAATTGAAGAACACCGCAACTAGTTAAATGGAAAACTTGTTAACTAGCACGAAATCCTTTAAGCAAGGAATAAAACAAAAATGAAGTTAAATATTGACACATAAACATGAAAACATGTAAGGCTAAATTTTCATCAAAGCTATTTTCATTTCAAGGTATATGTATGATTTGTCAACACAAGAAGTATACATACATATCCCTAAACACAATTGAGTCCATATATAGATTTGCATGAAAGACAAATGACTCAAGGGGTATACATGTATATCTTAAAGTTTGGCAAAAAACATATATACATGAATTGAAAATTATACACATAAAACAAATCCAAAAATAGGAATACAAGTTTAAAAGTATGAATCATCAAAACTAGACTATACTAGCACATCTAATGGGTTCAAATAAGCAATCAAGCCCAAACATATATAGATTTATTTGTGGCCCATTATATGTACAAGTATAATTCCTAGTCTTAATGAAAACTAACATCTAAAAAGTAATCTTAACAAGAAGCATCAAAACAAATATGAAAATCATCATGATAAACCTAAAAATGACTACTATGTAAATTCACATGTATTAGATTCATGATGTACATTATAGCTTAAACATAAGTGAGAACACTAAGTATGGGATCATATAAGCATGTGTGTCTCAAATACTATACATATATGTCAAGGATCTAATAAACATGGAATGAACATACTAATCCATAGACAATAAAAATATGCTATAAATTATCAAAACATGTAAACAATGAAGTGGAAAGCATGTAAACATAATAAATGGGAGTAAAGGATTGTTACCAAAACCGAAGAAGCAACTCTCCTTGTCTCCAAAACATGGTGGTCATCTCCACCAAATCTTCCCTTGAAAGTGATGCATCCAATTTGATTTCCATGAAGTCCGAAACGCATCCACTCCAAGGTGCTATTACTCTCACCTCATGTGAGAGCCCACACCTACATCAAAAATTGGAGGGGTGGGTCTTTGGTACCCACATCTTGTTGGGTCCATGGGGGTTAGTCCCTTCCCTAACCCAAACAAATTTCTTTGCTAAATTTGAAACATTTAATCTATCATAACAAAATTTAGCAAGGTGGCCCTTACGTCCACAATGTGTACATGTGTACACATGAGCATCATATGGTGATGGGTGTGTCCGTGAGGAGCATGTGTATGCCGTGAAGGGTGTGCATGCATAAAGGATGGAACTTGTTTTCTTTCGAACCAAGTTTCCAACCGATTGTGGTTCAAGGCACATTGGCTCATAGTGGAGCCCAAACAATCAAACCTTCTTCTTAAGCAAACAAATATCATCATTAATCTTAGAAGAAGAAGTGTGGCATGCAATAGGTGAAGTGTGTGATACTACCCTAGCATGGCAAACAAGTGCATCAATCTTATTTTGCAAAACAATATTCTTATCTAAACAAACATTCAACTCATTTGAAATAGAAATGATTTTGTTTTCAAAGCAAACATTCTCTTTTAAAACAAAATCAACTTTAGAAGACATATTTTCATTTTTCTTCAAAAGAATTTCACAATCATTTTAGACTTTAAAATTTATTTTCTTTAAAGCAAGTTCCAATTGAGATCTCAATGAATCCCTTTCATTATAGACCTCAACTTCTCTTGCAAAACAATATCAAGTCTAGATTGTAAACACTTATTTTCTTTTTCAATTCCTAGACTTTTCTTTTTCAAAATCTTATATTTTTCTATAAGTTTTTCACAAACAATTGAAAGTTCTTCATTTATAGCATGGACATCAATATGATCATTTGAAGAACTAGAACAATCATCACTATCATAGTGGGGTTCCGAATGTACCTCAAGGGAGTCATTCCCTTGGACCATGAAGCATTGAGAATCGGATTCTCCACTAAATTCCTCCGATTGATTTGGCACTTGAAGCTTGGAGGTGGTGGTTGTTGTCAATTTGTTCCACACTGCAAAGGCGGAATCAAGATTAGAAACACGTAAAAGATAATCTTTAGATAAAGTGCTTCTAATGGCCTCTAGGGCATGTGCATGGCCCCTATATGATTACCATCACCAAGATAACATCTCTTGGTGGCGGCAAGGAAGACATGCAAACCTAGGGTCTTTAGGTACATGGACATCCTATACTCCAAACATCAATGTTGGAAGGATCATAACTAGGTGGGGTCATGAAGTCCATGGTAAAAACTAGATGTGTGCAAACAAAGCAAATGCAAATGAGATTAGCAAGCAAATGGATCACTCCTAGGATTTAAGCCTAAGTATCAGGAGCACTAGCTCTGATACCAATTGAAAAACACCTAGAGGGGGGTGAATAGGTGTGAATGCTAATCTAGGAAACTAAATGCAAACTAAGTGCGCTAAATGCGGAAGCTTATGCAAATTATGCACAAACTAATACAATACAACAAGTGTAGCCGAATTCCCCTTTCGAGGCTCTGGACTAACTCCCCTTGATTCCCTGAAATGGGTTGAGGTGCTATGTGAAGCTCTTGTTGGATGAGTATAAGTTAGGCACACGCACACAAGCAATCCAAGCAATAAAATACACACAATCAAGCCAAGCATATAAGAATGAATAGCAATATGAATAAATGCAAGGCAATATGAAATATGCACAACACAAGCAAATATGATATGATATGAATATGATGCTTTGCACAACTATAAGAGAGAGAGTTAGAGAGACAAGGGATCAATACGGAAACACCAAGATTTGTTCGAGGTTCGAGCACCTTGCTCTACATCCCCGCCTACACCACGTGTGTAGGATTCCATTATCTCAACTCCCACGAGGGAGCCTCTACCGAAGAGGATTTCTTACAACTCTAGGGAGTATCAAACTCCTCTCTCAAACAACAACCTCCTCACAACGAGGGGTTAGGCCCGTAGCCATACAACAACCAATCCCACACCTCTACCGAAGAGGCTCACAACCAAACACTATCACCTCTACCTAAGAGGGATCCACAACACAATCACCCGATCACCACCTCTACCGAAGAGGGATTCATAAGTATAAGGGTGTTTACAATAATGAGGTTACAACAAACAACCTCAAACACTTCTCTTTCTTTTTCTCTTTCTTTTCCACCAAAACAAGATCCTAATAGTTTAGGATAGATGATAGCTCAAGTGTGGAAACAAAGTGTTTTGGAAACAAGCAACAAAGAAAAACTACTTGGGAAATCTCTTGTATATGATAGAAAAATGAAATACCAAATCAAAATCCCAAAACCTAGTTTTCTTTGATTTTCCAAAAACCCAAAACAAAATAAAGATGAGAAGTTAAAAGCACAAAAACTCCTTTGAAAACTTTTTTAAATACTTCAGAAAACTGAAAATTTTCTCTTGGAAAACTTGTCAAAATCCCCAAAGAGATGGGGTTTTTATAGCCCTATACAAAACTAGCCGTTAGGCTGAGCTGGCAGTCTGACAGGACTGCCGGTCGACCGGTCCGGTCGACCGCCAACGGTCAAAAATGTGACGTTGGGCAATAGCGGTCGACCGGCCTGGTCGACAACGAAACATCCTGAGAGCAGAACTCTCATCTCGGTCGACGGCCCGGTCGACCGTCCCAGAGACACCAAAACGTGCACAGACTTGTGCACGTCGGTCGACCGTCCCGGTCGACCGGCCTATGGTGCGGTCGACCGGTCCGGTCGACCGACTTGGCCTGCAGCCAGTCCTCAGTTCTGCACAGATACGGGATTTGAAAATAGGTCTTTTCATCAATAAAAATCCCATAAATTCACAGTAAATCAAAAAAATAGTTTTAATCACAATAAAAACTGTTTTTCTAAAAATATGTTTTTCTAAAACTTGTTTTATCATTTTACTTTGATACCAAACTTGTGATAAAAATTTCAAGACATATATCAATCATATCAATTCATTTTTGTGTCTTGCCAATTTTATCAAAAACAAAACTTGTATTTTATCAAACTAGAATTTTCCAAAACATGAATAGGATAGTTAAAATAAGTTTGTTTAAAAAATTAAGATGCATGTATAGAATGAAGCAACTATACATATATCAATTTAAACGTTTTGATAAACTATTCATGAAAACAAAACTCAATCATAAAACGTGTGTGATTTGTGCACTTGAGCATATCAACTAAACTAAGCTTTACAAATATGGATCTAAAACACAAACTCTAAACTAGATACCTAAGTCATCTTGACGATCTTCATCTTCAAGTAGACTTGCTCCAAAACTCCGTGATTCTCCAAGTGCAAGGTAGATCTTTAAGCTTTGGCACCGGAATCATCATGAATAGCTTCTAAACTCTGTTGAAGCTAATCACCAACTAA
>JAVJIF010003142.1:312500-380408 GCA_038442645.1 Agave tequilana | reverse complement strand
CGAATAGTGCTAATTCTCCTCCCTTCAGTTATCAAGATTCTGACTATAGCCCGGGCTTAGGCCAAGTCTTGGTGCACGAAGAAGGTGTCTTCCGAAACGCCAGATCTAGGGTCGCAATACCCTACAGTTATGAGCAGCCATCTTTCTTAACTACAGTAACCTCACCAGAACCAATGAGAGGATTATTCCAATGGTCTGATGAGGAGGATGAAGACAGTGGGTATGCCTCTTCGGCAATAGTCAGCTCGGTGCGAACAGATAGAATGTCGGTGCATATAACTGATAACGGTAATGATGACCTCCGTCGACGGTTGGAAGCTCAAGAGCAAACCTCCAAGGCCCAGTAAGAAGCCTTAGACAACATTCAACAGATGCTCGCTCAACTCCTCACTAACCAGAATAACGATGATACCGGGAGTAACCATATTGAGGAAGAACATCATAACGATGAACAACCCAAGACTGAGAAGTCAAAAGAAAGTTCTTCTATGGATGCTGAAGTTCTTAAAGGCATCCAAGCTTAGATTGCATCCCTAGCCCAGAGGGACGAACTAAAGAAAGTAGGGGCAGTCCATCCTTACCCTTTGGAATGGGATTCAGTGCCATACCCACCAAAGTTCAAGCCGCCAACGTTACATACTTATGATGGTAAGAGCTCGTCGAACCAGCACATCTACTACTTCCGTCTCAGACTCGTAACGTTATAGACAATGATGCTATTAGGCCGACTGTTCATTGGCACCCTGAAGGGGGTAGCATTTGACTGGTTCTGAAGCCTTCCTCTGGGCTCTATCAATTCTTGGATCGACTTGGAAACTCGATTTCTTTCTCGTTTTTACGAGGATGACACTGAGGTAACCATGGACAAACTCCTCTCTACCGTACAAAAGAAGGGCGAATCTGTCTGAGACTACATTGAGCGGTTCAGAAACTTATCCCTGATGTGCCCAGCGGGGATGCCATTACCCATGCTCTTGCAGACATGCATGCATAGCTTCCTCGACCAAGTGGAGATTCGTATGGGGGCTGTCAAAGCCCATACCTGGAAGGAACTAGTCGAACACGCTGAGATAGCCGAAAAGTCATCTAAGAAATTCAAACCATTTACCCATAAAGGCAAATAGGGTATGAATAATAAGGGGCGTAGTGACATGGCGTAGTCTTCTCAAGCCAAAGGGAAAGAGACTATATCCGTTGAATTGTCAGGGGACGTTTATTCGAAGGCCAAAAGAGCGGCTTTAATAATTAGGAGTCTAAGTTTCCTCCGAAATAGTACTCCTTCAAAGACGAGCAGGTGGTTGCAATATTCCATTACTCCACAAAGGGATAAATTGAAGTTGCCGGATGTTCGGCGCCCTAATGAAGTGGGACGCACGAACGATCCCAACTATTGCCTCTTTTATAGGATGGTTCATCATCCTACAGATAAGTGCTTTGTTCTCAGGACAAAATTCAAGCTTTAGTCAACGCCGGAGTTCTGACTCTAAAATCAGAACAAAAAGTCACTGCAAACATGGTGACCCTCGAGTTCGGCAAAACCCTAAAAGTCACAGTACCTGATGGGACCTTCCCAATCCCTGAAGCACAGCTAGAAGTAAAGCATCCTTCAGCCAAAACTCAATAGAGTAAGGATCTTGTTCCCTTGACATTAAAAACAGGGGAAATCATGTGGATACACCCAGACCTCGCCCAAGACGAACAATGGGATTCGAAGAAATCCAAGTTAAAAGGCAAATCTTGCAATGTTATCTCCATCTTGTCGGATGATGGTAATCTCACATCAGCTTCTCTTAGCGATTCTGAAGGAGAAAAGCACGTGTGCACAGCGCAGGCTGATGTACCTCAGCCGATAGGCACTCGATCCGGGAAATTATACTTAAATAGTATGAGAAAGTTACTGACAAGACACAATAGCAGATGACGTCAGTACAAATACCCACACCAGCTCCGCTCCTGACAACGGGAAAAGAGAAGCAGAAAGAAGTTCGGTTTGATCATGTCCTGAAAAAGCCTTCAGGCCCGGGCTTAACATGCCCTTTCGTTTTGACATATTGGCCCAGCTGGCTAATATTCTAGCTCGTATCACCATACACGAGCTCCTTCATCTCTCGAAAGAAACAAGAGAAGCGCTTAGAGATGCAGTGGCTAACTCAGAATCATTTCTGATACATATGCCAGAAATCCTAGGGACGACACTCAGCCTTCTTGCTCTGAATGTCATCATGTACAATCGAAAGTACCTGCTATTACTTTCACAGTTGAGGATATGCTTCTCAAGGATAATAAGCACGATCGACCTTTGTACTACACTGGATACATCGGTACGATGTACATTGAAAGGGTACAGGTTGATCCAGGTCTGCACTCAGTATCATTCCCAAAAGACTCCTCTACTTTCCTTGGCATACCACTGTTTCGGTTGTCTGCAACCACTACAACAATATGCAGTTTTAATGCAGGGAGTAGTCATCCACTTTGAAAGATTCAACTCCATTGCCGAATCAGGAGCCTGAATCAGAGATGACGTGCTATGTCATTGACGCTGACACGTCATACAACTTGTTACTAGGAAGACCTTGGATCCATGCTAATTGGATTGTTCCTTCTACTCTGCACCAGTACTTCAAATATGTTGAAGATGATGCAACAGTACGAACTATCTTCGCTAAGAAGCAACCATTCAAAGGGGTGAAAAGCTACTTTACTGATGCTCTTCTATATCTGGAAGTCAGTAAAACAGCACAGGAGTCATTGCCTGATAACGATGATAGTGGCAATGAAGCAGATTCAGAGTCTAAAGGTGACACGCCAGCTACTTTGGTCGGCAAACCAATTTTAGCATATTTGAATCCTCAATGTAATCCTCTTTCTGAAGAGGAGGACGAATGGGTAATTAATGACAATATTTCCTTTGATTATCCTTTGAGTGTCGAATTGCATGAATCTATTACGGATAGCTCTCTACACATGCCCTTGCATAAACGAAATACATCAAGTACGTCTGTGGAATGTATAGAAGGATCCGTTCAAGTGGTTCTTCCATCCAAAAAGGGTCAATAACCAATAATATTCGGTAGAGCTCAACTCTAAAGGTCTACAGCCATAGATTCAAGTTCAAGCTCAGAGACCCCGCAAATTTCCATTATGCACGATTAGCACAACATATGATGAGGAAAATGGGATACAGCCTGCAGTGTGGGAATGACCTAAATTTTGAAAAAGGAAGGCGTAGTTTTCTGCGTAGTTTTGTGCAAAAAAGGAAACCGACAAATTACTATGATAACACACGCAGGGGGTTGGGGATACGTTACACCTACACCGCCAACGATGGTTCGACCTAAGATAATAAAACGAATCCCTTTACGTTCTGCTCTCTTCATCTGAATGGGACTCAGATGTCAGTGTAGGAACGTTGTTCAAAGAGCTCACCGTTAATATGACTTCAGGCAGCCAATTGGAGCCAGCAGAAGCTACTGATGAGGAACCATAGGCTCAGTAATTGGATTTCCAGTGGGAAAAGCGATTTGAACAACGCGAACCACCTACTGAAGACAAAGTGATTCAGGTTAACTTGGGTAGTCAAGATCACCCTAAACCCATATGTATAAGTGAAAGCTTATCACTTACGGAAAGAGAAGAATTGATAGTACTTGTAAGAGAGTATATTGATGTCTTCGCATGAAACTATGAGGATATGCCCGGACTTGATCCACAAGTAGCCATGCATCGTCTGAACATCAGGCCTGACACCAAGCCAGTCAAGCCACAACAACGCCAATTTTTCCCGAATATTATGGAGCTATTGAAGCCGAAGTCCATAAACTCATTGCATGTGGCTTCATACGGGAGGAACAACATCCAGATTGGGTTGCTAACATCATCCCCATTCTCAAGAAGAATGGAAAATATGAATCTGTATTGATTATCGCGATCTCAATACAGCCTACCTAAAGACGAATTCCCATTGCCTATCACCGATGTCATGATTGATAATACCTGCGGATTCGAAAGAATGTCTTTCATGGACAGCTTCTCAGGGTATAATCAAATTAAGATATATCCAGAGGATGAGAAGCATACTTCATTCCGGACACCGTTGGGGTGTATTGCTATACCGTGATGCCTTCGGATTAAAGAATACGGGAGCAACTTATCAGCGCGTGATGAGTGTAATTTTCCGTGACCATCTCTGAAAGACGGTAGAATGTTATGTCAACGACATTACTGTCAAAAGCCGCGATAAGAATGACCATCTTCGTGACTTGAGAACGATGTTCGACATAATGCGGGCTCATCGCCTAAAGATGAATCTGACAAAATCCTTCTTGGGGGTTTCGAGTGGCAAGTTCCTTGGATCCATTGTTACATCAAAGGGAATTCATCTTGACCCCGACAAAGTCAAAGCCATCTAAAGCATGCATCCACCTAAGAATCTCGAAGAACTTAGGGGCCTATAAGGTAGACTGGCAAATATCAGGAGATTCATCACAAATCTCTCAGGCCGTTGTCAAACGTTCACCCGACTCATGAAAAAGGGTGTCTCTTTTGTATAGGATCAGGCCTGTCAAGAAGCTTACGAGGATATCAAAAGATACCTTACTAAACCTCTGGTCTTTGTGGCTCCCACATCAGGAAAACCATTTCTGCTTTATATAAAAGCTATGGACTATTCTCTCGTGCTCTGCTTTCTCAAGAAGATGATAATAGTCGTGAACATGCTATTTACTATCTGAGCAGGACTCTAATAGGGTCGGAATCTCGCTATAACCCTATTGAGAAGGAATGCTTAGCACTTGTCATTGCTATTCAGAAGACACGACATTATTTGGTCGGCCAAACCATACATGTCATTTTCAAAGTGAATCCTTTGCGTCTTCTCATGACGAAACTAGGATCACTAAATTCTAGATTAGCTAAGTGGGCCCTCCTTCTGTCTCAGTACGACATGCTCCTTGTCCCTCAGAAGGCGATTAAAGGTCAGGCACTTGCAGAGTTCTTGGCTGCTCATTTGTTCCAGAAAGCTCAAAACTTCATGAAGACATTCCAGATGAAGTCTTCGAATCTAATATAACTTCAGAGGATGAAGTTTCGCAGATGTTCTTCGATGGAGCATCAAGAACAGCCCTAAAGGCAAGAGGATTGCTGGTGTGGGGGTTGTGTTTATCTCACCACAAAACTATGTTCTTCCTAGGGCATTTTCTCTGACAGAATCATGCTCCAACAATGTGGCAGAGTACAACGCTCTACTCATTGGCCTTCAGCTCGCCCATGAAATAGGGGTACGCTACCTTGAAGCTTATAGTGATTCAAAACTGATTGTCAATTAGGTTAAAGGCGAGTATGAGGTCCGTCACGAAGATTTGGTACCTTATCATCATGTAGTCATCGAAATGGCTAATCTATTTAATGGCTTTTAATCAGTCATGTGTCACGATCTCAAAATACTAAGGCCGATGCTCTGGCTGCACTAGCAACAATGTTAGCCTTACCAGTCGACACACAAGTATCACCTTACAGTGGGTACTCAACACCTGGTTTGTTCTAAACATATGTTGAGAACCAAAGAGGTCTATAACATCTCGACGGATTTTAAACCGAGAGATTGGCGATTCCCCCTCATCGACTATGCTTTGCATGGTTTACTGTCGGATGACCCTAAAGAAGCGGCATCTATCAGACGAAGGTCTCTCCATTCTTACTATGATCTATTAGTAAAGACACTCTACCGTCACTCATATGACGGTATCCTCCTCCGTTGCCTTTCTAATTCAGAAGCGCAAGAAGTGCTTAAAAGCGCACGACGGCATATGCGGAGCTCATCAGCCAGGTCCAAAACTCAAGGACCGATTGCACAGGCTTGGATATTATTGGCCGACCATGATAGCCGATGCCATCCAATATGCATGAAGGTGTAAAGCATGCCAGATCCTTGTAGACTTCATACATCAGCATCCAGAGTTGCTCCATCTAACTGTTGCTTCGTGGCCATTTGAAGCATGGGGAATCGATGTCATAGGGCCAATCAGCCCCTCTTCAACAAAAGGTCATCAGTTATCTTAGCAATAACCGATTACTTTTCAAAGTGGGCAGAGGCTATACCACTGGTGGAAGTTAAAACTTCTAACGTGGTTAATTTT
Source organism: Agave tequilana (assembly GCA_038442645.1). NCBI lineage: Eukaryota > Viridiplantae > Streptophyta > Magnoliopsida > Asparagales > Asparagaceae > Agave > Agave tequilana. Next base: position 374,271 of record JAVJIF010003142.1, on the reverse strand, counting down.
ATCAAACACCATGTCATCCATCGATTTGGTGTCCCTAGGTGGATCATTCATGATAACGGTCCCCAATTTGCAAGTCAGGTATTCTATCAGTTCTGTGATAGATACTGGATCAGAATGGGACATCAACTACTTATAACCCTGCCGCAATGGCTTGGCAAAAGCATTCAACAAGATAATTATCAAGCTACTCAAAAAATTCGTCTCATCAAAGAAGCGAGATTAGAATGAGAAGCTTAGTCAATGTGTTTGGGCCTATCGAATCACAGTTCAGGCCCCGACAGAAAATACACCTTTTTTTCCTGGTATACGGGTGCGAAGCAGTCATACCATTAGAAATCCAGATGCCGTTATTACGAGTCGCCTTGATGACCAGAATGATAAAAGAGGACAATGATCGCTTGCGTCTCCAAGAGCTCGAAGCCTTAGATGAGAAGCGGCTACAAGCTCAATAACACATTGATTGAGTTGTATCAAGCGCGGATCTCAAGGCCTCAATAAAAAGATTAAGCAAAGGATTTTCCATAAAGGAGATTTAGTTTTAGCCGTCAGACGACCGATGATTATGATGCACAAAACTAAAGGCAAATTCTAGCCCAAATGGGAAGGACAGTTTGTGATAGAAACAGTCTATTCAAATAGAACATATCGCCTTATGACTTCAGACGGAGACTTACTCATGATGCCAATCAACAGCCAGTTCCTAAAAAGTATTATCCTTGATAAGAGTCCTTCTCATGATCAAGTTAACATTACACACCTTTGATCAAGACCTTCAGACCAAGATCTCACGGAAGACGTGTTTACTCCTTTAAATCCCCAACTCACCTATAAAGTGAGAACACAGGGAAAGCATCGTGTTACACAATGTAACAAATAATCCAACGCCGCTAGCGGCTAAGGATAGAAGAAAATGTTGGCCTTTAAGCCCAACATAAGTCCTCGACAACTCATTATGCTAAGGGGATAGCATGGCTAGCCCGACTCAAACGGTAGTTGGTAAAGGCATATCAAATCCGTTAACAGCTGAGGGTTTGCTAAAAATCCTAAGGGACCTGTTCCCATTTGATTCCCTCTCCAAAATCACTTACCAATTCCCGTCCATGGAATGATAAGACCACATAGAAAGGTATTCAATCCCTTACAAATGACGAGTCTAACCTATTACGTTAACATTAAACCTCTAATAGTGAGACTCTAGCCTACTCCCCGGTGAATAAAACTAACATCCCTGCGAATTTGCTCAACTTCTCTGGTGAATAAACTTCGCTTGTCATTCTCTTCAATAGAATGATAGGTCTAGTCAAATTACTATTATGTTTAAACTATTCTAACAGTAAGTGAATCCTTATCAAGTTAACATCATACCTCTGACAAGTTGCTTTACAAATCCCCACGGAGCTCTTTGACAAATAGTCTTTCATGAGATTTATATTTCTCAGCTCCCCAGTAAATCTCTAGTAGACTCTCTTCAAAGTCTGTTATTTCCCACTCAGTCCCTGATGGACTTTCTTGGTTGTCACGTTAACAATACACCTCTGACAATTTCTTCTAAAATATCTAAAGGAGATATCAATTTCCATGAAATTTATAATCAAATCCTATTTCTCCCCCAATGGGGTAATTCCTTTTATCGTTATGTCCAGCTTATCACCTCTGAATGGTAAGAATCCTGAGCTTGGTGGCTTCTCAATCGGTTATGTCCAGTTTATCACCTTGAACCAACAAATAACCAAGTCTCATCTTTCAGTCCAGTAGGGACTATTCCTTGGCCGTTATGTCCAGTTCGTCACCTCTGAACGGCAGGGTTTGAGTCTAGCAATTTCCAATCGGTTATGTTCATATTACCTATGAACCGACGGATACCTAGATCTCCTTTCTTATGGTACTCCAACTGTCATGTCCAGTTCGCCACCTCTGAACAGATAAGTCCATAACTTTGTTCTCCTTCCCTCTATCAAGGTCAGGAGTTCTTACTGTCATGTTAATACGACTACCTCTGAACAGTGAATTATGAGCCTGAAGTCTCTTAGTTGGTTATGTCCATATTACCTCTGAACTAATGGGTGCCCAGATTCAAATCACCCTTGCAGTCCCTAGTGCGCTAGCTGCTAAGTTAATGCGACCTACCACTGACAGCGGATTCAGAGTTTAGTGTGTCTTAGTCTATCATGTCCAGTATATCATCTCTGAATAGACGGGTTCCTAAATCGGATTCACCTTCATTTTGTCATCATGTCCAGTTCATCACCTCTGAATGACAAAATTTTAGCTTGGTGGCTTCTCAATCAGTTATATCCAGTTTATCACCTCTGAACCGACAGATAGCCAAGTCTCCCTTTAGCTTACTGTTATGTCCAGTTCGTCACCTCTGAACAGTAAACACTCCAAGTTTGGTAATTTCTAAATCAGTTATGTCCAGTTTGTCACCTCTGAACTGATGAATATCCAATCTCACCTTTCTTTGTCATCATGTCCAGTTCATCATCTCTGAATGACAAAATTTTGAGCTTGGTGGCTTCTCAATCGGTTTATGTCCAGTTTATCACCTCTGAACCGACAGATAGCCAAGTCTCCCTTTTTGCTTACTGTTACGTCCAGTTCGTCACCTCTGAACAGTAAACACTCCGAGTTTGGTAATTTCTAAATCGGTTATGTCCAGTTTGTCACCTCTGAACCGATGAATATCCAATCTCACCTTTCTTTGTCATCATGTCCAGTTCATCACCTCAGAATGATAAAATTTCGAGCTTGGTGTCTTCTCAATCGGTTATATCCAATTTATCACCTCTGAACCGACAGATAGCCAAGTCTCCCTTTTTTGTCCAATTCATCTCCTCTGAACAGTAAACACTCCGAGTTTAATAATTTCTAATCGGTTATGTCCAGTTTGTCACCTCTGAACTGATAAATATTCAATCTCATCTTTCTTTGTCATTACGTCTAGTTCGTCACCTCTGAATGACAAGGCTTCGTATCTGTGATTCCTAATCATCATGCCCAGGTCATCTGACGATCTTTAATCTGTTACATTAATATTACCTTTGAACAGTAAAGATCGTCAAGCTCTTTTTCCATCCTCATCTCAATATGATTTGAGTCGAGCCATTTCTCAAATTCGTAACTAATCCTATCAGTTTATCACCTCTGATTAGATTAGTTATACCATTATAGTACAACTTGAAAGTAAGAATTGCAAATTCAGAAGATAAAACAAGTTGGAAATACAGCAGAAGGAGTCAAATAAAATTACTTTTTATTGATTCCAAAAGAGGGATACATGGATACATGGATACATGGATTACAAGCTACAAGAGTGCTTCATAAGACTTGATCTGTTCTTCAAGGATGGCCAGCCTATTCTTCCTCTCCTTAGCAGCTCTGATGAATGCCTGTGACCTCAACTCGGCCTCATTAAAGCTTGCTGTCTGGGACAGGCGTGCCTCAATTTCAACCAAGGATGCCCTCTGTGCTAGCTCCTGTTGCAGGACTTCGTCATTTTGAGCCTTAAGTTGCTCTAGCCGAGCATCTCCTTAAGACGTTCCGGTTCAGCCTTGGACAAAAAAGATTGGCCTTCTTGATCATTTCCTTGGCCTTTTCAATCTTATTCTCAGCGTCGAGAAGAGCACTATTGGAAGCATCTATGGCATCCCCAATTTCTACTCTCCTTGTCTTCAAGAATTTCAAATTTAAAGAAATTACCTTAGCTACTTCCTAAGCGGCAAGATGAGCTTCATGCATTTGAGCAGCGAGGTGTTCAAGCTGTTCATTGACTGAGGAGTCCAAGTCTGAATGGCTGAGGCAGCGCCATTCATCTACATCCCTCTCAAGCCTCTCCACCAAAAGCTCTAATGTGGCAGCTTGGTCATCCCCTCCAAAGTCTCGAATGCTGTCAATACTTCAAGAGAGGACCACCTTCAAAGTAGAGAACGAAGTAGTCGAGCCCTTCAAGACTAAAACAATAGATCGCTTCAATCCCTTATAAAAGCTGTCGACTAGCTCAGCCAAAATTCATTCTCGGCTTCAACTATTCCCAGTGAATGAGTGGCCCCTTAAGGCAAAGCTTCCACCAGTTTTCACTGACATAACTGTAGAAAGGATGGCAGAAACGCTGGCTAGAGCAATATGAGGAATTACCGGTGATCTCGAAGGAGTCCTCATTGAAACCAGTACACTAGCCACAATGAAAGTAAGGCTGGTGACTATTTCAGGAAGGGCTGGCTCGACAACCAGTGTTGGAGAAGTAGGACTGGTAATCACCTTCAGCTCCGCGGTTGGCAGGATAGGCAGCGTTGGCGAACCACTGGCATCTCACTTACCGATGTAGTTGGAAGTGAGATAGGTTCCATTGTCCCCTCAGCCTCTTTTTCACTGACAGGTTCGGGCTGATAAGAGGGCAGGTCATGATACAAAGCATCCAACTCGGCAGCGTCCGCTGCGCTCGAAGTACTTGCTTCATCCCTGATTCCCTCAGGAAGATTGTCTGGTTCTCTTAAAGTCGATGCACCTAAAGGTGAAACACTATAGCAAGACTTTGTTTGAGTAAGGCATAATGAATATCAAGAGAAAATTACTCTCAAAAGATCAAAGTATTACCAAAAGATGATATCGCCTCAATTGCCTTGGCCGCAGTTTCTCTCCAAACTTCCTCGACGGCGGCATCAGTCCCCTCAGGCTCTATAGGAAAATTTTTGGCAGGGTCAAGATGGACGACCGGCCCACCTTCACTCGCCGAACCCTCTGTGGTCCATCCTATAGAGCTGGAGGCCAAGGGACTTCCTTTGGAGTTCCCAACACCGAAGGACGACGTTAGCCGTGTCACCTCCGGAGTCTTCTGAGATGACAAGTAGCTAGCCTTGTCACCCTCTTTATAAGTGAAAAGAGGATCATAATAATCCCCTTATCTCCTACAGCCTCGGCTCTCGGTTCTCTCGCCGTCTCAGTTCCTGAATCATAGGATAAACGAATGAGTTGCATGAAATATATAAAAGTATATGTCGCAAGAATAGAATTGATCTTACACAGGTCAGAGCAGCTTTATCAACAGTCTGCCTCAGAGCCGATAGCTTAATAACTAATGGAGCAGGAGGAGGAAGCACTGCGGCTGATTCACCCTCTGCAATAACGGTGGGAGTATAGCGACGAGGCTTCTTCACTACCCTCTTCCTGTGAGATCCACCCTGCCTCTTTTGTTTAAAGTGGACATCGGGATCTTCTTCCTCCACTTCCTCTACCTCCACATCTTCCATGGGGGCCGTGCCTACCCCACCAGGAGCATTTGGTGGAGCCTCAACACCTGTATTTCCTTCAAAGCGGGGACTTTCTGCGTCTGAAGCCTCACTATCAACTGTAGCGACGAACTCTCTGAGGCCTGACACATGGACTCTCCTGCCCTCGCCTCTCTCGGTGACTTTCGCTTCAGCCGCCGAGAGATCAACTTCACGCCAAAAGAGTTAATGAAAAACCCAGTTAGAGTGGAGTTCGAAGTTCTGTACCACTGGCAGAACCCCAAAGTTGTCAGAAGGTTCGGAGTCCTCAGCGGCGTGCACAGCCGCGCCTCAGTACAGCCAGCAATGAAAAACCGCCAGGCACGAGCACCATCAATGAGGCTCCCCATGAAGTCCAGGCTGGTGTTCGGGTTACTTACATATAGTTAGTCATACCCGAACTGACGAGCAAACCGACTCGAGACATAAGGCTCCAATAGCAGGTATCCCCGCTCCTATACGCCAGATGGGATGGCCGGATGCTAACCAGCCATTCAAAGATCCCCCGGCTCAGCAATGTCTGTCCATCTCCTACATTCATGAATTCTTCGCCATAACCTGCATCGCAAATGTAGGGAAAGCACCAAAAAAGACTATAGATGTCGTGTCGGCACAGCAGTTTGCGAACCGCGACCACATAAATCCATGACCACGAACATCCCTCAAACCGACGAAGAAGCGCCATTCGGACACCTTCTAGAGGCTCCTCACCAGCTTGGATAATAGAAGGGCAGTGAAGGCGAACCATGCCATCAAATAGGTGTATGGTAAAACCATCCTGGGATTTAATTCGTCGCAAGGCAGGATAGTGCCTTTTCCCCTCTTTGTCATTGGTGGCCTACAGAAAGCCTTCGTCAACGCACGAGGCCCTGCTGGATACAACACACCATCGCCGGGAGAAGTCAAGAGAACGACTGTGGACTAGACGAACAGCCGATAATAAGACGGTCGGAAGAATGACGTGGCCAGAAGAAGATGGTACCACGTATCTCTTCAGCCAAACCGATAAAAAACCGGCCAAAAGTACCCTCCGGGACATCGGTCGACGAGCCTGATGATGGAAACTCCGAGAATATCACCTTTCTCATAGGGTCCATCATCTTCTTCCAAAATCATATCCCCTTGGGAGTGTTCTTGCATCCTTCGAAAAATGTCCTCGTCTGCAACCCCGTAGTGAACTGCTTCAGGAGCATCTTCCAGGTTGGGGAACAAATAATTCCCCAGCTCTTCGAACTGCATGAAGCTCCTTTATGGCTCCCATGCATATTCGAGCAAATATAAGATGGCACATCAACTCCCGGTAAGTCTCGATCAAGGCAGGCTCCTGTTTCTCTAAAAGTGCCAATTCCGCTTCGCATGGGAAATACTCTTCATATGGAACAGATCCCAAGGGCAGAGCAGAGACTTCCCACATCTCGTGTAAAGTCATACCCAATTCGCCTACATGGGTGATGAAAGTCCCTGTAACTTGACAGTATAACTCAAGATGGCATAGAGGTTCGCTACGCCCATCTGGATGCCATAACAGGTCACCCTGACAGCCTCGTAGAGTCCCAATCTCTGCAGATGCTCTTCAAAATGGGCCAAGACATATAAGGTCAAGTCCCTTCACTAGGCCTTGGGGGGATGAATCCATCCAGGGGTCCTAAATCAGTGGCTGGATAATTACCACGAGCCTTGAAGAATTGGTTTCCAAAAGTCTGAGCCACGGCACAATTTTCCCACTGGGATGTCTAGGAGAATGTTCCCAGGATGGAGACCCAATATGCAGCGAGGAGGACCTGCCTTTGTATAACTGGGAGCAGGAGGTATCAATTTCCCCACGTGAACGTTGTCGGTAGTCCGAGTCACTTGCCACTTCATCTTCCGAACCCTCGTCACGCATTGGAAGAAAGACAATGGAAAGTGACGCTTGCTGGATGGCAGATAATACTTCTTGCCATCCAGATTGAAAATCCACTGCCCTTTCCGGCAAGCAGCTAGGATCGGTATCTGGCGCTGCATCCCCGAACATAAATTAGGCTTCTGATAGATTCTCCGGTCACAATCCTGAGGGGAGCAGTAATTAAGATGCTTCTCATGGTACGCTGATCTCCGACGTAGATAAGGGCATCCCGACCGGGAGCACTTCGCTCACTGAATAATGAGACTTGCCTCTAGAATTGCAGACTAACATTGCCATCCAGTCCCCTAACTGTTTTGAAGAGACTGTTCAAAGGACCCAGAGTATAATGCACTGCAAAAATAAGAAGAAACTATATTAGTTCATCTGCCAAAGAAAAAGAAAGATAAAGCAAATTTTTTTGCTAAGACATAGCGTCGCTCTCCGAGCGAAGCTGGCCTAGCATTTGCTTCGTTCTGAAGGTCAGCTTTGCAATCTGCAGCTTAGCTTCGCACTCTGCACGAAGGCAGAATGCAGAAAATATTCAAGTGTTAACTTCGCTTCAAAAGCTTAGCTTCGCGTTCTGTCATTGAATAGAATGCAAAGAAGCCCCTAAGGGCTAACTTCGCTGGAAAGGCACTTGTGCCTAAAATTGTTCAAAGAACTTTAAGGTCCTTTTCCCAGCTACGCTTCAAGAGCTAATTCGCATCCTGCCATGTGATGGAACGTGGACAGTTCTAAGAGTTAACTTCGCATAGAAGCTTGGAGAAGAGACCATTCGGTTTCTAAATTTCAATTCACGAAATTGAAGGGGAATTAAATCCCCTAAAAAATTTAGTGGATTTGAATTAAGGGAAAGCGACTCCCTGACATCATTGGAGCATGATGAATCACTCCGGGTTTATCATGAAATAGCCAGAAATTGGCTTCAAAAAGAGATGAAAATCTCTGAATAAAAGGGAAAATCCCTACCCGCAATGGAACGTTCGATGACTGGAGGAAGAGAAGACCCCTCCGTCGCAGAGGTTGTTGCCTCTTTGCCTTCTCATCTTTTGGGAGCTATGGAAGAACTGAAAAGTTCTAAAAATCTTAACGAAGGAGAAAGAGAAGAAAGAGACTTGTTTCTCTGAAAATTCAAAGAGAAGTGATTATCTCGCTTTCAGCCCAATCGGCCTTTTATGGACATAAAATGTCTTAATTTTGACTCCTCAAAAGGAGCGCAGGCGGTCATTTCAAATTAATTTGAAACAGCGCCTAAGCGCCTTCTCGAGAAGCTAGACTGCCAGCCCCGCCAAGGGCTAACTCCGCTGTGAGTCCAGCATTGACCTCGCGCGTCGCTTGAGTAACTTCGCTGAGAAACGTGCCTTAGCTCCGCTAAGAGCACATCTCTAACTTCGCAGAAATTCAGTATCAGCTTCGTCAGAAACTTGTTCCTGACTTAATTGAAAATCTGTCTTTAGCTTCACTGGAAGCTTAGCTCCGCTAGGAGCTCTCATTTCCTCCTAAGGAAAAGACATACTTAAGTTAGTCCACTCCAGGTGTTCTCAAATCGAAAAGGAGGGGTACAAAGTAGATAAGCAAAAAATAAACATTTTTATTGATGCAAAAGGGAAGATACATTGATATTTTATCAAGATTGTCTTTCATACAATAGAATCTTTGCTCCAAAGGCATACAAGTTGTCCTATCTACTTCCAAGGTGATAAGCTAAACCAACTGGACACGAAAGGTCTTCCTCCTGCACAAGGCCGTAATCCTTCGCTTAATGGCAGATTTCGCCATCGAGAAGCTGGATCTTCTTTGATGAAAATTGGCAAAGGAAGCTGGATCTTCCGTAATTAAAATTGGCAAGGAACTGGTTACCATCAGAAAGTTAGATCTTTCTTAAATAAATTAGCAAAGGAAGGATCCGAGACCTTACAGGTGACACCCACCTTCCCGAAGTGGATCATCTCGGATAAGCGACTACCAGCACCTTCCCAGAGTGGATCATCTCGGATAAGCGACTACCAGCCTCTTCTTGGAACACGCATCAGCTACTCTAGTATATTCCTCCTACTTAGGATCAAAGTTTCAACTTGAAGATCAAGAGGCAAGTTTCTGGTCTCTTTCGTCAAAATGAAAGACTAGCGAGCGTAGTTCACTGCAATGCAAATAGGAAACAAGTTAGCATTAAATAAAAAAGAGGGTGGAACGCTACGTCAAAATTCTTTGGGTGAAGCTATCCAGTTGTGCCTTCAAGATGGATTTCAGCTAAGCAGAGGATAGTCTCGCTTGAACAGTAATGACAGACTAGCTCAGCATAAGCCAAGTCTTAGCCCCTTCCAAGGCAGTTAAGCTGGAGAAGCCTCAAAAAGGACCAAGTCCTAGCCTCGCCTATATGGTTAGGCCAGACTGGTCCAGAGGAACGCGATCTTGACCCCACCTATATGGAAAAACTGGCTCAACCTTAAAAGGACCAAGTCCTAAGTCTTGCCTATATGGCAGATTTAACAGGCAGACAGATCAAGGTAGCGACGCTGCATGAAAAAAGCGAAAATGCTAGCTTCGCCGAGAATGCAAAGACCAAGGGAAGTCAATCCCTGAAGTAGCTGGTGAAGCTAATAAAATTAAGGGAGATAAACTCCTTAAAATCACTAGTTTAGTGGTAAAGTCTTTGGATAACTGAGACTCCCCAGCTCTTGGCCGGATAATGACCAGAATGGGCATCCCCACTATTTCAGAGAATCTAAGTCTCCTTTCCTGGACAACGAGGAGATGTCATAAACAAACGTTTCAGAAAGAGAAAAGTATGTTTCTCTGAGAAGGACTACAAGTGTCCTTTTTATAGGCCTCATGGCCTGACCATGCCGCCGCTACTTCAAGCTTGGAGGCACGGGCGAATTTAAGACATTCAAGTGCTTGACCTTGAGAAAGGGAATAGTCTCCCCTCGGGAATCCGCGCGAAGTTCTTTGAACTTCGAAAAAGGAAATAATCTCCCTCGTTAATGCAAGAAAGGTTATTCTAACCTCGAAAGGGGAGCAACCCTTCTTGTAACTCGTAGAAAGCAGTTAGCCTCAGGAAAGGAACATCGTTCTAGACCGATTTGAAGCGAAGCCAAACTGGGAGACCCAAGCACGAAGCTACCCATAAGCGCGAAGCTACCCATAAGTGCGAGGCTACCCAAAAGAGCGAAGCTACACAGAAGCAGATACAATTCCTCTGCGAACCTATTCCAGCTTGAAAGTGGGGCTAAAGGAGAAGTTGAACTCAACCTCAAAGGCGATGTTCATATCCACACACCATCAAACAGTTCAAAGTATTTCAAAATCTGAACCATTCCATGTCAGATTCACGAAAACTTTGAAGGAGGTCTTGTTGACACTCTAAAAAAAGACAAGATTCCTAACTGGCCTGAACAATATCTAACTTGTTGACACCTACAAAAGACAAGTGGCAGACAAGCCGACGACCAGTTCTTCACCCATCTCAAGGGGACGAATCAGCAACTTGGACTCTACTGATCCAGCGAAGCAGACAGTAAGTCAAGATCATCCTTAAAAGCTCGTGACAAGGCCCAAGTAGGTCTAGAGATACTAAGTTAGCTCAACACTTAGTCTCACACGAGTAGGTCTAGAGATACTAAGTTAGCTCAACACTTAGTCTCACACGAGCCCACGAGATAGATCTCAAAACCAAAAGTTACTTAGCATCGCAGGAAGCTCCTTCATAGCCTCGCTGCGAGCTAACCTACAACTTCGCCTGGAAATGCTAAGTTAACTCCGTAGAAGTTAGCTTCGCTCGATGCTCCACGCAGCCGCACAAAAGGTTGACTGGCTCCGCTGAAGAGCTTTATTCTAGCTTCGCCACAATCTTCTCCCAGCTCCGCTATGAGCTTAACGCAACGACTCCGCTGCGAGTCCTTTATAGTCATTTTGACTAAGCAAATTTCTAGATGAAATAAAATCTCCAGATGAGATCATGTTGATTGAAATCAAATTTGGCAGTTGCCTGCCATGATCTTTTGACTCTCCCAATCAGGTAAGAAGATCAAGGGAGTATCTCTCATTTAGCGGAGCGAATCAAGGGATTAGCGCTACATGCTATTCCTAGCTTCGCAGAAGCTGATTCTAGCCTCGCGGCAAAGCTACTTTCTAGATACAAAACAGATTGACTCAATCTGTTTTCAGATTTTCAGGGCAATTATACCCCTGTTTCCCCTATAGATAGCCTACCAGAGGCTCACAAGGGGGAGAGGCCACGAAGAGAGAGGAGAAACGGGCTAGGATAGAGAGGAGATTAGAGATCTACTCTCTCGCTTTCAAGAATTCAGAGAATTGCTTCTCTAATCCTACAAGGATAAATTCAGGATGCTAATACCCTAAGATCTTCCTTCCTCTCAAGGAATTTTCGGAACCAGACGAGAAGGAATTTCCAAACGGAGGCAGCTTGAGAAGTAGCAAGAGGGCTCTACCGATCCTCTATTCTCTGATTCCCGAACCAAAGAGAAGGGAGTCCTATTAGGAGGCAGTTCGATCATCTGACCGATCACATCATTAAAGGGATAAAGTGATCACGTGCTGATTAGATTCCTACCGGTACACTTTCCCAGAAATCTCAGAGGAGATCTACTTGTAATTTTTCTTCTCAATTACTTGTAATTTAGCTCCTCGATACTTTTTTTTGTATGTTTTCTTCTTTGCAAAATCAATGGAAAACAACAGGTGTTTTTGTGATCCTACCATTCTATGATTGAGAATTGGTAGAAAATTTTGGAGGAAAGGATGGGACCAAGTCCCTTAGGATTTTTAGCAACCCTCAACTATCAATAGATTTGGAGTGCCTTTACCAACTGTCATTTGAGTTGGGCTAGCCATGCTATTCCCCTCAGCATAATGAGTTGGCAAAGACTTATGTTGGACTTAAAAGCCAACAGTTTCTTCTATCCGCAGCCATTAGAGGCGTCGGATGTCCATAGGTACCCTAGAGAAGAGTAACAAGGCGAAAAATCAAAGTCTTGCACTCGATCGGATCGAGGTAGATTGTTCGCAATGTGATCCAAGGGAGGAAGAAAGCAAATCTTCTTTGGCGTTCCCCTAAACACCTTGAATTTGGGATTTTGATCAGAGGTGTAGTATTAACCTGATCAATAGAAGAATGCTATCAAGGATAGTATTTCTTCAAGAATCTGGCGTTAATTGGCATCATAAGCGTATCACCGTCTGGGGTTATGAGGCGATATGCTCCATTTGAGTAGACAGACTCCACTACAAATGGTCCTTCCCATTTAGATTGAAATTTCCCTTTTTTCTTATGTGTTATTACCATGGGTCTTCTGACGGCTAAGATAAGGTCACCTTTCTTGAAAGTTCGCTCCTTAACTTTCTTGTTGAAGGCTCTGGTAATTCGAGAGCTCTATTTGCTTTTGAGCTTGCAGGCATTTATCATCCAAAGCCTCCAGCTCTTGGAGTTGCAGTCGATGCTTCTTCTCATTTATCATCTCTACCGTCAAGGCGACGCATAAAGATGGGATTTGAATTTCCATTGGGAGTATAGCTTCACACCCATATACCAAGGAGAAAGGTGTAGCTTTCATTGGGGTTCGAACCGTCGTGCAATAGGCCCATAAGCATTAACCTAACTTGTCGTCCCAGTCACTTTGGCTTTTTGAGACAAATTTCTTGAGAAGTTTTCTAATAGTCTTATTGAAAGCTTCTGTAAGGCCATTAGCGGCTGTATAGTACGCCGTTGAAGATACACTCTGGATTCTGAACTTGTTGCAGAACCTCTGAAAAGCCTTGCTGTCAAACTGGGGTCCATTATCATGGACGATCCATCATGGTACACCAAAGCAATAAACACGTGATGTTTAACAAATTTGATTATGTCAGATGCCTTTACCTCTCTCAAGGGAATAGCTTCAACTCATTTAGGAAAGTAATCGGTTATAGCTAAGTTGAACCGATGTCCTTTGGATAAAGGTGGGCTGATAGGGCCAACCATGTCCATTCCCCACATCTCAAATGGTCTGGTTGAGGTTGTATAGCGAAGATATCCTGGTGCTTGATGGATGAAGTCACTATGGACCTGACAGGCATGACATCGTTTGCGTAAGTGATGGCGTCAGGGATCATCTTAGGCCAATAATATTCCAGTCTTCGGAGTCGATTCCAAGCTTCGGACCAGGCTGATGAGCTCCACACAAGCTGTCATGTGCTTCTTTGAGTACTTCCTGTGCCTCCTTTTGTGAAAGAAGTGAAGGAGATCCCATCATGCGATCGACGATACAGTGTTCGTGTGATCGCATTATAGTAGAATTTGGGGGCTTTCCTTCTAATAACAGTCACTTCTTTGGGATCATTAGGTAGGATGTCGTACAATACATAGTCGATGTACGGGAATTGCCAATCCCTGAGCTCTGGACCTATTGAAATATCTAAAGCTTCTTTGATTTGACAGTCTCCTGTCAGCTTTTGGTGATCTTCAAAAGCGAATCTTGGGCAATACAGGTCATGGCTGTAGATGAGTATTTTCTCTGCTACTCCAGCTGGAAGAGCTAAGGAAGCGGCGAGAGATGCCAGTGTATCTACATGTGCATTTTGCTGGGGAGGCACATGATAAAGGAAAAAGTTTTTGAATCTCTCGGCCATGTGAATAGTTACGTCGTAATAGGGTACTAAGTCTTCGTGTCAGACTTCGTACTCCCCGCGAACTTGGTTAACGATGAGTTTAGAGTCACCGTATGCTTCGAGATTTTTAGCGCCAATCTTATCGGCGATTTGCATTCCGATCAGGAGAGCATTGTATTCCACTACATTATTGGAACATGGCTTAGTTAATGAGAATGCACGAAGGATCACGTAGTTCTATAGGGAGATAAGTACTACCCCCACTTGTTACAATTTTTCCTCGTGGACCCATTCTTGATGCGTCGTCGAAGAAGAGCTGCCACACCTGTGCTTCGAAAGACGCCTGGGTCAGATAAACTTCAGTGACCTCATCTGAAAGATCCTCATAATCTTTGGTCGCTCTCGAATCTGGATGTTCAGTTAGGAAATCTGCCACCGCTTGTCCCTTCATGGCTTTTTGTGGTAGAAACTGCATCTCATATTAGGAGAGCAGTATGGCCCATTTTTCCAATCGACCATTTAATGACGATGGCTTTGTCATAAGCAATCTCAAAGGATTGACTTTTGATACGACATTTATGATTTGGCCCATCAAGTATTCTGGATGGTGAACACCAACGCCAAACATTCTTTTTTGATCGGGTTATACCGATGTTCGGCTCCAATCATGGTTCTGTTCAGATAGTAGATTGCCTGCTCGTGTCCCTAATCATTATTCTGGGCTAGCAAAGCTCCTAAGAAATGATCCATCGCTCGAACATATATCAGGAAAGGTTTTCCTAAAATTGGAACTGCAAGGACGGGTGGTTGCGTGAGGTATCTTTTGTTTTCTCGAACGCTTGTTGGCAAGTATCATACCAAATGAATGAGACACCCTTCTTCATTAATTTGGTGAAGGGTTGGCATCTCCCTGAGAGATTTGAGAAAAACCTCTGGATGTACACTAATCGCCCTTGCAATCCTCTAAGCTCTCTAAGATTCCTTGGATGCTGCATTTCCTAGACAACACAGACTTTCTCTAGATCGAGGTGGATTCCTTTGGATGTCATCACAAATCCGAGAAATTTACCACTGGCTACCCCCAGGAAAGATTTGTTGGGTTCATCTTCAGATGATGCGCCCGCATGATGTCAAATACCATCTTCAGATCCGTTATGTGATCGCCTTTAGTGCGGCTTTTCACTGCAATGTCGTCGATATAGTATTTCACTGTTTTACGCATGTGCTCGTGAAAAATTACATTCATAGCCCTCTGATACATTGCCCCCGCGTTCTTTAATCTAAAGGGCATGACAGTATAGTAATATACACCCAATGGTCTTCTGAAAGATGTATGATTTTCATCATCGGGATACGTCTTGATTTGGTTGTATCCCGAGAATCCATCCATGAAGGAGATTCGTTCAAACCCACAGGTGTTGTCGATCATGACATCCGTGATTGTGAGAGGGAATTCATCCTTAGGACAAGCCTCATTTAAATCAAGGAAATCAATGCAGACCCAAATCTTCCATTTTTCTTGGTAACGGGGACGATATTGGCTACCTAATCAGGGCGTTGTTCCTCCCTGATGAAGCAGAGTCTATAAGCTTTTTGACTCTGACTGGATTGCTTCCATTATGTCTGGACGGAACCGTCGCTATTGTTATTTAACTGATTTCACATCTAGATTAATGTTGAGGCGATGCATAGCCACTCGAGGATCATGTCCAGGCATGTCCTCATAATTCCAGGCGAAAACATCTATATACTCCCTCACAAGAGATATTAGCTCTTCTTTCTCGGAGGATGATAGGGTTTCGCTTATAAAGATGGGCTTAGGATTAGCCTCATCTCCCATATTAATCTGGGTGACCTTATCCTCTTTGGGTGGTTCACGTTAATCAAAGCGAATATCCCAGAGAGTGTTTAGGTGTTTGATCTAAGGATCTGTATCCGACTGGATCATTTCTTCATCTCCATTTTCTAAGTGGCTTGCTGAAGTCATATTTATTGAAAGTTCTCTAAAGATGTTGCCGACACTAACATTTAACTCCCACGATGATGTGCCTGATTGAGTTTGAACCCGTACAAAAATATAGTATTTTAGATTTTAAGATTAAAAAGTGCAAGTTACTCAATTCTACCGCTATAGCAAGTGGTTATATGAGGGTCGTGATCTTCAAGGAGGGACTAGCGATAGAAGCTTTTTAGTAAGTACTCTTTTAACTTACAAAGTATGGTTAAAGTTCTTCTTTAATTCTTAAAAGAAAATGAAAAAGAATTAAAGTCAAATTAGAAAGAAGATGGTAGATTAAGAATATGAAAAAATGAAAAATAGATTATATACAAAGAAATGGAAAAGAGTGATAAAGATGGTTGGAGCTTGTGATATTGAAACTAAAGAATAAAAGAAAAGAAAAGATAACCTAAAAATTTCTTACCTCTTCAGTACTCATATACCTTGGATTCGTTGCGACGACTTACCTTGTCTTTAAAGGCAATCAAGCATGGCGTATAGGATCTTCCCCATTCTCGATCTACACTACGAATAAATGGGCAAACTATACTAGCAAGAGAAGGGTTGTTCATCACCATAGGCCATCAAGGGCACTTGCAACGGCTAAGCAGTCTCGAGGCTACCGGATTCTCTTGGATTGCAACACATCGGAGGAGAGTAAAAGAAAACAAGAGTAAAGAAAGAAAAAGAAACTTTGATTCGATTCAAATAATAATAAAAGAAGAGATCACTTACACTGGTGTCACCTGCAGTACAAGGTTGCTCTCATTCCTCAATGAAAGTCGTCTCTCCTCTAAGTTACATAAAGAAAAGTAAAATTACATAAAAAGAAAACTAAAAACCTAAGTTACAAACTACAAATTATCCTAAGTTCTATTCTCTGCTTGGTCCTCTCCTTTGCCTTTGAGATTGTAGGTATTTATAGAAGAAATGCAGAGGTTAGAGGAGTATGAAGAAAGGAAAAGCTGGCTATTTCTAAATTTGAATCCTCCCCTTATCTCTGATTTGATGTGGATATTCAGTTCTAATCTGCAGTTTGTTGGCGTGTTGATTGCTGAACATCACTTATGAAATGACAGAATTAAAAATAGTGATCAACATAACAGTTGTAGCTCTGTAAGTCCTCTTTCTGGATCATCTTGAATCATCAGATTTGAGATTCGGTAAAAAAATTTATGATTCAAATACTGAAATGTATCCAGTCAGAATCTGAGTCAAACTTGCTTCATCTCATCCGTTGATCTTCTCTCTATCCATTTATCACTCTGTATTTAATATTATCCTCGATTGATCTTTAGCTAACCAAAATGGATTTATAGAAATTTGAATTTTACTAGTTTCCATTTGATGTTATCTTTCTGATTTGCTCTGATCTTTAGTTGAACATTTGCCCCCATTCATTGATTTGTTCTAACTAGATCTGGGATCATCCTCAGCTAACCAAATAGATCTAGTTAAATCTAATTTTAACTGGTATTTATTTGGTTTAATCCTCTTTCTCTTCATTATTATCTTCTATAAAATAGCAATTAAGACAAAGAAATATGCCGATTTAATACACGATAAATGTAGGAGTGTAATAAAAAGAATGCAAAATATGTGTACGATCACACCCCCACACCTATCTTTTGCTCGTCCTCGAGCAAAACAATAAAACTAAACCAAGATTATTAGACCACTTTCACAGGTCACGTGATTGCACTGAGCTTTGCAACAAGCCGTTAAACCTCTACGTTACCCCTAAAGGACGAGTTTTGTCTCGTGAGGGTTTTCAGTGGATTGCACCCACAAAATCCATAAAGAAAGAGAAAAATGTTAGTAATATGAAAACACATTTTGAAAGAAAAATTATTTGAAATATTATTGTAAGTTTTAAGTAATCTATAAGTTATAGGAAAACTGAATTTTTCATTCCTAAACTTAGTCTCTATTCAATAATTGTTATCAATCAAAGTAAGGAGTCAAATTGTACTTCTCATCTAGTCTATTACTCTACCCTAAGTCATATGCACCTTGTGACTGTGAAAATTTTAACTAAGGGTTCTTTAACTCTAACTCTTATGCCTCATTTATTTATATATATATATATATTTTTGTGGTATTATTCCTTAGTTCTATTAGACTTTCTAATCTGCCCATGTAACGATTAATCGATGACTCCCAAACCAAACGGTCTTAGGGCACCGGGTGAGAAAACACCCTAAGAACTTAAGGACTCGAGCAAATAAGGCCACAAAACTAAGGATTTTATTATATGAACCACTTTTAGGCGTGAACACTTACGCTTTATTAGGCACAAATACCCAGCTTAATCAGAGATTTTTATATATATATTTTTTCTCAAACTTATCTAATCATCTTTCACATAAATACTAAGGCTTGCTTAGGCCAAAGCACCTAGCTAATCAATAATTAGATTTGTTTATCTTTTTTTTTCTTTTTTTTCTTTTTATTTTGTTTTAATTTTTTTTAAGGCATAAGAATCTTTGTTTTTGAACCCTAAATGTGTAAGTGTATGAAGGGTGGATATTTCATCAAGGTAAAGATCATGACTAAATTACAATGACAAATTATCTTCCTAACCCTATAAATTAAACAAATAATCTTATTTTAACCAAGTATAAGAAATCCTAATTTTGATTTTCCTATTCCTTAAAATTGACTTAATTTCTTACAAAAAATATGTCAAAAATATTTTTCTATTTCAAAAAGTTTTATAAAAGTAAAGAAAATGTTAAAAAAAATTTATTTTTTAATAAAAAGAAAAACCTAAGTTATGTTAGAACCCTCCCCCACACCTATCTCATGCATTATCTTCAATGTATGAATTAATGCATAGATGCATGAAAAAGAAGACAGGAAAGGAAAATACTATCTTAAGGTGGTGGTTCCGGAGGTGGTCTGATTGGTCCACGAAATGCAGCCCAATCGACTTTGCATGAGTTCGGAGGAACCCACCAGAAATCTCTCTAATGTAACCACTAAAATGATGTATTCATGAAGGATTTTTATTAAAAAATTGACCCTATCTAATTTCCAAATTCCATAATCAATTTCGGAGTCAATTTTGTCAACCACCTTGTCCCAAAACGGAGTGTGAAAAGATAGAATGATTGACTTGGACTTAGGAAGTACGGGAAATAATACCGATTCAGGAAAGTGACTTAAGTCAAGTAAAGGTTTAGGAGTCGAGATTGGTTCAGAAAGTGGGTCCAAATCAAGAAGTTGAAACTCAAGTCCACATTCATTTTCCCACAATGGAATGTGACTTAATATTGGTGATTCAAGTTCAAGAATGATAGGTGTGGGAATCAAAACTGACTCTAAAATATTACTCAAATCGGGTAACAAAACAGGAGTCAATATTGATTCGGGCATTTGAACTGGATCACAAATTTGAGAATCTAGGTCACATTTTTCATTGAGTTCAATTTCATAAAAATGAGAACTTGCCAATTTGTCAATGAGACTTTCAAAAGTGTGAAATTGGTCAAGTTCAATAAAATGATCATCAAAGATGGGCGATTCAATTTCAGTATGAATGGCACAGGATCCAATGTTGACTCGGGAAAAAGATTAAAATTAGGTGAAGACACCGGAGTCATAATTGAATCAGGAAGTAGAATTGAATCACTAAGTTGAGGTTCATGATCATATTGATTTTCGAGTTCAATTTCAGGAAAGGGATAACTTGCCAAACTGTCAATGTCACTTTCAAAATTTAGAGTTTGGGCAAGTTCAAATGATTATGCTGAAATGGAACCTTGTGTTCCAAAATAACATGACTCTTCGGCTCTAACAGAATGGTTACCGACATCAGAACTGGTGAAACAGTGAGAACGTAGAGATTGGACCATCATATCTATGTCATGATTACGAGCGTTTTGAGCCTGAGTCATATCTTCAAGCATCTTTTCATAGTTGATAGGTTCATCGTTTTGCTGCGATTGGTCTTGAAAAGATGAAGTGTTGTTTTGAAATTGGTGATAAAATTATGAGTTCATCAGATTTTGTAATTGTTGTTTGGACTCACGCATACTCATTCCCAAAATTGATGGTTTTCTATTTTAGACTGGTGGAACTGATTATATATCTTGGAAATATAGTGGACAAGGTGGATAAGGAGGGCAAGTTGGTTGAAAATTGGACTCGGGAGAGGTGAATCCCCACTGACTCTGTGTAGAGTTGAAATTATTCTGGAAATTATGATTATAAGATTGGGGGCATGGGTTATATTGATTCGGATAAGACCAATCCGGCACACTAGGTTGATTAAAGTTATGATATGCTGGGTTGGTAATATCCGAAAAAGAGGTTGGTGTGTAATATGGATTACCATTAAAATTGAAAAAATTGTTGTTATAAGCCATATCACACAATAAAACACAATAAAGAAAAAAAACAAACAAATAAGCAAACAAAAATGAAAAAAATTCTAGCCTAAGTTAGGGTAGACCTTTGACCTAGACGACTCCTAACTGGTTAGACTGTCCATAGGAGGTATAATGCAGACTTTGACCACAAGCTAATCAGCCAGGTCAGGGCAAGATTGGTGGGAGGTTATCCGTCAAAGACGTTCCTTAATTAAGTAACCACCAACCTTCGGGCTTTCGGCCCTTAATCCCCTTCCTAGACACTGATTTGGCAGGAGTCAAATTTCAACACCTTTCCCCCTTAGGATAATCTCCTAATTGAGTCGAGATGTCCCTAGGGCCAACACCTACTCATTTTTAGTTAGGTTTGGATTAGTGAGTGAGGAGATTGTTTGTGGGCTAAGGGAGGGTAATGACTTTCCCACCTTATCTTGTTTATAGGACAAGCACTTAAGTCAATTTAGTGCAGTGTGCAAGTATATAGAAAAAAGTAACATTCAAGCAATATTTATACAAGAATGAACCTTATACTAAATGCTATGCTCACATACCTTGGCTCCAGCACTCTTCAACAGTAAATAGAAAATGAAATGAAATAGACACGTACCTAAATGCAAAGTCTAAATCATTTTTAGCATTTACAATCAACTTTTACTGTTGTGTTAAAAATGTATATACAGTGAGTCAAACAAGGAGATAAATGCTACAGAAATTCAGATTTTCAATTCAGCCAACCTGCAAAAATACAGGTTAGTAGTTCACTCAGTTTTGCCACTGGAATGTAGCAAATCTGAGGGCTTCTGAGCTCTGCTTTCTTGAGCAGAGTCCAGGGCCACTTATATGTCCACTGCAACAGATATTCCTTGTTGTTAAATCTGTATAAAAAAACAAAGAAGAAAGTTAACCAAAAATGTAAACTTTTAAAGAGAGTAACTTACCATCCCTCCCCGGCAATGGCGCCAAAATTTTGATTGAGTTTGAACCTGCACAAAAATACATTATTTTAGATTTTAAGATTAAAAGTGCAAATTACTCAATTCTACCGCTATAGCAAGTGGTTATGCGGGTCGTGATCTTCAAGGAGGGACTAGCGATAGAAGCTTTTTAGCAAGTACTCTTTTAAGTTACAAAGTATTGTTAAAGTTCTTCTTTAGTTCTTAAAAAGAAAATGAAAAAGAGTTAAAGTCAAATTAGGAAGAAGATGGTAGATTAAGAAGATGGAAAAATGAAAAATAGATTATATATAAAGAAATGGAAAAGAGTGATAAAGATGGTTGGAGCTTGTGATATTGAAACTAAAGAATAAAAGAAAAGAAAGATAATCTAAAAATTACTTACATCTTCAGTGCTCATATACCTTGGATTCGTTGCGACGACTTACCTTGTCTTTGAAGGCAATCAAGCATGGCGTATAGGATCTTCCCCACCTTATCTTTTAAGTTACAAAGTACGGTTAAAGTTCTTCTTTAGTTCTTAAAAAGAAAACGAAAAAGAGTTAAAGTCAAATTAGGAAGAAGATGGTAGATTAAGAAGATGGAAAAATGAAAAATAGATTATATATAAAGAAATGGAAAAGAGTGATAAAGATGGTTGGAGCTTGTGATATTGAAACTAAAGAATAAAAGAAAAGAAAGATAACCTAAAAATTACTTACCTCTTCAGTGCTCATATACCTTGGATTCGTTGCGACGACTTACCTTGTCTTTGAAGGCAATCAAGCATGGCGTATAGGATCTTCCCCATTCTCGATCTACACTACGAATAAAAGGGCAAACTATACTAGCAAGAGAAGGGTTGTTCATCACCATAGGCTATCAAGGGCACTTGCAACGGCTAAGCAGTCTCGAGGCTACCGGATTCTCTTGGATTGCAACACATCACTTATGAAATGACAGAATTAGAAATAGTGATCGACATAAGAGTTGTAGCTCTGTAAGTCCTCTTTCTGGATCATCTGAATCATCAAATTTGAGATTCGGTAAAAAAAGTTATGATTCAAATAATAAAATGTATCCAGTCAGAATCTGAGTCAAACTTGCTTCATCTCATCCGTTGATCTTCTCTATATCCATTTATCTCTCTGTATTTAATATTATCCTCGATTGATCTTTAGCTAACCAAAATGGATTTATAGAAATCTGAATTTTACTGGTTTCCATTTGGTGTTATCTTTCTGATTTGCTCTGATCTTCAGCTGAACATTTGCCACCATTCCTTGATTTGTTCTAACTAGATCTGGGATCATCCTCAGCTAACCAAATAGATCCAGTTAAATCTGATTTAAACTGGTATTTATTTGGTTTAATCCTCTTTCTCTTCATTATTATCTTCTAAAAAATAGACATTTAAGACAAAAAAAATTGGCAGATTTATTACACGATAAATGTAGGAGTGTAATAAAAAGAATGCAAAATATGTGTACGATCACACCCCCACACCTATCTTTTGCTCGTCCTCAAGCAAAACAACAAAACTAAATCAAAGATTATTAGACCACTTTCGCAGGTCACGCGATTGCACTGAGCTTGTGCAATAAGCTGTTAAACCTCTAGGTTACCCCTAGAGGATGAATTTTGTCTCGTGAGGGTTTTCAGTGGATTGCACCCACAAAATCCATAAAGAAAGAGAAAAATGTTAGTATTTTGAAAACACATTTTGAAAGAAAAATTATTTGAAATATTATTGTAAGTTTTAAGTAATCTATAAGTTATAGGAAAACCGAATTTTTCATTCCTAAACTTAGTCTTTATTCAATAATTTGTTATCAATCAAAGTAAGGAGTCAAATTGTACTTCTCATCTAGTCTATTACTTTACCCTAAGTCATATGCACCTTGTGACTGTGAAAATTTTAACTAAGGGTTCTTTAACTCTTATGCCTCATTTATTTATATATATTTTTGGTTGTATTATTCCTTAGTTCTATTAGGCTTTCTAATCTGCCCATGTAACGAGCCTTTAATCGATGACTTCCAAACTAAACGGTCTTAGGGCACCGAGTGAGAAAACACCCTAAGGACTTAAGGACTCGAGCAAATAAGGCCACAAAACTAAGGATTTTATTTTATGTACCACTTTTAGGCGTGAATACTTAAGCTTTATTAGGCTCAAATACCCAGCTTAATCAGAGAATTTTTATATATATATATTTCTCAAACTTATCTAATCATCTTTCGCATAAATACTAAGGCTTGCTTAGGCCAAAGCACCTAGCTAATCAATAATTAGATTTGTTTATCTTTATTTTTTTTCTTTTTTTTCTTTTTATTTTGTTTTAATTTTTTTTAAGGCATAAGAATCTTTGTTTTTGAACCCTAAATGTGTAAGTGTATGAAGGGTGCATATTTCATCAAGGTAAAGATCAAGACTAAATTACAATGACAAATTATCTTCTAACCCTAAAAATCAAACAAATAATCTTATTTTGACCAAGTATAAGAAATCCTAATTTTGATTTTCCTATTCCTTAAAATTGACTTAATTTCTTACAAAAAATATGTCAAAATATTGTTTCTATTTTCAAAAAGTTTTTTAAAAGTAAAGAAAATGTTAAAAAAAATTATTTTTTTAATAAAAAGAAAAACCTAAGTTATGTTAGAACCCTCCCCCACACCTATCTCATGCATTGTCTTCAATGTATGAATTAATGCATAGATGCATGAAAAAGAAGACAGGGAAGGAAAATACTACCTTAAGGTGGTGGTTCCGGAGGTAGTCTGATTGGTCCACGAAATGCGGCCCAATCGACTTTGCATGGAGTTCGGAGGAACCACAGAAATCTCTCTAATATAACCCACTAAAATGATGTATTCATGAAGAATTTTTATTAAAAAATTGAGCCCATCTAATTTCCAAATTCCATAATCAATTTCGGAGTCAATTTTGTCAACCACCTTGTCCCAAAACGGAGTGTGTAAAGATAGAATGATTGACTTGGACTTAGAAAGTACGGGAACTAATACTGACTCAAGAAAGTGACTAAAGTCAAGTAAAGATTTAGGAGTCGAGATTGGTTCAGAAAGTGGGTCCAAATCAAGAAGTTGAAACTCAAGTCCACATTCATTTTCCCACAATGAAATGTGACTTAATATTGGTGATTCAAGTTCAAGAATGACAGGTGTGGGAATCAAAATTGACTCTAAAATATTACTCAAATCGGGTAACAAAACAGGAGTCAATATTGATTCGGGAATTTGAACTGGGTAACAAATTTGAGAATCTAGGTCACATTTCTCATTGAGATCAATTTCATAAAAATGAGAACTTGCCAATTTGTCAATGGGACTTTCAAAAGTGTGAAATTGGTCAAGCTCAATAAAATGATCATCAAAGATGGGCGATTCAATTTCAGTATGAATTGGCACAGGATCCAATGTTGACTCGGAAAAAAGATTAAAATTAGGTGAAGACACCGGAGTCATAATTGAATCAGGAAGTAGAATTGAATAACTAAATTGAGGTTCATGATCATATTCATTTCAAGTTCAATTTCAGGAAAGGGATAACTTATCAAACTGTCAATGTCACTTTCAAAATTTAGAGTTTGGGCAAGTTCAAATGATTATGCTGAAATGGAACCTTGTGTTCCAAAATAACATGACTCTTCGGCTCTAACAGAATGGTTACCGACATCAGAACTGGTCAAACGGTGAGAACGTAGAGATTGGACCATCATATCTATATCATGATTACGAGCGTTTTGAGCCTGAGTCATGGCTTCAAGCATCTTTTCATAGTTGATAGGCTCATCGTTTTGCTGCGATTGGTCTTGAAAAGATGAAGTGTTATTTTGGAATTGGTGGTAAAATTGTGAGTCCATCAGATTTTGTGATTGTTGTTTGGACTCACACATACTCATTTCCAAAATTGATGGTTTTCTATTTTGGACTGGTGGAACTGAGTATAAATCTTGAAAATATTGTAGACAAGTGGATAAGGAGGGCAAGTTGGTTGAAAATTAGACTCGGGGGAGGTGAATCCCCACTGACTCTGTGAAGAGTTAAAATTATTCTAGAAATTATGATTATAACATTGGGGGCATGGGTTATATTGATTCGGATAAGACCAATCCGGCACACTAGGTTGATTAAAGTTATGATATGCCGGGTTGGTAATATCCGAAAAAGAGGTTGGTGTGTAATATGGATTACCATTAAAATTGAAAAAATTTTGTTATAAGCCATATCACACAATAAAACACAAACAAAGAAAAAAAACAAACAAATAAGCAAACAAAAAAGAAAAAATTCTAACCTAAGTTAGGGTAGACCTTTAACCTAGACAACTCCTAACTGGTTAGACTGTCCATAGGAGGTATAATGCAGACTATGACCACAAGCTAATCAACCAGGTCAGGGCAACATTGGTGGGAGGTTATCCGTCAAAGACGTTCCTTAATTAAGTAACCACCAACCTTCTGGCTTTCGGCCCTTAATCCCCTTCCTAGACACTGATTTGGCATGAATCAAATTCCAACACCTTTCCCTCTTAGGATAATCTCCTAATTGAGTCCAAGATGTCCCTAGGGCCAACGTCTACTCATTTTAGTTAGGCTTGGGTTAGTTAGTGAGGAGATTGTTTGTGGGCTAAGGGAAGGTAATGACTTCCCTACCTTATCTTGTTTATAGGATAAGCCCTTAAGTTAATTTAGTGCAGTGTGCAAGTATATAGAAAAAAAGTAACATTCAAGAATTATTTCATACAAGAATGAACCTTATACTAAATGCTATGCTCACATACAATGGCTCCAGCACTCTTCAACAGTAAATAGAAAATGAAATGAAATAGACACGTGCCTAAATGCAATGTCTAAATCATTTTTAGCATTTACAATCAACTTTTTACTATTGTGTTAAAAAAGTATATACAGTGAGTCAAACAAGGAGATAAATGCTACAGAAATTCAGATTTTCAATTCAGCCAACCTGCAAAAGTACAGGTTAGTAGTTCACTCAGTTTTGCCACTGGAATGTAGCAAATCTGAGGGCTTCTGAGCTCTACTTTCTTGAGCAGAGTCCAGGGCCACTTATATGTCCACTGCAACAGATATTCCTTATTGTTAAATCTGTACAAAGAAGAAAGTTAACCAAAAATGTAAACTTTTAAAGAGAGTAACTTACCGTCCCTCCCCGGCAACGGCGCCAAAATTTTGATTGAGTTTGAACTTGCACAAAATACAGTATTTTAGATTTTAAGATTAAAAAGTGCAAGTTACTCAATTCTATCGCTATAGCAAGTGGCTATGCGGGTCGTGATCTTCAAGGAGGGACTAGCGATAGAAGCTTTTTAGCAAGTACTCTTTTAACTTACAAAGTATGGTTAAAGTTCTTCTTTAGTTCTTAAAAGAATATGAAAAAGAGTTAAAGTCAAATTAGGAAGAAGATGGTAGATTAAGAAGATGGAAAAATGAAAAATAGATTATATACAAAGAAATGGAAAAGAGTGATAAAGAGGGTTGGAGCTTGTGATATTGAAACTAAAGAATAAAAGAAAAGAAAGATAACCTAAATATTACTTACCTCTTCAGTGCTCATATACCTTGGATTCGTTGCGACGACTTACCTTGTCTTTGAAGGCAATCAAGCATGGCGTATAGGATCATTCCCACCTTATCTTTTAAGTTACAAAGTATGGTTAAAGTTCTTCTTTAGTTCTTAAAAAGAAAATGAAAAAGAGTTAAAGTCAAATTAGGAAGAAGATGGAAAAATGAAAAATAAATTATATACAAAGAAATGGAAAAGAGTGATAAAGATGGTTGGAGCTTGTGATATTGAAACTAAAGAATAAAAGAAAAGAAAGATAACCTAAAAATTACTTACCTCTTCAGTGCTCATATACCTTGGATTCGTTGCGATGACTTACCTTATCTTTGAAGGCAATCAAGCATGGCGTATAGGATCTTCCCCATTCTCGATCTACACTACGAATAAAAGGGCAAACTATACTAGCAAGAGAAGGGTTGTTCATCACCATAGGCCATCAAAGGCACTTGCAACGGCTAAGCAGTCTCGAGGTTACCGGATTCTCTTGGATTGCAACACATCGGAGGAGAGTAAAAGAAAACAAGAGTAAAGAAAGAAAAAGAAACTTTTATTCGATTCAAATAATAATGAAAGAAGAGATCACTTACACTGGTGTCACCTGCAGTACAAGCTTGCTCCCATTCCTCCATGAAAGTCGTCTCTCCTCTCAGTTACATAAAGAAAAGAAAAAATTACATAAAAAGAAAACTAAAAACCTAAGTTACAAACTATAAATTATCCTAAGTTCTATTCTCTGCTTGGTCCTCTCTTTGCCTTTGAGATTGTAGGTATTTATAGAAGAAATGCAGAGGTTTGAGGAGTATGAAGATATCAAAAGCTGGCTATTTCTGAATTTGAATCCTCCCCTTATCTCAAAACTTGATTTTATGTGGATATTCAGTTCTAATCTGCAGTTTGTTGGCGTGTTGATTGCTGAATATCACTTATCAAATGACAGAATTAGAAATAGTAATCAACATAAGAGTTGTAGCTCTGTAAGTCCTCTTTCTGGATCATCTTGAATCATCAGATTTGAGATTCGGTAAAAAAAAGTTATGATTCAAATATTGAAATGTATCCAGTCAGAATTTGAGTCAAACTTGCTTCATCTCATCCGTTGATCTTCTCTCTATCCATTTATCTCTCTGTATTTAATATTTTCCTCGATTGATCTTTAGCTAACCAAAATGGATTTATAGAAATCTGAATTTTACTGGTTTCCATTTGGTGTTATCTTTCTGATTTGCTCTGATCTTCAGCTGAACATTTGCCCCCATTCCTTGATTTATTCTAACTAGATCTAGGATCATCCTCAGCTAACGAAATAGATCCAGTTAAATCTGATTTTAACTGGTTTTTATTTGGTTTAATCCTCTTTCTCTTCATTAGTTTCTTCTACAAAATAGACATTTAAGACAAAGAAATTGGCAGATTTATTATACGATAAATGTAGGAGTGTAATAAAAGGAATGCAAAATATGTGTACGATCAGTGCCCGATGAGTAATTATGGTATAATGACTCTTCAGACTCAGAGGCTGACGGGATTGGGGTTGACACATAGCCCAACCCCTTGCGAGTTTGATTATAATAATCAGGGGGCTTCCCTTTAGGAACGAAAGATTGAAGCAATGTTCTTCTTCCTTTGCCAAAGTTCAAGCCAAGACCCCTTGTTAGGTCGTACCCCATGTTCTCCATTATTCTAAGTACATTTGGCTCATAATGAGAGAATTGTGGGGATTCATCATCGCTTTCAGAGCTTTCCCAGGTCATTGTTTTAGACTCGACTCTTCCAAAAAGGATTGGTCTTTGACCCTTGCATCTTGCTGGGACCATGAGTAACGATCCTTGTGCATCACTAACACCTTGATATGCTGTGAGGGACGACCTCATTGGTACATGTAATGAAGTCAGAACATCTATTCCAACCAGGGGTCGTCATCTACCTCGGTACTAGTGTCTGATGGCACGGAATCAAAAGCCAACACAGAAAAGTAAGCCAAATCTAACTCTTCATTAATATACCACTCGCCTACATCATTGGCGAGATTA
The DNA here is from genome assembly GCA_038442645.1 of Agave tequilana. Lineage (NCBI taxonomy): Eukaryota > Viridiplantae > Streptophyta > Magnoliopsida > Asparagales > Asparagaceae > Agave > Agave tequilana. The sequence goes on along the minus strand of JAVJIF010003142.1, from coordinate 345,573 downwards.
TTGACATCGAGTTTATTAATACTCGTTACAAGTGGATTCAGCTCCCAAAGACATTCTTCTTCTGCCTCTGGTTCAGTGTCAGCTTTATTACCAGAGTCTGGTTCTTCTGGTTGTGGATTCTTGTTCATCTCTAGAGAGCCCTGGTATAGGAGGGAGTCTATGAAATAGTTCTCTACGCCCTTGAGTGGATGCCTTTTGGCAATCAACGTTTGGACTTTCCCACTTCCATCGATATATTTCATGACTTGATGGAGGGTGGAGGGGACAATGGAGTTACGATGAATCCCTGGTCGTCCGAGTAGCAAATTGTATGAAGTGTCGGCCTCGATCACATAGCACGTCACTTTAGATCTCAGGTTCCCAATCTGACATTTGAATTTGATTTTTCCCATTGGGCGCGTATCATTGGCATTAGATGATAGTTTGGGTGGCACTCAATCGGTGGGTGGGGATCCCTAAGTGCTGCATGACCCGGCGAGGCATAATGCTCAACGCAGATCCTGGATCACCTGAATACGGCTCACTTCAGATGATCCAATGTACCCTGTGAAGTACAGGGGCCTATCATGTTTCCTCTTAACCTGCATATCATCTGGTGTGAAGGTAATGCAAGGGGTATTTTGAGAGGCGTGAAAGCAGTCTTCTTTATTTTCCTCCTGTGGTCCAACCAGGACTTAGGCCATGAAAACCTCAGCATCGGCTAGAGCTTCTCTCAGAGCTTCTCTTGTTGACTTTGATAGCCTCAGGAGCTCGTAAAGAGTGATTCTGGTTGGGATGTTAGCCAGTTGAACCAAGAAATCAAAGCAGTAAGGTGCACGTCCTTTCTGCTTTGTCCTTTTGGAGAGCTTTAGAATACCGAAGCTCTTTTTGCTTCTTCATAGGCTGCTTTGCGGACGGCTTTGTTATCTCGGGGATAGGTTTAGGAGGGCTCGTCACCATCTCATCGTATTTCTTTAATTATGGCTGACCCGAACAAGTTTCAGCCACGAGCGGTTCATTGAGCTCTGCAGCCAGGATGATCGTTTCTTCCTCCGAATCGGTAATTAAGGGAACATCGATTTTTGCTTCCCGGGAGGAAGCGCAAACCACATTATAGGATGAAGCTTTTGCTTTGCCTTTAGACTTTCTGCTTGTAAAGTAGTCCACTGTTGGCTTTCGACAAGGTCGGGATGAATCCACATAATTTCTCCTGAGGTGTAGGGGTAGGTGATCGCGTAAAAAGCAAGTACTAAAATGAGAGAAGGAAGTGTGGGTTGATGTTACTGCTTTTGCGATTCTTTCCGTAGTAGCGAAGTGGCTATACGGGTCGTATCCACAAGGAGGGAGAGCGATAGAAGCTTGATGCGGCTTTCGAAGTTCAAGAAGAAAGAAAGTTCTTGTTTCCAAATAAAGAATTTGAAAAGTGAAAATAAGTATTTTTAGAAATTGTTGGAAAATATTTGGTGGTTTGTAAAAGTGATCTTTTTCTTAGTTGTAAAGATGCATGGCTAACTTTCTACTAAGTGCTCCCACTAATTTCCAACTTTTTGGAGATAGCCTCACGATGGATCATAGGCAAACACGACACTTGTGCATTGGAACTAATCACGTGGAAATCGAGTGAGAGTTCATCCTATAACTTAGCCTTACACGACAAAAACTCGGACATTCCCATATCAAGATCCGATAGAAGGCGAGAATAAGGGAAGACTCGAGTGCACTATTGGTATCGGCAAAGTTAAAAGGAAAAGAGTCTAACAAGTAAAATACACAACTCATAGATCATCAAAACTCGGTAAGTATGAAGTATAAGAAAGTAGATACTTGTAGATAAATTAGAGTTAGAACCCTCATCGTAAGATGCCATAGCTCTCATTTGCACAAGGCTTGTTTGGCACTATTGATTCATACGGGTTATCAAACAAGTGTTAGAAATTAGTGGGTTAGTAGTTAGTTAGCCATGCTAATGAAAAAGTTAGTTAGCCATAACAAGAAAAGAATCAATAAAGAAAAGGGGTAAAGGGAAAGGGGGAGTTACACTACAACAAAGTAAAGGAAAAGAAGTAAAGACGAGAGAGGTTACACTACAACAAAGAAGTAAAAGTAAATGCAAGACAAGGAAATTGAAAGAAGGAAGAGAAGTAATTTACTTGTATTAGGTTGTCACCCTCCAAATACAACTTTTTACACACTCTCTCTCTTTCTCTCTAATGTCTAAGTCCTAAAATTAGAAGAAGAACACAACAACAACTACAACTAGAATACAAATTTTCCTAAACTCCAATCTGCTCCAACTGAAACCCCCCAGGGGGTTTTTATAGCCATCAGGGAAGAGGGGTCCAGGGGACAAGGAGGTGACCCAAGACGGCGCGCGCGCCGCGGCCACATGGCCGTGGAAACGCGGCCATTTAATGGCCGCGCGCGCGGCTCTTCGGGCGGCGCGCAGTCTCTTCTGTCCCCTGTCGTATTCGGCGCCCGGATTTGGTTTTGCAGTCTCTGATTTTGCCAGAATCAGTCTCTTAGGTCAAGGGCTATCTTTTAGGCCTTTTAATCACCATTTAAGTGGTGATTTGGGTCTTCTTCTTCATTTTGCCCACCATGGACCTAGGATCAAGCAAGCAAGGTTTTATTAGTAGAGTTTTACATGAAATAAATATGAGAATGTGATGAAAATTATGCAAAATTAGAGACTAATCACACCCCCACACTTATCTTTTTGCTCGTCCCGAGCAAAACAAAAAAAAAACAAGAAAATTATTATACCACTTTCGCAGGTAACGCGATTGCACTGAGCATGTGCAACAAGCCTTTAAACCTCTAGGTTTCCCCTAGAGGAGGAGTGTTGTCTCCTGAGGGTTTTCAGCGGATTGCACCCACAAAATCCAATAAGTAAAGAAAAGAAATTAGTTGTTAGAATTATATATATATATATATATATATATATATATATATATATATATATATATATATATATATGAAAAAGAACTTTCAATCATCTAAATAAAAATGACCGAATGATGTAAGAATTAGGTTTAACCCTCATAAGTCCTCTTATATTTTAGCCTTCATAAAAGAAGAAATTGTGGTTTTTCTTTAAATTTAGAAAGGATCTTGTACTTCTAACTCATTCTTTTATTTTGCTTTAGATAGATATGCATATGTGTAAGTGTGATGTGCTTGGGATTTTTCAACTCAACTTTGAATATTGTTTTATTAATATTTACTTATTATTCCTGGTTCCATTAGGCTTTCTACTTCACTTATGTAGCACATATCAAACCGATGACTCCCAAACCAGATGGTCTTAGGGCACCAGGTGGAAAAACACCCTTCAGGTCAAATATGCAAGTGGAGTAGGCCACGAAATCAAGATTTATTTATAATAATTTTTTTTTTTTTTTTTTTGGCGTGAGTAACTATGCTTCTTGAGGCACAATTATCCAGCTTTTTTTTTTTTTTTTTTTTTTGGCGTGAATAATCATGCTTCTTGAGGCACAATTATCCAGCATTTTTTTTTATTTTTATTTTTTTATTTTTTTTTCAAAAGTTGTGTCTCTAAATCCGAAGCATGTGTGTGCGAATTATGCATATTCTACTAAGGCTAGATAAAAGGTATGAGTTATTTTCCTTATCCCTCCTATCTTTTTAGTCAAACCATTCTTTCTTGTTTACTTAGGCAAAAATAAAGATTTATTACTAAGGTTCCCGTAATTCCTACAGTCTTTTGGTATTTTTATAAAGAGTATGAAATTTCTTTTCATTTTTTTTTTCTTTTTTTTTTTTTTTTTTTTTTGAAAGAAAGAAGAAAAAGGAAAAGAAAAAGGAAAAGTGTTAGCACCCCCCCACACCTATTTAATGCATTGTCCTCAATGAATGCAGATGGAAATACAAATACAATAAATAGGGGGAAGGAATGATGTTACCGTCTTCGTGGACTTAGGCCGACCAAGTGCGAAAAGGCTAAAGAAATGTCAAAAAGAATGTACAAGGGTAAGTATATCAACACTTTTTTTTTTTTTTTTTTTTTTTTTTTGGGTTAGGTGTATGATGGGGCAAAAAGAGTGAGCACACTATCATCTGGAATCATCGGCTCAGTCGTCAAGAATGGCTTCAGTCTTTGCCCATTCACTTTAAATTCCTTGTTATTTTTAGGGTCTGCAATGAGCACAGCACCGTGTGGAAAAACGGTGCGCACGATGAATGGTCCCGACCAACGAGTTTTTAGTTTCCCCGCGAAAATATGAAGCCTAGAATTGTACAGCAGAACCCTATCTCCCGGTGCAAAGGTTTTCCGGGTTATGATCTGGTCATGAAAAAGTTTGGTTCTGCTCTTCGTGATTCGTGCATTCTCATAAGCTTCATTTCGTATCTCCTCTAATTCAGAAATCTGCAGTTTCCTAAGTTCACCGCCCTTGGTTAGGTCAAAGTTGAGTTGCTTAATTGCCCAGAGGGCCCGGTGTTCTAATTCTACTGGCAGATGACAGGCTTTTCCAAACACGAGTCTGTAAGGAGACATCCCCAGAATTGTCTTAAATGCGGTACGGTAAGCCCATAATGCATCGTTGAGCTTAACCGACCAATCCTTTCGGTTTTGACTGACAGTTTTTTCCAGAATGAGCTTGATCTGTCGGTTGGTGACCTCAACCTGCCCATTTGTCTGGGGATGATACGGGGTTGATAACTTGTGATTGATGGAATATTTTCGCATCAGAGCTTCAAAAACTCTGTTGCAGAAATGTGATCCATTATCACTAATTATCGCTCTCGGGGTACCAAACCGGGAGAAGATGTTCTCTTTGAGGAATTTGACAACCACTTTGTTGTCATTCGTCTTGGTTGGTACAGCTTCTACCCACTTAGAGGCATAATCGACAGCAACCAAAATGAATTGGTTGCCGAAGGAGTTGGGGAATGGTCCCATGAAATCGATGCCCCAAACATCAAAAATTTCTACTTCAAGGATTGGGTTTAGGGGCATCATGTCTCTTCTAGAAAGTTTCCCTATCTTCTGACAGTTTGCACATGACTTGCAAAAATGATATGAATCCTTGAACAGAGTGGGCCAGTAGAACCCACTTTGTAGAACCTTCTCTGCAGTCTTGCGGGGACCGAAGTGTCCTCCGCATGCAAGGTCATGGCAAAAACTAAGCACGCTCCTCTGTTCCTCCTCGGGTATACATCGTCTAATTATTTGGTCGGGACAATACTTAAAGAGATACGGCTCTTCCCAGAAGAAGTACCGTACTTGGGCAAAGAAGCGGTATTGGTCTTGCTTTGTCCAGTCAGCAGGTAATTGTCCTGTGGCCAGGTAATTAACGATGTCAGCATACCAGGGTTCCTTAAGAATGGCTAGGATGTGCTCATCAGGGAAATCCTCATTGATCGGAACTCGGATGGTTGGTGAATTCGGAATTCTCGAGAGATGATCAGCGACCACATTTTCTATACCTCTTTTATCCCTGATTTCTAAGTCAAATTCTTGAAGCAAAAGAATCCACCGAATCAGTCGGGCTTTTGCTTCCTTCTTGGACATGAGGTATCTAAGAGCCGAGTGATCTGTGAAAATCACAGTTTTCGAACCTAACAAGTAGGGCCGGAACTTTTCTAATGCAAAGACAACGGCCAAGAATTCCTTCTCTGTCGTTGTATAGTTCTGTTGAGCATCATTTAAGGTCCTACTCGAATAGTAGATCACATGCTGCCTATTATTGATGCGCTGTCCTAGAACAGCGCCAATAGCGAAGTCAGATGCATCACACATGATCTCAAATGGCTGGGCCCAATTAGGGGCAGAAATGATAGGTGCAGAAATCAGTTCTTGCTTAAGCTTCCCCCATGACTTGAAACATTCCTCGTTGAAATCAAAGGGCACGTCCTTAGCGAGCAGGTTAGTTAAGGGCCTAGCAATTTTGCTAAAGTCCTTAATGAACCGTCGATAGAACCCAGCATGCCCTAAAAAGGATCTAATATCCTTGATGCTTTTGGGGGGTGGAAGCTTAGCAATTACTTCAACCTTAGCCTTATCTACTTCTATGCCTCTCCTCGAAATCTCATGGCCCAAGACAATCCCTTGTCTCACCATAAAGTGACATTTTTCCCAGTTTAGAGTTAGATTTTTCTCAATGCATCTCTGTAGCACTAACTCTAAGTGATGAAGACATTGATCGAATGAATCTCCATAGATGGAAAAATCATCCATGAAAATCTCAAGAAAACGTTCCACCATATCAGAGAACAAACTAAGCATGCACCGTTGGAACGTTGCAGGAGCATTGCACAATCCAAAAGGCATGCGCCTATAAGCAAAGGTTCCGAACGGGCAGGTGAACGTCGTCTTTCCTGGTCTTCTGCAGCAATGGGGATTTGATTGTATCCCGAGTACCCATCCAGAAAGCAGTAGTACTCATGTCCAGCCAAACGCTCTAGCATTTGGTCGATGAAGGGTAGCGGGAAGTGGTCTTTACGGGTAGCAGCATTCAACTTCCTATAGTCGATACAAACACGAACCTTGGTAGGCAGTCTTGTTTGTACCAACTCTTTTTCCTCATTTTCTACTACCGTAAAGCCAGCCTTCTTTGGGACCGCATGAACCGGGCTAACCCATTGGCTATCAGAAATGGGATAAATGATCCAATTATCTAATAGTTTCAGAATTTCAGCCTTCACTGCCTCTTGCATGAGAGGGTTAAGCCTACGTTGTGGGTCCCTCCTAGGGATTGCTTCATCGATTAAATGAATCCTGTGTTGCACTGTGGCTGGACTTATTCCCTTGATGTCCTTCATTGTCCATCCAATGGCTTCCCTATGTCTCTCCAGAATGGACATCAAGCTGTCCTCTTGTTGCTCAGTCAGGTGGGATGCTATGATGACTAGCAAGGTGTCCTTTCCGCCCAGGTAGGCGTACTTGAGATGTTCAGGCAGGGCTTTCAGCTCTAGGGAAGGTGTTGCTTCATTGGAGGGAGTCTCTGGGCTTTCGATCCTAAGATGGGGTACACTAGGGCTTGATGTCCAATCCACTGCTGAATCTACTATCTGGTCTAAATTGAATTCCTCATCCTCCAGGTCGAACTCTGCCTCAGCTTCTATCTCCATGCATTCCTCATGCTCACTCGTCAGGTTTTCAATAGAATTGACCTCAAACGTCTGATCATTCACATCCCTAGGTTGTCTTCCAAGATTGAAGACATTGACTTCCTTCGTCATGTCTTCGAAAGTTAATCGCATGGACCCGTTCCTACAGTTGATTATGGCGTTGGCTGTAGCAAGGAATGGGCGTCCTAAGATGACGGGAGTCTGAGACCTAAGATTGGACACAGGTTGGGTCTCTAGAACAATGAAGTCAACGGGGTAAATGAAATCCCCGACCCGGATGAGGACGTCTGTGATTTCCCCTTTCGGGATCTTCACAGAACGGTCGGCAAGCTGAATGGTGACTTGAGTTGGGCTTAGCTCACCCAACCCAAGTTGCTGGTACACAGAGAGAGGTAGCAAGTTGATACTTGCTCCCAGGTCAAGAAGCGCTCTACTGATTTCGGTCTGTCCTATGGTGCAGGAAATGGTGGGACATCCGGGATCCTTGTACTTCACCGGAATGGGACCAGACAGAATTTCGCTTATGTTAGTGGCCAAGAACACTTTCTTGGGCACATTGGTCTTTCTCTTCTTAGTACACATATCCTTCAGAAATTTGGCATAAGCCGGGACTTGTTGGATAGCGTCTAGAAGTGGCACATTCAATTTGACCTGGTGGAACATCTCTAGCATTTTCTCCATGTGCATGTTTTTATTGTTGTTCCTAAGCCTATTGGGAAAGGGTGCTACAGGCTTATGAACTTGTTCAGCAGCTTTGTCCTCATCAGATGTTTGTGGAGCGGATTGGGAGGCACTAGCAGAAGTGGAGGCTTGATTGGGATCAGGATGGACTGGACTCTTTGGTTGGTAGACCTGGTTGTCTACCTTCTTTCCAGATCTCAGTGTGTGAACAGCATTACAGTGGTTGAGAGATGGATCCTGAACTTCATATGCTTGGTTGGAGGTTTTTGGGTTAGCTAATGGCTGACTAGGCAAAGTACCCTTAGGTCTCTCACTTAGGGAGCTAGCTAACTGGCTCATCTGTAATTCCAACCTTGATATGGCTTGTGAATGACTGTTCAGAGTTTGTCCCTGGTTCTGCATGAAAGCAGACTGGGACTTAATGAAAGCCTCTATGCTCTCCTCCAATTTATTGATTTTCTTTTCCATTAGAGAGCCTTGGGAGGAGAAGATGGGGCTTGACTGGGAAAAGGTGATGGAGGAGCAGGATGGTGAAAGTTGTTGGAGAAATTGGGCCTGGGAGGATTGTTTGGGGCCCAGGAGAAATTGGGATGATTCCTCCAACCGGGATTGTATGTCTGTGAGTAGGGGTTGTGAAGCGGCCGTGAGTAAGCCGCGTTCATGTGTTCCTGTGGCACTTGTTGGGCATGGAAAACAGGGCACTCTTCGAAGACATGGTTCGGTGCCTGACAATATGAACAACCCGGATTGTGAATTGGTGGTGGGTTGATCTGGTTGACACTAGCAGGCTCTTTTGTTTCTAGAGCCTCTATCCTTCTCATCAGGGTCGCAATCTTGGCCTCGGCAGCTATGGATGTTTCTAGGGATAGGAGCCCTCCTCTTGAAGCTATAGACTATGAAGTCCTAGGTTTCTTCGAGGCTGGCTCCCATTGCAGGGTCTTCTCCGCTAAGTCCTCAAATAAATCCCAACCCTGATTCTCATCCTTCTGCAAGAACCCTCTCTGACACATCGTTTCTAACAGGGTCTTAGTCTGATAGTCTAGACCATCGTGGAGAATCTGGCACTGACGCCATTTCTCCACGCCGTGATGAGGGCACTGAGCTAGGAGATCTTTGAATCGCTCAAAGTATCTCCAAAAGGGTTCGCTCGGGTCTTGCTTAAACTGCATGATGTTCTTCCTAATGAGGGAAGTTTTGTGAATTGGGTAAAATTTCTTCAAGAAAGCCTTGACGAAATCATCCCACGTCGTGACTGAATCTGCTGCCAAACTGTACAACCATTTCTTAGCTAGATCCTTTAGGGAAAAAGGGATGAAACGTAACCTAACGGCATCGTCTCCTAGCTGGGGTATCTTCATCATGAGGCATACTTCTTCAAATTCCCTAACAAAGAAGTATGCGTCCTCTGATTCTAAACCATGGAATTTCAGAAGAGTGTTAATGAATTGGGGCTTTAACTCGAAATTATTTCCGTTTGCTTCAGGAAGTTTTATGCAAGATGGAAGTGAAGTTCTTATCGGGTAAAATCTATCCTGAAGTGATGCCATCACTGGTTCTGGATGCAAAGGTAGAGAAGTGTTTCTTGTCAATCTGGAAGTTGAAGGATCTCTCACCCACTCTTGCATTCAGCACACCACAACCAACGTGAAAACAACAAACAATCGAAAAAAAATAAAAAAAAACAAACAAAAGAAATTAAAAACAACCACAAGCCTTAGTCTAAGGTACCTGGACCTAGACGACTCCTAACTGGTCGATTCTCCGGGGAAGGTTGTTGCAGGAACTCGACTTCAAGCTAATCGGCCAGGAAAGGGCAAAGCTCGGGGGGAGGTATCCAGGCGGAGCCACGGGCCTAATTATGCCAAACCACGGAGCTTTCGAGGCTTTACCTCTAAATCCACTTTCCTTAGACACCGATTTTGCAGGAGTAAAGTTCTTACAATTTCCAACCTCGGTTAATCTCTTAGTGAGTCCGAGATGTCCCTAGGGCCAACGTCTATTGATTTTTAGTTAAGGCTTGGGAATAAGTGAGTGCACTTGGAGATGGTTTTTGGCTAAGGAAGGGTGATGAAACCCCCACCTTATCTTGTTTATTTGGGTTTTGCCCTTAAAGTCAATTGTGCAAGTGTACAGTTTATTCACAACAAGGTAACACTCAAAGCGGTAAATCACTTCAAAATGTTGGTCCTAATCTATATGAATGCACACGTACCTTGTCTCCAGCACTCTTCAACAGAAATTGAAATGAATTGAAATAGACACGTGCCCTAAATGCAAACGTCTGATTCAAATTTTAATTAAGCAACAAGTGGATTTCTGTTGAATTTATTACACATGCATATAGTGAAGCATCCAAGGAAACGAAAAAAAATTGAAAGCACTTTTTTTTTTTTTTTTTTTAGCGGCGTTCGGCAACCCTGCAAACGAGTGCGTTAGTACTTCAATCGGAAAAACTCGCTTTTACACGAATTTTCCGAGGGCAAATAAATCCTCGCGCAATGTCCTTGGCCACCTCTTTTGCTTCCCTTGAAAGTGAGCTCCTTGGTACTTCTCCTACACAAAAAGAAAAAGAACAATCTTTAGTAGTGAACAATAAAGCCGTTCCCTCCCCGGCAACGGCGCCAAAATTTGATCGCGTAAAAAGCAAGTACTAAAATGAGAGAAGGAAGTGTGGGTTGATGTTACTGCTTTTGCGATTCTTTCCGTAGTAGCGAAGTGGCTATACGGGTCGTATCCACAAGGAGGGAGAGCGATAGAAGCTTGATGCGGCTTTCGAAGTTCAAGAAGAAAGAAAGTTCTTGTTTCTAAATAAAGAATTTGAAAAGTGAAAATAAGTATTTTTAGAAATTGTTGGAAAATAAGTATTTTTAGTGGTTTGTAAAAGTGGTCTTTTTCTTAGTTGTAAAGATGCATGGCTAACTTTCTACTAAGTGCTCCCACTAATTTCCAACTTTTTGGAGATAGCCTCACGATGGATCATAGGCAAACACGACACTTGTGCATTGGAACTAATCACGTGGAAATCGAGTGAGAGTTCATCCTATAACTTAGCCTTACACGGCAAAAACTCGGACATTCCCATATCAAGATCCGATAGAAGGCGAGAATAAGGGAAGACTCGAGTGCACTATTGGTATCGGCAAAGTTAAAAGGAAAAGAGTCTAACAAGTAAAATACACAACTCATAGATCATCAAAACTCGGTAAGTATGAAGTATAAGAAAGTAGATACTTGTAGATAAATTAGAGTTAGAACCCTCATCGTAAGATGCCATAGCTCTCATTTGCACAAGGCTTGTTTGGCACTATTGATTCATACGGGTTATCAAACAAGTGTTAGAAATTAGTGGGTTAGTAGTTAGTTAGCCATGCTAATGAAAAAGTTAGTTAGCCATAACAAGAAAAGAATCAACAAAGAAAAGGGGTAAAGGGAAAGGGGGAGTTACACTACAACAAAGTAAAGGAAAAGAAGTAAAGACGAGAGAGGTTACACTACAACAAAGAAGTAAAAGTAAATGCAAGACAAGGAAATTGAAAGAAGGAAGAGAAGTAATTTACTTGTATTAGGTTGTCACCCTCCAAATACAACTTTTTACACACTCTCTCTCTTTCTCTCTAATGTCTAAGTCCTAAAATTAGAAGAAGAACACAACAACAACTACAACTAGAATACAAATTTTCCTAAACTCCAATCTGCTCCAACTGAAACCCCCAGGGGGTTTTTTATAGCCATCAGGGAAGAGGGGTCCAGGGGACAAGGAGGTGACCCAAGACGGCGCGCGCGCCGCGGCCATTTAATGGCCGCGCGCGCGGCTCTTCGGGCGGCGCGCAGTCTCTTCTGTCCCCTGTCGTATTCGGCGCCCGAATTTGGTTTTGCAGTCTCTGATTTTGCCAGAATCAGTCTCTTAGGTCAAGGGCTATCTTTTAGGCCTTTTAATCACCATTTAAATGGTGATTTGGGTCTTCTTCTTCATTTTGCCCACCATGGACCTAGGATCAAGCAAGCAAGGTTTTATTAGTAGAGTTTTACATGAAATAAATATGAGAATGTGATGAAAATTATGCAAAATTAGAGACTAATCAGTAGGTACAAGACCTTTCTCCTGCTGGTGATGCGGATCTGTATTGATCATTCTTAGTTCCCCTTTCAGGATGGGACTACTCCGCCTGGTGCTGGAGGCTGGTTTTCAAACTGAAGAAATGACGTCATGTTAGCTATCACTTTCTTCTGTTCTGGAAAGAGCTTTAGCACTTCTGCATCAATCAAAGCTTGAAGAATATCTTTGAAGATATAACAGTTCTTGGTAGGATGCCCTAGCATCCTATGAAATGAGCAGTAGTAGGGATTGTCGGTCTTGCCGACCTCCTCGGGACGTCTAGCTTCAGGAAGATTTAATCTGTTGCTCTTGTTGAGTAACTTGGACAACAAATTGACATGCTCGTCTTTGAAGGAGTATTGTCTATTGACGCGCGGCTGGCTTTAAGAACCTTCCCCTCTAGTTGGCTGAGATTTAATAGGAAATTTTATCTCTGTCGCCAATGTATCCTTCCTCTTTGATTGAAAAGATACTTCTGGCACGCGTCTTGTCGACTTTTCGGGTCTGCGCTTATTTTCTTTAGCCTAACCCCGGCGATAATTTCTTTGGCCTGTTCACCTTGTTGGACAAAATTCTTTTAGGTGCAGTTTTCAACAACCCCTTATCTGGGCTAGGAGCAAAGTTTACAAATTGTGGCGGCATGTTTTCACCCGGGTGCCTGGGTCATACCGCTAAGACATCAGAGTGTCATATTCCAAAATCTTTTCACAAATGCTTTGACGGACTCTCCCTTTCGCTGCATCGTTGCCAGGAGAGTGGACATTGTAATCTCTGAGTCGTCTTCGAAGAAGAGGGTAAGGAAGAGCTTCTCCAAATCACCCCAGTTTTTTATGGGGCCTTCTGGGAGTTCGTGAGCCATTCAAAGGTAAGCCCTTTTAGAGTGCCGATTAACAAACGTGCCAAGATGACATCATTATCTACTACATTTTCGTTTGAGACTTGAAGTAGTAGATGTGTTGGTTCGGTGACCCTTTGCCGTCGAAAGCCTGTAGGGTCAGAGCTTTGAACTTAGGAGGCTATGGAATAAGGTCCCACTCGGCCGGATATGGCCGAACCACTCCTGCTTCTTGGAGGCCTTTCCGATTGGTAAGGGCTTCCAGACGCTGCTCCAATTGATTCATTCTTTTAGAATAAGTACCCCCCATTCTCTGGATTGCCTTCCTCTTTAGATGAGGATTTAGATGCCTCGGAATTGGATTGCTCCTTCACCTCGATATGTACGAAAGATGAGCTTTCCCTTTCTTTACGTTTGCCTTTAGACTTCTTAGAAGAAGCTTTGTCAGTTGACTTCCTCTTATCTTCAAGAAATTGTGCAAGCATTTGCTTGAGGGTATCGATAGATTCTTGTTGGGCGCGAATCATATCGAATTGTTCCCTCTAGACCTGGGCTTGCTGTTCTAAGCACCTGGTCGTCTCCTCAGAAGTGTTTGTCATGTAAGGCTTCCTTCTCTATAGAAGAGTTCGAGGCCTGCGATTCCGTGATGGTGGAGTGTGATTCACTTACTTCAATGCCCCGAGCTAGGGCACTGTAGTCGACCAGGCTACCACACCAGTCCGAGTGCGAGTATGCCAGTTCACTCCTGCTGGTTCCATGTCAGACTCATCAGAGCTAACTATCGATTGTTTTTCCTTACTTTTGCTTGCAATATTTGCAGTGACTTCAGGGTACTCCATATTAGAGATGGCTCCCCTTCTGTGGGAGCGACACCTCTTGGCTGATCGGGAGGTTGAGGTCAATCGTCTGAATACCGATTGCTTGCTTAAATGTGAGCTGCAGTGGTATTCAGAGAGCATTGTCGTGATGAGCCGTTCACAGCAACAAGATGGAGTGATCTGATTAGTACTCTTTTTCTTTGTCAAGTAATATCATAGATCTGTCAAAGGAGGACCAAAGAGATTAGCCTCGGGTTTCTGAGGGCTTTTCAGCTTCTGAGAGCCATCCTTGTGTCATGAAGCTGAGACGGAGGGCTCTGAGATGCGGGGCTCACGTCATGTGAGACAGACGCGGCTCTCGCATTTTGACTCTAGAACACAAGCCTCGCGTCTCTGCTGAGAAGAGACGCGTACCTTGCGTTGCTGGTTGTCGCATTTAGCTAGCGTCGCTTGAGAAACGTAGGGCATCTGGGTCCTGCATATAACTGTAAAGATACGGATCTCGTGTCTCTAAGGGGAGGAACGGACCTCGCACTGCTGAACGTCGCATTTGGGAAGTGGAGCTTTAGAAACATGGTGGGCTTCGCATTTAGGTCTCCAAATGCGGACTTCGAACATCTGTCATGGTTCAGAAAGGACGCGGGCTTGAGCTTCACGTTCTGCTTCCGTTGGACAGATTGCTGGACAGGTAATTGCTCTTGCTTCTTGCGTCTGTAGTTGACGCGCGCGTTGTCTCTATGACATTCAGCGTTCTGGTAACGCCGTAGGGTTGTTGGGAACCCTGGTAACCTGGAGACGAGGAAGAGGGCGGGTGTGAGCGGGTTGAACGTCAACAACGTTAACCTCATAGGTCTCATGGGAGACATTGACGCGAGCCTTACATATGACGCGGTTAGCCACGGCACTCTTCGCGCCAGTCACGTCCGAAGGAATTTCTGAAAAGATTCAAGAATGGGTCCCTGAGGAGACCTTGCGGTACTGCTGCGCCCTAGGGCTTTGGAGCCAGAAGAGAGGAACTCTTCGTACTTTGCCTGGTCAAACTCGACGACAAGCGATTCGACCATTTTCCCCTGTAGGTGATGTCACCTTGAGCCACGACTTGCTCATTAGTAGAGAAAGTAGTCCCCAACGGAGTCGCCATCTCTTGTTTGGCTCTGCAATTGAAAAATACATGTTGTAAAATTTCCTTGAATCAATGAAAAATTACAACGGATCAATTCTCCGATTACAAGAGAGAAGATATTCAAGCTCAAATCTTCCCTTGTTTAGTACCGGGTTCTCGATGTAGTGATGGAAAGTGAATCTTATTTTTCATTGACCGAGTGAACGTCACAATCTCTTGGGAATCTTCTCTTTGGACCGCAGACGAAGTAGCATAGCTTTTGTCTAACAAAAATCTCAAAGAGACTTTAGGCAAAGAAAATAAACTTTAACTCAGCAAGTTGTTTAGAAGAGTTTTTCTCCCTTGTATTTCTCAGCTGGAGATTCTGGTCTTTCTAAGGCATACAACAAAAGTTCTTCTGATCAAAAATTTTGATCCAACCAAAAAAATTCGTCCCTTGCTCAATAACGAACTGAGCTATTTATAGGGGTCTCAGGGGGTAAAACTGTCCCCTAAAAATACTCCATAATGGGGGTTAACTCCCTCATTACATGAGCAGTAATTAACCTAGTAATGAAGGTGGTTATAACAGAGACACAGGGTTTCTCTGTAGTTAAACGCGGGCTTCAAGCCTCACGTTTTACCGTTGAGATAACGCTTGAGCTTCACATTTGGTTGAAATGTGAGCTTCAAGTTCTGCGTCAAGCTTTATGTGAGGCGCAGGCTTCAGGCTCTGCGTCTTAGTTATTGCAATGAAGTAGAGATGCGGGTTCCGACCCTCACGTCTTGGTACTGTAGTAATGTTGAGACATGGGCTTCGATCCTCGCGTCTTGGTTATTACAGTGATGTGGAGACGTGAGTTTTGACCCTCGCATCTTGGTGTTTTGGCTATGATTAGCCCTGCATCTCGAGTTTGGACTCTGCTTTCTGATGACTTATCCTGAGTGATTTTTGAACAGTCTACAGCTTCACTCCTTGCCTGGACGATGAGAGGACACCATGGAATCATTCTGAAGAAGGTGATTACCTTGGTGAGCTTGAAAACGAAAAAAGGGAAGAAAAACCATGTTGCAAACTTGCTGGAAGAAGAGAAGAAAATTCTCTGTAAAAGGACTATAGGGGTCTTATTTGTAGGCCTCACAGTATAGCCTCGCTGCTGGCGCTTCAGATATTGAAGCGCAGGCGAGGCTAAAGCACTCGAGTTCTTAGCTTTAGGAAAGGAGGTATCCTCCCTCACAGCGCATGTGAGGCTAGCGCTGAAGTGGCTCTGAGGAATCAACTCTGCTTTGAAAGCAAAGTTATCTGGAAGAGCCCAAAGACGATGCTCCCCCAAAAATGAGCCTATTCCAGCACGAAGGCGAGGCTAGCCTAAAGGCGGCCTACTCTAGCCCGAAGGCGAGGCTACCTGATTGGTCATCAATAATGTATATTTTTAATCTCATTTTTATACTTATTTTTTTATAAAACATTGCTATTTAATTCATTTATTGTTTAGTAATGTGCATGCCTCTATAATCCAAGAGAAAGTCCAAAAGAAGCCTAAAAGCCATAATTATTATGAAAATAAAGATTAATGGGAAGATAAAGGAAGTTTCTATTCTATTCTATTTGAATTTGGGTTTTGAATTATTTTAATTTAAAATATAGATGACGAGAAGGGTAGAACAAGAGAAATTCTCATCCCAATTGAAGATAGAGATGGACACCTATTCAAATTCTGGTTGCTTACCACAAGTCCTAGAAGATGAAAGGGAAAAAACAAAATCTATTTGGATATAAGGAGGTGAATTCAAATTAAATTCGGATTTGGATGTAACTCTCTTCTCAAGTTACCTAGAGATAGAAGATATTTCAAAATTCGATAATCAAACGAAGATTCTGAGGATAAATCTCCACATGAACGGAAAAGATGAAGCCATGTGCCAAAGCGCGTGACCAAACGCCACAAAAATACAGTGGCAGGCTCTTTTTTGCCACGGAAATGATCTTGGGGCCGCGTGCGTTGAGTTTTAAAGGAGGTATTCTACTGGGACTCTACTTCTCAAATCTCCTATAAATATCCCTGAAGAGCAACAGAAGAGAGGCATCTCAGAGATTGAGTATAGGATTACATGTTTAGCCATTTATTTCCAAATTTTCATTGTATTATCTAGATTTTAATTTGAAGAAGAAGATTTTTGAAGAAAAGAAGAACTTTATAATTGGCTAGTGACAATCAATAAAAAGGTTCATTTTTCTTTTCATCTCTCTTGTTCTTTAATTTTGTTGCCATTGCTTTAGTTTGTTTATTTTATTTTCTTCTTTTTTTGGATGCAAATTTCCCTTCTTCATTATATATCTTGTTAAAAATAAAAAAAATATGAATAACTAATTTATCTTACAGTTTACTAATCTCTCGATTAGTTTAAGTTTAGTCTAAAAGATGAACTAATTGAACTCTATGCTTGTTTGAAACCCTAGGATTAAGTTGATGCTCTTGAAGATGAATAATTAGTTAAGTTGAACTATTTTAGGGTTAAACTTTTTAATGGTTACTTTTAGTTTATATTTATACACTTTGATAGCTTCATGTTAGATTTAAAAGACTTTTTTTATGCCATGATTAGAAACTAGGATGAATTAAAGTTTAATTTTATTTAGTGTACTCTAACTAGTTTACATTCTTCTTTACTCAACTTACATTGACTCTCAATCAAAACCCTAAGGTAAATCTTTATAGATTCAACATGATGTTCTCCCTTCTTAGACTAGTACTTGGTTATGGTGGATGATTAGTGGACTATAACTCCTTTTGCTTAATTAAATCCCTTTCGTACAACTAATATCTCTTTTTCCAAGCTATATGTGTAGAGAAATCGTTCTGAAAAGCTTCTATCACATCCTTCCCCATGGATCAACCCGTCTAGCCTCTGCTATGTGGTTAAATTGAGAAGAGAATAAACTTTCTGACCTTAACTCTTATTTTACTTTCAATTCATTTCTTTTCTCAATCAAAATTTTTGTGCCATTGCCTGGGAGGGAACGGTACGATATTCTCTAGAACTATTTTTTTCTCGATTTCTATTTGTAGAATCTGATAATAGGAAAAATTACTGCATCTTAGGATATATAGCAACTTTAGGCCTCTGCCCTAGAAGGCAGAGCAAGAGAACCAACTAACCAGCCATGTTTTAGTGGTAAAGGCCGCGTTTCCGCTGCAAAAGCAGTTCAATACTACTTTATCTTTTGTTGGTTTGCTGTAAATTTCAATTCTTGTTTACTGCAGTTGATAGTTTTTCTGTTTGAGTACCTTGTATATTTTTAATAAATTAACAGTATCCTATTAGTTGATTAACTTAAAAAAAAATTAGATTCTTTCATCTAGGACACGTGTCTATTTAAATTTTTTTAATTCTGTTGAAGAGTGCTGGCGACAAGATATGTCCACATTGCATATAGTGTAAGAATCACTTTTTGGTTGATTTATAGCTTTAGTGAATTATTTTTCTATTGCTTTACATGTGCACTAAATAATTTTAAGGGAAAAACCCATAAACAACATAAGGTGGGGACGTTATTACCCTTTCTTGGCCCACAAACCACTTTCGTTGTACTCACAACCCTTAACAATAAATTAAAAATTGAATAGATGTTGGCCTTAGGTTAACTCGGGCTCATTAAGAGACTGACTAATGTAGAAAGTTGTTCGAAATTAACTCTCGCCAAATCGGTGAATAGGTAGGGGATTGAGAGGTGAAATCTCAAAGGTTGGTGGTTTGATATAATTAGGCCCATCTTTGAACACCAATCTAGCCACCTACCTAGACGATTAACTTGTGGTTAAGGTTAGCAATATACCTCCAAAGACAGTCTAAAGTTAGGAGTCATCTAGGTCCACGCTTACCCTAGACTAGGATTTTTGATTTTTTTTGTTTTCTTGATTGATTGGGTGAACTTGTTTGTTAACTGTGCATGTCAGCTTGGTCAAGAGATCCAGCCACATCTAGACTAATTAGGAACAGTTCACTACCCAAACCTAAACTCGATCCATACAAAGCACAACCACTATCACTGTAGGATAAGTTCTATCCTATTAGGACCTCTCTTCCATCTTGTATTCAGCTCCCCTATGTAGGAGACAACCAATTTGAGCTCAACCACAATACATCAACACTCTTCTCAAGTTTCATGGATTTAAATCCGAGGATGCATACTTTTTTATAAGAAAATTTGAGGAAATATGCCTCATGATGAAAATACTCAACCTAGAAGTGGACGTCGTGAAGTTACATTTCATCCCATTCTCTTTGAAAGACTTAGCAAAGAAATGGCTCTACAGTCTAGAAGCCATGGGATAATTTCATCAAGAACTTCTTGAAAAAATTCTATCACGTTCACAAGACAGCGCAAAATAAGAAAAGCATTTTGCAGTTTAAGCAAACAACTAACCATTTTGGAAGTACTTTGAATGCTTTAAGGACCTCCTTGCTCAATACCCTTATCATGGGATAAAGAAATAGCGACTTTGCCAAGATCTTTATGATGGATTAGAATATCAAACGAAAACCCTATTAGAATCCATGTGCCTAAGAGAACTTTTGAAAAGGAATAAAGTTTAAGGATGGTTATTATATGAAGATTTGGCTGATAAGACCATCTAATGGGAACCAACTCCGGAAAAATTTAGGACTAACGGCCCTAGCTCTTCTAAAGGAGGTGCCCATTTCATTGAGTCAAACACAGCTACCGAAGCTAAACTAGCCATTGTGATGTGAAGGCTAGAAGCTTTAGAAACTAAAGAGCCAGTCTCGGTGAACCAAGTCAGCCCAACACTTTCGGCAGGCTGTATTTATGTCAAGCCATGAACCATGTGCTCGAAGAATGTCCTATATTTCTAGCTCTTCAAATATTGCCCGAATATATGAATGCAACCTTCACATGGCCTGCCAATAATCCATATTCATCGACCTACAATCCCGGTTAGAGAAATCACTCGAATTTCTCATGGGGCCCAAACAACAATGATCAATTAAGGTCCAAATTCTCTAACAATGTCAAATAATCTCCTTATCAACAAAATTTTCCCAACAAAAGTCCTCCACCCTCTTTGCAAAATTCACATATGAAAATAAGACTCTCCAATATGGAAAGAAAGGTGGACACCTTGGTTAAAAAAATAAGAAACACTAGCTCAAATTGTGATTAGGATAGAGATACAATTGAGTCAACAAACTAATCCAATCAGTGAAAGACAAAAGAGAAATCTACCAAGTCAACCATTGCCAAACACTAGGAGCCCTTGGCAAGCCAATGAGAATCAAGATCCAAACCAGTGTAACTTGGTTCATACGTTGTGGTCAGGAAAACAAGTTGATAATCAAGTGTCCATGCCACCGGACCCAACTCAAACATCCACTCCATCTAGTTGCATTCTACCTCCGCAAAACTCTGAAGAAACTGAAGTTGATAAGTCAGCCAAACAAGTGCACCAACCTATAGCCCCATTTTCGAATAGGCTTAGGCATAACAATAATGCATATACGGAGAAAATACTTGAGGTGTTCAATCAAGTAAGGCTTAATATACAACTTCTTGATGCAATCCAACAAGTCCCTAGTTATGCCAAATTCCTTAAGGACATATGCATCAAGAAAAGAATAAATGTGCCCAAGAAGGTCCTCTTAGCTACTAACATTAGTGAGCTATTATCTAACCAGATCCCAGTCAAGTACAAAGATCTTGGTTGTCCCACCCTTTCTTACACAATAGGTCAAACCAAAATTAGTCGAGCATTTCTTGATTTAGGAGCAAGCATTAATTTGCTTCCCTTCTCTGTATATCAACAAGTTGAGCTGGGAAAACTAAGCCCAACTCAAGTTACGATCTAGTTAGCTGACCGATCAATTAAGATTCCAAAAGGAGAAATCAACAATGTCCTTATACGTGCAGGAGAATTCATTTACCCAATGGATTTCATTGTTCTAGAGACACAATCTATGTCTAATCCTAGGTCCCAGACTCCCATCATCCTGGTACGTCCATTTCTGTGACTACCAATGTAATTATAAATTATAAAAACGGATTCATGAGATTGACCTTTGGAGACATGACTAAGGAAGTCAATGTTTTCAACTTAGGTAAACACCCCTATGACATGAACGACTAGCCCTTTGACGTCCACCTCAGTGAAAATATGACTAGTGAGCATAGAGAAGAGACAAAACAAGAAACAAAGTGTGATATCGAGTTGAAATCCGAGGATTTCAATCTCGACAAGACAGTCAATTCTACGATTGAGTGGGCATCAAGCCCAAGTTCATTAGATCAGGAGCCAGTAAGTTTCACTCCTCCACCTATCGAGTCATCTCCTTTCTTAGAGCTAAAAATCTTGCCTAAGCATCTCAAGTACACCTACTTAGGTGAACAAGAGACTCCACTAGCTATAGTTGTATCCAACTTGACTAACGGGCAAGAAGAAAACCTTTTGAGAATTCTTAAAAAACATAGGGAAGCAATTGGTTGGACGATGACCGACATAAAGGGATTAAGTCCGACTATAGTTCAACACTGAATCCATCTAAATGAAGAGTCAAAATCAAAGTGGGACCCATAGAATTAGTTAAACCCTATCATGCAAGAAGTCGTTCAAGCTGAAATAGTAAAACTTTTAGATAATGAGATAATTGATCCCATTTTTGATAGCTAATGGGTCAGCCCGTCCACGTGGTACCTAAGAAATTCAGTCTTACCGTAGTAGAGAATGACAAACAAGAGTTAGTTCAAACATGACTCCCTACAAAGATTTGAGTTTGCATTGACTTTCATAAGTTAAATGCCTCGCAAAGACTTTTTTTCTTCCATTTATCGACTAAATGCTTGAACGATTAGTGGGCCACGAGTATTACTATTTCTTGGATGGTTACTCGGGGTATAACTAAATCCCCAGAGCCATGGAGGACCAAGAGAAGACAATGTTCACGTATCCATTTGAGACTTTTGCTTATCGTCGAATGTCTTTCGGTTTATGCAATGCCCCCGTGACATTTTAATGTTGCATGTTAAGCTTATTCTCTAACACGGTCGAATGTTTCTTAGAGATCTTCATGGACAATTTCTTGATCTATGGAGACTCTTTTAACCAATGTCTCCACCATCTAGAATTTGTGTTCAAATGATGCACCGAAAAGAATTTGATGTTAAATTGGGAAAAGTGCCATTTTATGGTACAACATGGGATTGTCCTAGGTCATGAGATCTCTAGGAAAGAGATTAAAGTGGACAAGGTAAAGATAGAGGTCATAGCCAAGCTTCTCGTACCGAAATGTGTGAAAGACATCCGTTCTTTCTTAGGACATGTCGGTTTCTACCGTAGGTTCATCAAGGATTTTAGCAAAATTGCTAGACTCTTAACTAGCCTTTTAGCTAAAGACATGCCTTTCATCTTTGATGACAAATGTCTTAATGCCTGGGAAAAGTTTAAAATAAAACTTATCTCTGTGCCCATAATTTCTGTCCCAGATTGGTCCAAACTATTTGAGATCATGTGGGACGCTTTTTATTTTGCCATAGGCGCTGTCTTAGGACAACGCATAGACAACAAGCAGCATGTGATCTACTATTTAAGTAGCATTCTTAATGATGCCCAATTGAACTATACCACAAAGAAGGATTTCTTGGTAGTAGTATTCGCATTGAAAAAATTTCGTCCTTACCTACTTGTGACCAAAACCATCATATTCACTGACCATTCCGCACTTTGATACCTAATGCTCAAGAGGACTCGAAGGCCTGACTCATTCCTTGGATCCTCCTCCTTCAAGAGTTTGATCTCGAAATTCGAGATAAAAAGGGTGTCAAAATTGTAATCATCGATCACCTCTCTCATGTTCCAAATGCCCCTTCCAACGAGTTACCAATTAATGATAACTTCCTTGATGAACAACTCATAGCTATCTTTAGGGAACCATAGTTAGCTGACATAGTCAACTACTTAGTCACAAACCAAACCCCATCTTATTCAAAACAAGATGTATATCGGTTCTTGTCTCAAGTCCGATATTTCATTTGGGAGGAACCTTATCTTTTTAAATATTGTTCCAACCAAATCATTAGCAGATATATTCCCGATGAGAAAGTAAAGAGTATTTTAGACTTTTGTCACGAGCTTGCATGCGGTGGACACTTTAGTCCCCGTAAAACAACTGAAAAGGTTCTACAGAGTGAGTTCTATTGGCCTACTTTGTTTAAAGATGCATTTGACTTTTGCAGGACATGCACAAGATGCCAAATGATAGGAAGATTTCGAAACGGAATATGATACCCCTAAACCCAATTCTATAAGTAGAACTCTTTGATGTTTCGGGCATTAACTTTATGGGTCCTTTTTCTAACTCATTTGGGGCACCAATACATCTTAGTGGCTGTGAATTATGTATCCAAATGGGTAGAAGACATCCCTTGCAAGACAAATGATAATAAAGGTGTTGTCAATCTCTTGAAAGAAAACATCTTTTCACGCTTTGGAACCCCTCGTGCCATAGTTAGTGAAAATGGTTCACATTTTTGCAATAGAACTTTTGAAGCTCTTATGCGAAAATATGCCATAACACACAAGTTATCCACACCTTATCATCCCCAAACCAGTGGGCAGGTAGAAGTCTCAAATAGATAAGTTAAGCTTATCTTGGAGAGAACTGTGATTCAAAATAAGAAGGACTAGTCCACCAAATTGGTGGATACCTTATAGGCATATAGGACTACCTTTAAAATGATTCTAGGGATGTCTCCTTATAGGTTAGTCTTTAGAAAGGCTTGCCGCCTTCTTGTCGAGTTAGAGCACCGAGCCTTATGGGTAATTAAGCACCTGAATTTGATCTAGATAAGGCTGGTGCGCTTCAAAAATTATAAATTTTTGAACTTGAGGAGTTAAGGAACGAGGCATACGAAAATGCGAAGATTATCAAAGATAGGGTTAAGGTTTTTCACGAGTTATCATGAGAAAAACTTTTTTCCCAGGACAAAAAGTCTTACTCTATAATTCTAAACTTCATCTTTTTCCAGGAAAGTTGAAATCAAGATTGACAAGGTCATTCATTGTTAGGACTGTGTTTTCACATGGAGCCATAGAGATATGCGACCCTAAGAATGGTAATGAATTCAAGGTAAATGGTTAACATTTGAAACCATTCTTAGAATCAGTGCTGAAAACAGACACAACCATGGGTCTTTTTGACCCGATGTATCAGTAACTCTACCTCTTTGGCATTTCATTTCATGTATTTTTACATACATTCATACATTGAAGACAATGCATGAGATATGTGTGGGGGTTGGGGGGGAGGGTAACCAACTAACATAGGTCTAACATAGGAAAATTAATAACATAACATAAAAATAAAAATAAAAATATTTTTTCCTAACAACTAGCAACTAACATATATACATAAAAAAATTTAAAATAAAAAAAACTTTTTGAAAAAGAAAATAACATTTTGACTTATTTTTCGTAAGTAATTAAGTTACTTTTAAGAAATAAGAAAATCATAATTAGGATTTCTTACTACTTGGTCAAAATAAGATTATTTGTTTGACTTTTTAGGTATAGGAGGAAAAATTAAAAAAATAATTTAGTCTTGATTTTTACCTTAATGACATATGCATACTTTATGCATTTACACACTTAAGATTCAAAACAAAGACTCTTGTGCCTTATATATATATATATATATATATATATATATATATATATATATATATATATATATATATATATATATATATATATATATATATATATGCATAAACAAATCTAATTATGATTAGCTAGGTGCTTTGGTCTAAAAAAGCCTTAGTATTTAAGTGAAAGATAATTAGGTAAGTTTGAAAAATATATATATAATATATATGTATTAACACATATAATAATCAATTAGTTAGGTATGAAGCCTCAAGAAGCCTTTATACTTACACGAAAGAAAATTAGATGAGTTATAAATATTTAACAAAAGAAGTGCTTAAAGGGCAACGAAATGGTAATATTTCGAACTTCTTTAAAAAAAAGAGAGAAAGTTATAAATATATAAGGCATGAGAGTTGAAGTTGAAAAATCTCAAGTCAAAAATTCATGATCACAAAGATGCATATGACTTAGGTTAAGATAATAGGCTCGATGATAAATTCAGTTTAAATCCTAACCTAAATTGATAATTAAATATTTAAATAAAAACTAAGTATAAGAATGATCAATTTGGTAATCCTAAAACTTGTAAATTGCTTAATTTTTACAAAAATATTTCTAATATCTTCCATCTTTTAACATGTAATTTCAAAAATACTAACACTTTATTTCTTTTTTGCATGTATTTTGTGGGCGTAATTCACTGAAAGTCCTCACGAGACAACACTCGTCCTCTAGGGGTAATCTAGAGGTTAATGGCTTGTTGCACGTGCTAAGTACGACCGTGATTCCTATAAAAGTGAGATTAGGATGGTTAGTATTTTTACTCGAGGACGAACAAAAAGATAGGTGTGGGGATGTGATTGGTCATCAATAATGCATATTTTTAGTCTCATTTTTATACTTATTTTTTATAAAATAATACTATTTAATTCATTTATTGTTTAGTAATGTGCAGGCCTCCATAATCCAAGAGAAAGTCCAAAAGAAGCCCAAAAGCCCACAATTATTATGAAAATAAAGATTAATTGGGAAGATAAAGGAAGCTTCTATTCTATTCTTTTTGAATTTGGATTTTAAATTACTTTAATTAAAATCTAGATGACGAGAAGGGTAGAACAAGATAAATTATCATCCCAATTAAACATAGAGATGGACTCCTATTCAAATTCCAGTTGCTTGAACCACAAGTCCTAGAAGATGAAAATCTATTTGGAGATAAGAAGGAGAATCCAATAAATTCGGATTTGGATGTAATTTTCTTCTCAAGTTACCTAGAGTTAAAAGATATTTCAAAATTTGGGGATCAAATGAAGATTCTGAAGATAGATCTCTATATGAACAGACAAGATGAAGCCAAACGCCAAAGCACGTGACCAAATGCCACAAAAGGGCAAGCCTTTTTTGCCGCGGAAATGTGGCAATCCTTGGGCCGCGTGCGTTGAGTTTTGGAGGAGGTGTTCTACTGTGACTCTACTTCTCAAATCTCCTATAAATACCCCTGAAAAGCAACAGAGGAGAGCCATCTCAGAGATTAATATAGGATTATTTGTTTAGCCATTTATTTCTAAATTTTCATTGTATTATCTAGCTTTTAATTTGAAGAAGAAGATTTTTGAAGAAGAAGAAGGACTTTGTAATTAGCCAGTGACAATCAGTAAAAGGTTCATTTTTTTTCATCTCTCTTATTCTTTACTTTCATTATTGTTTCTTTAGTTTGTTTATTATCTTTTCTTCTTCTCTTTTTGATGCAAATTTCCCTTCTCCATTATATCTTGTTAAAAATAAAAAAATATGAATAACTAATTTATCTTGTAGTTTGCTAATCTCTCCATCAACTTAAGTTTGGTCTAAAAGGTGAACTGATTGAACTCTATGCTTATTTGAAACCTTAGGATTAAGTTGATGTTCTTGAAGATGAATAATTAGTTAAGTTGAACTATTTTAGTGTTACACTTTTTAATGGTTACTCTTAATTCATATTTAGATACTTTGATTGTATCATGTTAGGTTTAAAAAACTTTTCTTATGCTATGTTTAGAAATTAGGATGAACTAAAGTTGAATTTTATTTAGTGTACTCTAAGTAGGGTTTACATTCTTTTTTACTCATCAAAACCCTAGGGTAGATCTTTATAGATTTAACATGATGTTCTCCCTTCTTAGACTAATACTTGGTTGTGGTGGATGATTAGTGGACTATAACTCTTTTTGCATAATTAAATCCCTTTCTTACAACAAATATCTCTTTTCCAAGCTATCTGTGTAGAGAAGTCATTCCAAAAGGCTTCTATCGCTCTTTCCTATGGATCGACCCGTCTAGCCTCAGCTACGTGGTTAAATTGAGAAGAGACTAAGAACTTTCTAACCTTAACTCTTGACTTTACTTTTAATTCATTTTTTTTCTCAATCACTACCCAGAGGTGAGCCTATTCCAGCCCGAAGGCGTGGCTGCCCCAGAAGCCTATTCCAGCTCAAAGGCGAGGCTACCCTAGTGGCGAGCTTATTCCAGCTCGAAGGCGCGGTTACCCTTGAGACAAGCCTATTCTAGTCCGAAGGCAAGGCTATTTTCAAAGCAATCCTATTTTAACCCGAAGGCGAGGCCACTCTAGCCTAGAAGCAGGGCAAAAGTTCAACCCTGAAGGCAAAGCTGAGTTCAACAAAAAGGCAAAGCTCAAATCCACATATCTGTGAACTTTTCATCAATAATTGAAGTGTAGACTGTCCAAAAATCACCAAGGACAAGTCATTAGACGCGAGCCTCACTTCAACACGAAGGTCGCATTTTGAACTGAAACGTAGACCTCTCATCTCAAGAAGTATGGAGACTTCAGACGCGGGCATGAGCAAGCCCACATTCGACGCGAGTATGAGGTAACTCCGCGCCCTGACCAACGCGAATCTGAGTAACTCTGCATTCCAAGTCAAGCGCGAGTCTGAGCAATTTGGCGCTTCACTTCAGACGGGATTTGAGAAACCCTGCATCTTACTTCAAATGTGAGTCTGAGCAACTCTGCTTTTTGAGATGCCTGTGTCTACAACAACCAACGAGAGATCCGTGTCCAGCGCGAGACTCGTGTTTCTGTTGTAACTGACCCCCATTACTGGGTCAATTAACTCCCCATGTAATGGGAGAGTTAATTCCCATTATAGAGATATTTTAGGGGACAATAATACCCCTATGACTCCCTATAAATAGCCAGAGTAGCTATAAAAGGTAGGACAACTTCTTTTGG
The DNA here is from genome assembly GCA_038442645.1 of Agave tequilana. NCBI lineage: Eukaryota > Viridiplantae > Streptophyta > Magnoliopsida > Asparagales > Asparagaceae > Agave > Agave tequilana. The sequence goes on along the minus strand of JAVJIF010003142.1, from coordinate 318,079 downwards.
AATCAAGAGGAATCTTTTGAATCCAGGCCCTTTTTGTCATGCCCCGCTTCCCAAAATACGGGAAAACGGAGTCGCGATGAGAGTCGGCGACGTATATACGCGAGGAGAATGCCCTACGTATATACGCTAAGCCTAAAGTAACCTGAACAAGCTATATAATCATCTATAAAGGCACTAAAATCACTGCAATAATACATATAATATCTAACACAATGATAGTATAAGAATAATTATATGAAATGTGACTGGATACGATATAGAGAGAATCAAGGATTAACATGAATAAAAGAGCAGGGATACCGATAATCAGAAAGAGAGACTCCAGCTCCTCAAGTGCATGTGACCCTCTCTAAATACCTGATCATCAATAAATAGACCCAGATCTGGATATGCAAATCCAGGGAGTCAGAACTCCTAGTGAATATTTAAGAATAAAAGGGAAAGGCATGTTAATATAAATGTGAGCAGACTATGAAATATATATACTGGAATAAAAAAGAAATAACATATAAAACTTGAATAGAAGTAAAAAAATCAGGCAGTATAAAATCAGATGTCCAATCAGGTGTCAGGTGTACAGTCAGTTCATTGGTATTATCAGATGTCTACAACCGGTCATATATATCAAGTTCAGTCTACAATGTCAATGTAAGATTTTAATTTTGTCATTAATTATGTCAGCGAACACCAATTGTCACATGCAGTAGACGCATCCCATACTACGCTTACCACACATATCAATCAGGGCCTAAGTTCTTGAAACTGATTGGTTGGAGTCATTGTCCATGTTTTAAGTAGGTCTCATACATACCCGGGACCATGGTCCCAGATGCTTGGTGCTGAACCAGGCTCGTACTGCTAGGTACTCAGTAACAGTAACAGTAAAAGTAATATCAGATGGATGCCAGTCATCCTCGGGAACCCTGTAGTAGAATCCTCATTTTGGCTGCACAACCTATATCCTAGGTCCACTCAAAATACAGACGCTGTCTCCTCCATTAATTTCTCCAATCCCAGTGTAAGTTGTCTTTTTACATTTAATTCAGTTTAATTAGTCAATATTCATGTTACCTATAATATTGGGACGATGCGGTGACAGTAACGGTAACAGTACAGTACAGTAACAGTAATCTTATAGAAAAATCTATTGTGCTTAATGCTTTCTTTAACTTGTAAATCTACTAAATCGAGAGATTGTAGGTTCTTGTATTAGAGGCTAGAATTAATATTGCTCGAAAGAGAATATTAGTTAAGATAGGGACTTTTGATTGTTAACATGAATAGTTTGTAGTTACTAACACAATCAACTTGTTAATTCATATTATTAATTGTTGAAATCAATTGTCCTAATGATTTTTCCATCCAAAGACAATATCATTCTTGTTTATTTCACTTCCAAATCTATATCTTGTCTCCAAATAAAACTTTGAGTTCACTATTGGTACTTAAGTAGATAACAATTCTCGTGAGTTTGACACTCTACTCTATCACTTTATTACTTATAAACGATTGGTGCACTTGCCATTTGATTCACACCAAGTTTTTGGTGCCGTTGCTAGTGATTGTTTTATCTTTATTAATATCAATACCATTTGACTCTAGTTTTACTTTGACAATTTATCTTTATCTTTATTTCTTTCTTTTTCTTTTATCTTTAGGTCTATGGATTACAATTATCAATGGTCCTCACAAGGATATGAGCCAATGCAAGCATGCGAGTGGTGTAAAGAAAATCATGTTAGTATTGTTTGTCAACATTATGCCAACACCTACACATACAATCCGACTTGGAGAGATTATCAAGACCCTTCATTGAACTACTGCAATCATGATTTTGAGCCTCAATACTTTCAGTCTCAAGAGGAGAAGTCCGAATTAGAAGGAGCTCTCAAACAACTCAATAAAAATCTCAAATGTTTATGACAAAGACTGAGACCATATTCGAAAATCGAGAAGCCTCCCTTAGAAATATGGAAGTACAAGTGAGTTGATTGGTCACATATATTGCATATATATTGTCACATTATCATGTTTATTATCTAATAAAACCTATTAAGAAGTCTTATTTTTCTTTGTAAAATGCAGGTCCATTGCTAAAGGAAAGGGAAGAGAAACAAGCCCCAAAGCCCATCAAAATTATGATTTAATTCAGAATTAATTCGAAATCAAAAAATCAGGGCAGATCATGGCAAATCAGAGAAGTTAAAAATCGGTTAAAACAAATCTTCTCAAATCAATTGGTTAAAGCCAAACATCAAAGGAAGGTTCGTCAAATTCAGGAGCTGAAACGGGAAACCAGCAAGAGATAAAGATGTATCACTAAACTGGGGAGTACCACCAACTGGGTGTGGCCACCTAGCCACACCCAGGCTGTGAAAACGTGGCCAAAGCTGCATTTTCGCGGCTTTGTTAGCTCTGTTGGGGGAGCGTTTGCTCCCCCTATCTTCGTACGCTCTCCCCCGTTTGGTTTTCTATATAAATATTGCATTTTTCAGAGAAGAAGGGACTGAAAATTAGTTTAAGTTTTTCTCTTTATTTATAGGGTTTAGGTTCTCTGTTAGATAGATTGAGAAGTTGTATCTCTATTTCTTTATTTGTAGTTCAGTCCAGATACAAGTGAGAGAGAGAGAGGAAAAGAGTGATTGTAATCTGAAGTTGAAGTGACGTCAATAAAGGTTCAAAGCTTCTCTTCTTCTCCAATTCACGAATATGTCTTATTTCATTTACATGTCTAGTTTTACATTATTCATGAGTAGCTAAACTTATTTTTCTGGGATTACTATCATCTCTCTTCTATCCCTCTTATATTGAATGGTTTTTGATGTAAAGAACCCAACGAGATCATATGTATGCCTTAAACTAAGCTTAGCTTCTTTGAAAGTGTTCTTGAAGGCACATGAGGATGGGTTTAGATGTCTAAACTTTTATTTTCTTTAAATATTATTTGAACTTGTTTTTATTTCATACTTGAAAGTCTACTTGATGATTTAACATTCAGTTCAAGATGATTTCTTAAGAAAAAGAGTTAACTTTTCCAAACAATCTTATTTTCTTTGCTTAAAACTTTCGAAATTCAAGCTTAGGTTTTTGCCTATAATTAAGTTGGGGCACTGAGAATTTAAAAAGAAGAACATATCGTTAAGTAGTAAGATAGTGAGCCCAGATCTTTTTCATATATTAAAAACAACAAACCAAGCTTCAACCTTTTTTAAAATCATTTTTTCCAAAGCCTTCTCTAAGTTTTCAATTTTTCTTTTAATCACTTCCTTACTCTCTATTCTCTTTTTCAATATAAAAAAACACTGGCACCATTCTTTGTTCTTTAAACAATTCATCAAAAAGCTTTCAACACATTCCTCCTCGTGGATACGACCCGTTAGCCCAAAGCTAGACGGTAATTCTCACTGCTTTCAATTTGCAATCAATTTTTGACGCCGTTGTTGGGGAGGGAACGGTGTAATTATTTTCTAACAAGTTTGGTGTCTTATTTTAAGGCCGTCAAGGAATCAGATTTAGTGATCAAGTTTTGTAGGAAAAAACTTTCTATTCTGTGCCCCTACTCTAGAAAGTAGGAAACAGATTGCAAGAAATTGCAGCGCAAACGCTTGAAATTTTTTGGACTACTAAAAACACTTTTTTGCAGGACATATCGCTTTGCAAAAATATAGTTTTTATGTATTATTTTTGCTATATTTGATATTCACACTCTCTGTTTTTAATCCAATAGTAATCTGATTGATTGTCAATTGCTTAAAAAATGTTTAGGCTTGCATTCTAGACATTTGTCAATTACGTTTCTTTTACAATTACTGTTGAAGATAACTGGAGACATGGTACGTATGCATAGCATATAGTTTAGGAAGCATTCTTGAGTGATATTTGCTTGTGAATGTTACTTTTCTATATCTTGCACACTTTGCACAATTAATCTTAAGGATAACACCCAAAACAAGATAAGGTGGGAAAGTCATTACCCTTCTTTAGCCCACAAACCATCTCAAAGCACGTACAACCTAAGCCTAACTTAAAATCTGTAGATGTTGGCCTTAGAGACATCTTGAACTCATTAGGAGATTATCCTAAGGGGGAAGGTGTTAGAATTTGACTCTTGCCAAATCAATATTTAAGAACAGAGATTGAGGGGTGAAACCCCGAAGGCTGCTGGTTTGGCTTAATTAGGCCCGTCGCTTTTGCGCTGATACCTCCCACCAATCTTTCCCTGACTTGGTTGATTAGCTTGTAGTCAAAGTCTGTATTATACCTCCTATGGATAATTAACCAGTTAGGAGTTGTCTAGGTCAAGGTTACCTTAAACTAGGCTTGGTTGTTTTTTTTCTTGTCGACTATTGGTAAACTTGTTTGTGATAGTGTTTGTGTATGCACGTGTGGTGAAGAGACCCTAATTCATCTAGGTTAACTAGAAACACATCACCACCCAATTTTGAACCAAGACCAGGTTCAGTTATGGCTCAACCGACATCTTTGCAGGATAGGTTCTATCACATTAGAACCTCACTTCCATCTTGCATCCAACTTCTATCGGTTGGTGAATGTAACTTTGAGCTTAAGTCTCAGTTCATCAACACACTCCCTAAGTTCCATGGCTTAGAGTCCGAAGATGCTTATTTCTTCATAAGAGAATTTGAGGAAGTATGCTTAATGATAAAATCTCACACCTTGTAGATGATGCTATTAGGTTGAGATTTGTCCCATTTTATCTTAGGGACTTAGCCAAGAAATGGCTTTACAGCTTAGCGGCCGGCTCTATCACATCCTGGGATGATTTCATCAAGGTCTTCTTGAAAAATTCTATACAATTCATAAGACCGCTCTTGTTAGGAAGAACATCATACAGTTCAAATAAAAACCTAGTGAACCAGTTTGGAGGTACTTTGAACGTTTTAAAGACCTCCTTGTCTAATGTCCTCATCATGGAATAGAGAAATGGCGACAATGTCATATTCTTTATGACGTTTTGGACTACTCAACTAAGACCCTCTTAGAAATCATGTGCCAAGGGGGATTCTTGCAGAAGGATGAGAATAAAGGATGGATTTATATGAGGATCTAGCTGAAAAGACCATCCAATGGGAACCAACTAGTGAAAACTCGAGGAATTCAAATTCCATCTCTTCAAAAGGAGGTCTTCATTCAGTTGAATCATCCATAGCTAACGTGGCTAGGATAGCAAACCTAGCGAGAAGAGTAGAAATTCTGAAAACTAAGGAACCAAGTCCAGTCAATTAAGTCAGCCCAAACCAATTTTCAACTCCGGGTTGTACATACTATCAAGCCATGAATCATGTGTTTGAGGAGTGTCCTGTGTTTCAAGCTCAGCAACAATATCCTGAACCGATGAAGCGGCCTTTTTAAGGTCGAACAATGATCCTTACACACTAACGTATAATCTTGGTTAGAAAAATCACCCAAATTTCTCATGGAGCCAACACAACAATGACCACACATGGTCAAATCATGCAAGCCGCTTCCATCATTCCAATAATTCTTCCAATCATCAACCCAATTTTTCTAATTACCATCATAATTCTCCCAACTATCCGCCCAATTTTTCAAATTAT